>JAUEJJ010002524.1:0-26668 GCA_032164275.1 Synergus coniferae | reverse complement strand
TTTTAATTTCAGATGATCCAGTTCAGAGATATAGTGGTCACCGCAAAACGTCTTTTTTGAGAGGAGCTCCCGGAGATTAGCTGTAGCTCCTTTCCAAATAAATATTTTTACTAATACTAAATCTTAAAATACAGCTAAAAGATACCATAATATATGTACAAATTTTTAGACTAATAAATTTAAAAGTTTTCTCAGAAAAAATTCTTGAAAATTCGTTTTTTTTCGGCCTTCTAACTGTATATAACCCCTTAACTATTTATTATCTCTCGCTTGGAAAGCTGTACATTTTTTTAAAATTCTTAACTTAATCTGTAATAGTTTGTAGTATTTATATTTTTAAATTAAATTAGGAACAATGTGTGTCAAATGAATTAATAATAATAATAATAATAATAATAATAATAATAATATACAATCCTGATGATATAAATAATAATCTTTCAGAATAAATGTTAATGTAAATTAATCATTGTATCAAAGATAATTGACTATTATTCCTGTGTTTTATTTTTTGTATTTTGTAGAAAACATTTTTATTTCATATTTAACATTGCAATTTTCATTTGAAACACTTTGTTCCTAATTTAATTTAAAAATATAAATAGTACAAACAAATAAAGAATTAATAATTTAAAAGAAAAATATACAACTTTCCAAGCGAGAGATAATAAAAAGATAAAACACAATTCTTTAAATGCATTTTTCTCGAAAATGGCTGAGAATTGCGTCTTCTTGATTTTTTATAATTGAGGAGAGTATCGATAAAAACAAAAAACACCAGACCTAAAGGGCCCCTTGTGAGATCTCAAAGTGGGTTATGTTTAAGCAGACCCAAGACGAAGCAAATAATTCCAAACACATACTCACTTTATTGGATAACAGGTACTTATATAGTCGTCTAAATACAGCTCTCAATCAAGATAAATGTCGTTGTATAATTGTTTCCTTTGAATAGACGAATCCTTTCAATATAAATTCCAAAATTAGTCGCGTACAAACTTCTTCGGTAACCGACTCTTTGTATTACAAAATTTCTATGAAAGAGTGATTTCTCCACGGCTATCGCTCGCTCGTGCAATTTCGACGAAAGTCACACGCGCATGCTCACGCTCGAGTCTGAGATTTCGAACAATTAAACAGCTAGAGATCTACCGTACCAACTTATTCAAATTTACGTGAGAATATTCCCGCCTTGAAGTCTACGTATTTTATGATTTCTAAGTTAAAATGACTTTCCCGTCACAACATTTTTAATAACACCTTGTGACGGTCTAGACAAATAAGAACCAACTTTATTTTATTTAAACAATTACAAAATTTGAATCGTAATTCAAATTGTTTAGTTCTCTTTATTACGAAATTGTACAAATATAAGGCCTGCTCGTGAACAGGGTGCACGAGACTAATGAGGGCCCCAAGGGTAATGGTTAATGAGAAGCCATTTGTAAAAATCCAAAAAAAAGAATCCATAGAAAAGATTCTTCAGTGGGTCATAGAACAATGCCAGGAATAATAAAGTCAATAAATAATAAAAATTTTTTATATACTACCTCTCCAAATGTTCAGATTTTATTACGATAATTAAAAGAATAATAAAAATATTTAAAATCATAATTGTGTATAACACGTTGATGAAAAGTTCACGCCGGCCCCTTGGGCAAACCATCGAAAATGCGTCTGGCAGTCAATAAAAAATATTTCGTTTGTAAACATGGAATAAGAATATTTCAGAATAAAAATGGGACAAAATGAATTCTTAGAGCAAAAACGAAAAGCCAATATGATTGCTGATTGGTTATCCTTGAACCGTTTTTGCTCTGAGAATTCATTTTGTCTCATTTAATGTCTCAAAAACAGGATTCAAAATTGATTTCAAATTTTGAGAGGATTTTCTTAAATATATGGTATAAAAAAAGTATTTTCCAAAAGAATAAAAAATCTATTTGCTAGAGCACTTAAGAACTTCGATTATCAGTCGGGAGATGTCTCTTTCCCATGTTAAACTATCCAAACTTTAAACCTCAATAATTCGCAAAAGGGTCTCAAAATTGTTATGAAATTTTGCAGGTACCTGTAATATGTTCGTAAGATTAATTATTAAAAGTTTTATTAAAATCTATTTGGATTTGAAATAAGTTTAAAGATGGTACTGTAATTGCAAAGTAGATTTATATGCGTGCTGAAGAGCGATTTTCGCTCCTTCTGTAAAATTCGCCTAATCATCCTAAGGTCACTTTTCTCACATACGTAAACTGTTAATCCTATATATCTCAAGTTATTTCAATATTCTCATAAACCTCATTTAGAGTACACATAATTGAATTTTTACCTGTAATTGCAAGCGTTGATGGAAGTTCAAATCTGGTAAATTCAGCGGTACGTCCAGGTGAAGTTTAAGCATGTGAGTAATAGCTTCTTTATAAGTATTTTTTAGCCCATTTACACGATCTGTTTTCATTAACCTCCTTACTAAATATCCTCTGGCATACGTGTTTATGGTAGTGGCAGCCTTAATCTATTGTGTCAATTCATAATATTGTAATATTAGAAGAGTTATAGATAAATCTAACTTAAAGGATGTATTATGAATTTTCATTCCGAAATACAAAGTTATAAAATTTTGAAAGTTTTTTTAAAAAGGATTATCCAAATTGGACAACCTTAAAAGAAAAGTTATTCCAGGTAGGCCTTCCAATTTGATACTGTTCAAGAAATTAGATTAGAATCTAGAATATTCAATTGTGAAATATTCAATTTCACTTTAAGATGCGTAAAATATGAAATTATACCACCTTATACTTTTTAATTTAAAACAATGATGTCCAACGCAAGGTTCTCCAGCTTCTCCTTCCCTCCTGTTTTTTCATTTTCTCCTAGCGCTTCACCGAAATTTCTCCTCTTCTCCTTTCACCACTGGCGAAAAGGGCAAGGCTCAAGCATCCTTCGAGGCCGGTGGTAAGAGAGAGGATTAACGATCTACTCATTTACTCATGCGTTGGACATTACTGATTTAAAACTCAGTCAATATGAAGAATTACAAATGAATGTTTGAATTTGAATATTTAAATAACTAGAAAAAAATTTCCTGAACAGGGATGTAAGGAAATAAACAAACGTGTGAGGATGAATTTACCTCTGTATTACAGCCTTCTTCTTAAATTAAGTTTAGTTCCTAAACATCTTTATTTGAAATTAACACGCTTGATTTTTGTTGTATGTTACTATACGTGTGTACGTATCTCCACCTGAGTTTTTACAAAGTTCACGTGTGGTGTAGGCATCGATGATTAAGTGCAGGTAATATATTTCACGATTTTTCATTTTAAAAAACTTGTGGTTTCCTCAAAACAACGTTTTCCGACGCCTTATTGATAAAATCTCCGAAACTAAAACACTGATCCCCATGAAATATTTATCACATATTCTTTACAACTATAGCTATACATAGCTCATATTAAGGATTTTTTTAATTTTGATTTTTACTAGCTTTTTTGCAAAAAACGATAAAAAACAAGTTTATTCTCTTTTCCTCTAAAAATGTCTACAATTTTGTTATTTTTGCAAAAATAAAAAATCACCTAATATGGGCTATAGCCATTAACATACTGAATCTAAAACCGTTTGAATTTTTTTTTTCTGTCAATCCATTTCCGAGATAAGTCAGGTTTTGTATTTCAGTTTTCGTCACATTTTTTCTAAGTCTTAATTTTAATAAGAGAGTTTCTGTTATGATTATACAGTTATCTCTAGTGATTTTTTAGATTCCTGGTTGTACAGTTTGGGTTTCTATTTGTTGTTTTTCCCATACCTTGTGATCGGGTAAATTTAGATTTACCCAGTCATCTACAATGAGAATCACTGGCACCGTCGAATCTCGACTTTAAAAATAAATGAATCCTGGAAGAGAGACCTGCCTTCGATCTTCCGAGCACTTATACATTATCATTTTTTTATTTCCAATTCCTCCCATACAATTATTTCATATTAAAAAAAGAGAGACATAAACAGAGACTATCGAGGAATGAGAGGATTTAAAGGGAATCCACCAAGGAATTACCAACTACTGTCTCTGAGGTCACATGTCAATTCAATGCTTTGGTTGAGATTTGGCAGATCTATCAGAATATCAACTGTAACAGGGAGGTTACCATACCCCCATCGCGTCCCTCTTCCTAGGTTGAAGTATTGATTGGCCAAAGGACCAGAGGTTCGCCGGAGATATCCGAATATCTTCAAGCTTTGGTCAGCGAGACGTAGAACCACTCGCTGCCAGTCAGTTCTCTCTTGAGGTCGCACCCAGCAAGTTGCTAAAGTCTCTCTCTCTCGCATCGCACGAAGCTTCAGTGCCACGTCCAACAAGACGCCACCCAGGAGTTCCAGGGAAGACGCTATCTCCAACGGGTTTTCGGCTACATTTGTTACGCCGCCGCTGCGACATTTCCACTTGTACTCATAAATTAAATATAGATTGTTAAACTTACTCTCGACGTTGTTCGTTTCTTTCACCCTCTCTTTCGATATTTCAGCCCTCCAACTTCCCATCCTATCCCTTGGAAATAACTAGTCGTTATACAACCTTCTCCAACTGGCATTAGGGCACCAAAGAGTCACCCAGCAATTTGGTTTATGGGTATCGTCGGTTCCTGAGCTGAAATTGTCTAATATGCATTATGGATCCAATCAGTTAACGTCCAACTGTCGGATTTTAGGATACATTTCGAATACTTAAAGAATTTTTCTGTTAGTGCATGAACAATGTAAATTATGAACCCTTTAATAATTAAAATTCCGTCGAGAAATCACTCTCTTTCCAGATTTGTCATCGTTACGTACTCCGAAGCTTTTCTTGCAAACTCTCTTCATTTTCGTCGATTTATGTTACTGACATAAAATTATTTCCTTTATGCCACTGGCAACGGTAACCCGAGATGTCAACAAGACATCTCGACAATGCTCATATAGCGATATAGTCACGAAATGCAGGGTAACGTCTCAAAGCATAATACGAATTTTCGCTCGGCAAATTTTCTTATAATTAGGAAATTACAGTTTTTTATTAATATCCAGTTGATTATAATCATTTTATAGAATCCATAAACAACAGAAGAAAAAAATATAAGCCTTCCATCTGCTTTCGTAAATACGCGTGTATGCAATCTTAGCTACTATAGACGGGCGTACACAAATTATAAAACATAAATGTGTGTATGCCGCTCGGAGGTGCTCTACTGGTATCGGTTTGCCTTCGCCTTGCCGTTATTCTCTAATATATCCCTCCGTTCTTCAGTTCACCCTTCCGCATTTCCATCCTTAAGACTCTGACCTAGCGTAGCGTGGTTCAAAACCGACCGGTGGTTCCATACTAACCTGGGATTTTAAAACTCACGCAATAACGACAATTTGGAGGTAGAGAACAATCTTTCTCTCATATGATTTTATGGTTTTGCGTTGCGTTGTGTTTTGAAAGCAGTAAAGTTCAAGTGTGAAGTGCACAGAACTTCAGTTTAAAGTGTTTTATTGTTTCATGAAAAATCCAAGGGTAGGTTGTTTTGATTGCTTATGGCCTAGACTTGAACACGTACTAATAAATTTAGATCATTTGCATCGTTGTAAGTAAACGGTAAATCACTGTTCGAAAAAAGTCGCGGTGGTCCTAAACCGACCGCCAATGGGTGGTCCGAAACTGGCCCTTTCATTTTTATGTACTAAAGATCTTCTAGCATGTGTTTGATAGTCAAACTGTGATTTAATGACTTCTGACGGTAATTACACATGGTTGTTTTAGAAATGGGGCAATCGTTCAAACGTCTGAAGCCAAAACGAGATCCAGAAATTCTGCGGCTAGCACTTGCTGCTATAGCATTAGGATTTTCCCCTCGTGCAGCTACACATGAATTTGGAATTCCTCGTTCAACACTACTGTTCCATCAGAGAAATAATAAGATTGTAACTCCTGAAGGAGATGAAACTGAACGACCGACGAAAGTTAATGTCGACAATTTTAAGATTGCGGAGGAAGGTTTCAAAACGGCAGGTATTTTTGTTTGATTAGATGAATTTTGTTTTTCATTTTCTTCGTTTGGCTGACATTTATTTCGGATTAAACCCAATAGCGCATTCAATCCAATGAATGTTGCTGCTTTCTTTTCCAATTACTTTATGGTAATGGATGTCTTCAAAATTGGGCAGTTCGAGTAATTTCACATCGTGGTCAAAGACGAGTTGGACATATCATCCTGTTTTTATCTCGGACAATCACAAATCCCATTTTTCTTTGGCAGCATTACAGTTTTTTCGTGACAATGGAATTCATGTTCTTTTGTTTTCGCTCCATTGCTCCTACCGCCTTCAGCCACTAGACGTGAGCGTTTTTAAACCCTTCAAAACTGCAATTAACAAGCAATTCGATACATTCATGCGGATAAATCCAGGGCGCCTTGTTCAATTTTATGACATTCCGGTGATGGTATTGCATGCATTAGAGATTGGTGTAAATGAAGTAAACATCAAATCCGGCTTCAGATCGACAGGAATATGGCCAATGGACGCAGATATCTTTCAAGAAACAAATTTCATGCCAAGGGCTACGACGGATTGAGCGAATCCGAATGACGCTTCGAATGAAATGGATGTTGAGGAAGGAGGAAGAAGAGATGTGGAACAAAATCAATTTCTGGATCTAGAAGAAGAAATTCTTATAGTCCCCGGTCTAAAGACCTAACGAGGAGAAGATAGAAAAAAAGGGGGGGGGGTTGAATCGATTCTACGCGAAACGTGTAGAAAGGAAGGTCGCCCTAAACCGGGACGAGGGTGCGGCGACCTAAAAGTGTAGGTGCCGTCTCACGGTTTCGGGAAAGAGGTTCCTGAGCGAGGGAGAGGTTTCCGGGGAACTGCCCGTCGGCATGAAGAGCGTGTCCCCGTCGAAGAGCTCCGCCGGAGTTGGTAGCGGCCGGTTGGGGCTAAAATATAGGGCGGCCACTGTAAAGGGCGGACGCGGTTTTTCGCTGTGAGGTTTCAAGGGCGAAAGGGGAAGAACCGAGAAGTGGTCCGGTTCGGGGGGTGCCTCGGTGACCTCCGTGGAACCTTCCGGTACGTCGACGGAGTCCGATCCGTGCGCGATACGGGCGAGAAGTCGGGCTTCCGCGCGTTTCCTCTTCCCGTAACGGCGACGAGGCTTGCCACGTCTCCTACGTCGACCGACGGTCTCTTCGGGACCGGACGGGGTGGCAACGACCTTCGATCGGAAAGCGGGCATGAAATCGGATCGATGGAATTTCGGGTAGGTAATCGAGTGCGGTTGGGACCCCGAGGGGATAGCGCGATAGGAGCCAGACGAACGCGACGAAAACGGCACGGCCGGAGGTTTCCACCTCTCGACTTGGCGTGCTGAGTGGGCTCGGCCGATGGTGTTTCACCATACGGCTAACGTAGCCGCGGTACGCTCGATGTTGTTCACCACACGACTCGGTGTATCCGCGACAACACGACCGAGGGTTTAACACCACTCGGCTCGACGTGTTACAATTAGGAATTCCGAACTGCACAATCACGGACACTCGCGAACGAAAAGGGCGTCTCTTGCCGAAAGTTTCTTACCAAGAAAGAACAAGAGCTCCTTTGTAGGCTGCTGCTAAAAGGGGGGCAAAGTCTGCTCCCAACTGATTTCACACTGATTCCTTGATTTTAAACTTTTATTTTTGGCGATTAAAGAATTTTAGAGTGGATTCCGTCAGAGCTCGTCTGCGCGGATACACGTTCGGGGTGCAGATTTTAAAGATCGACTGACTGGAAGACGCCGGCTCGTAGGCCCGTGAGTCCTCAGACGCTGTCTGCTCGGAGAGAGGGTAGAGTTCTGGCCAGCGGATTGGCCAGCGGTGACGACATTTCCGATGAGTCCAACCTCTCTGCGCGCGTCGAGCGTTCAGATTAGAAAACCTCGTTAATTTCTAAAAGACCTTAGACTAGTCAAATTAAACAGTTTATAACAAAAATAAAATTTAATTATGAATCCAGTCTATTATTATTATATATAGATCTTAACGTAAGGGTTAAAGTAAGGATTAAAATATATGGTTAAAAGCGATTCTCGAAGTGTTAGAGATTTACTATTTTGTTTTCCCTTTCTCTCCATGAACCAGATTCCCCATTCGTCTAAATATCACTGAAATTTGATCAGAATTGCAGAGATAATATGTGAGAGCTAATGGAAAATTTTGATCCATCGAGGAACCAAGGCAGTGAGAGGGAGAGAGAGAGAGAGAGAGTGAGTACTTAGGTCGGACGGAAGTCTGACCTGCTGGCAGATGTTGGGCCCAAGTTGTAAAATGTGTCTAGTAAAAAAAAATAGAAAGTAGAATTGGTAGGCAAACTCTTCAGAATCACCAAGGAATGCGTTGTTTGTCACGTAGAACCAACTCTCCGGAAAAACTTTGTGTTTTTCCGAAGTGGTGGTCAACCCGTGTTTGAAGGTACGCTTCCTTCGTGATTCTCAACTATAAGCTTTGGCTTATAACAAAATCATTCCATCGAACACATCAAATTCGAGAGCCTCAATGTCTTTTATGGATTTGACTTTAGAGTCACAGACGATACTATACCCCTACTTATGACATCTTATTATGGGGTGCTTTATTATCGTGGGTCCCATCGTCTCTTACAATTCGGGGTGCTTTTTTATTGTGAGTTCACTGGAAAATTCCACCCTTGGAAAAAAAATTTTTGACAGCCAATCAGTACAAGAATATTTTCGGCAAAAAAGGTTACATGCGAAAAAGAAGTCTGAAAAAAACAGTCCGCAATAACATGTGTACCGCACGTGACAACCAAGCATGGTCAGGCAATGACTAAATCCTCACAGCGGCAGGTAGCCTGTAGCTGAATTACTAAGTAGAATACGACAATAGATAAAGTTTTTAAAAAATATATATAAGATACATTTTAAAAATCATCCATTTAGCTTAATAACTTGAAAGGTGATTCAATTCTGCGTCGAATGAATCTAAATTTATCTAAACAAAATCGAACGTGCGCGCATTTTACAATTTACGATACATATTTTATTTCTTCTTTCCTAACAGATGTAATTGATATTTATTTTTAGATTCAGTTTCATATGAATAATAATTACATGATATAAATTTTAAAAACTTAACCAATTCCCCGGAAAAAAAATATATAAAGTTTATGTTTTTTACACGACTTTTATGTGCCCAATTGGTGAGGTAGTATAAATAAACAACTGTTGTTTATTTTTATGTGACAACCTATTTGATGGGACAAAAAATGGTCAAATGACTCCAAAAATTAGAAGGGGCAATATTTATTAGTCCTTAGAAAGCAGGTAACAACCAATATTCTTGTAGGTGGACTTACCTTTAAATGACTTCTTTCAAAGTCTATATTGGACTATTTGTTATAAGAAATTTTGATAAATCAGCCGATTTAGAATAATACATATGTTACCAATAGAAAATTTGAACTTTTCAAAGCCAGCTATTCAGTGACAATTGTAAGCTGACATTCCTGAAGGTAGACTCCAGAGATTGGAAGGGAGAATATTTTATTAGTCCTTAGAAAGCAGGTAACAACCGATATTCTTGTAGGTGGATTTACTCACCTCTACCTGACTTTTCTCAAAGTCTATATTGGCCTATTAGAAATAGGATGAAAATATTTGCAAAATAAATAAACAACATATTATCAATTGAAAATGTTGAACTTTTCAAAGCGAGCAATTCAGTGGCTCAAATATTTTTTAATAAATGTTCATAGATCCTCAATAAAAATGTCAAATTCTCATTAATCTTGACATTGAGATTATGAAAATGATAAGGCTTTTTTTCATTTTCCAATAAATAATCAAATTTTTTACATATAAAAGTGTATATCATTTGATGCGGAATTTTAAGAAACGCGTAAATTTTTTAATGGCTAGAGAAGTATTTTTGGGAATTTTTTTGAAAACTTTAAAATTTTATAGCTCGACAGTACTCATTGTCAGTGTCCCCAAAGTTTTCCGGAGTCGTATTTTACTGTACATTTTTGGATAAAATAAGGTTTAACGAAACCCTTCCAAAAAGGCCCTGTACCCAGCCCTCTTGAGCACCCTGAATTGTGAGAAGCGAGTGACTCACGATAATCAAGCACCCCGAATTGTGAAAGGCGAGGGGACTCACAAAAAAAAAGCATCCCGAATTGTGAGAGGCAAGGGGACCCACGATAATAAAGCACCCCCCATAATAAGATGTCATAAGTAGGGGTAGAGTATGGTCAGTGACCGCGGCCTAATATAGCCATAGCCTGCGACATATCCGATATGTCAAAAATTTTGAATTATTAGAGTGTGTTGCACCCATCGGATTCTATAAAAATTGGAGATGTAAAAGAGTATCTAAGCATTATTTATAGAGAAGATAGTGGGTGTGCCTCAAAGACATCCTACACTGAGAAACTTTATGTTAAAAAAATTACTAAAATGGGTAGCAAAATGGGACAAAATGCTTAAATTTCGACTTTTTACTATTTAAATAATAAGTTATGCTATTCTTATAAGAAGGTTTCCTATTTGATAATAGCAAGCTTTACTATTTTTTGTAGTAAAATCTGATATAGGAAAAATTATTAGAGAAATTAATAAATTGCACAAAAAAAAAATAGGAGTAATTAGTATTTTAAATAACATAATATACTAAATATGCAAGAAAAATTACTATTTTCTGTAGGAACACGATGTTTATTATAGCCATTTCATACTTTTTGTAACAGGGTTAATACTAATTATTAAAATGGGTTCCAAAAATTTAATCTCCCATAAGATGACATTTATCTTCGGAAGAGTATAGGTGATTACTTTTACCGCAAAAATAATTAGGAGTTTGAATTTTTCAAAATCAAAAAGTTTAATCTCTTCTTTTGTAACTCTCCGACCAGCCAAAAAAGTTTAATTTCTTTTACTAGGACTTGTTTAAAATTTCCATTGGTTCGTTACAAAAGTCGCAGAATCAAGTAAAACAAAATGTTTATAATGCTGCTGTCCAATGGAAGTGACATTTATAATGATACTTGCCGTAAACATTATTTTCTCGCACACGTATGCTGGAAGTAGGTTTTATGACAAGAAAATCACTTTTAAATATTCAAGCTTTAAATCGTTTTTGCTATATTGATTTTTGGGCAACGCATTTGAAAACAAAAAAAATTCGGTCCACCCTATAGGTACTACATTCTGTTTAATTAAATTAGCCTCTTTTTTAACCCTTAGTTGGCACATCGGGTCAGATAGACCCCAGCGAGAAAAATTGTTATTATAATACAAAAAAAAAGCTAATGGTAATTAATATTTTCATTTCACAATTTTTTGAGAACATCTTCAGAAGTTACTGTAATAAGTAATTCAGGTTATTTAACCCTTAGCTGTCACACTTTCCAGGAGTCAATATAAAGCTGTGTTCAAAAAGCTCAAATTTATCAATTCTCCATTTCTTGTTGTAAGCTAAAACTCAAAAAGTTTCAATAAAAAGAAGAGCTACTTACATGCTTATCCGTATAAAGTGAGTTATCAACAACAGGAACAAGAGTACTTTTACTTTCTAGAGGAAACAACGTGCGACTGACTGCAGAATGTCGTCGCTGTGTAAAACATTCTTCTTGACTGAAACTTTCTTCTGGACTTTCATGTATTTGTACTCTTGAAATAGGGCTAGAATCTGAGGACGGACTTCCACTGTCTGCAGTTTGAGTACATCGGTTACTCATTTGATGACAAGATACACTTCGAATGAATTTATTAGAAGGAATTCCTTCTAGTGGACATCTCTCAGCGGCAGAATGAACACTTCTGGAACTAATAATTTTTGAGCTCGGGGATGAATTTATTTTTGCTTTTGAATAATTTGGCAAAAGAGATTTCTTTGAATATGGTGAATATGATGACTTTGAATATGGAGACTTCGATACTTTCGAAGTCTTTGAATGTAGCGAATTAGATGAATTCGATTTCATTGTTCTCGTCATTCGGGACGCTTCATTTTCAACATTTGTATAACTATCCATAAGCGAAGATACCGATAATTTTGGAAAAGTTTTCTTTATTTCTACGATTAGACGCTTTTCTTGTTGTTTGAAATCCTCTTCTAAATGAACTTTTTCTCTGTACTGCTGAGCAATTAAAGCTGACATTCTCTTTTTATGCTGTTCTTGAATTTCTTTGAAGATGCTTACGATCTTTTCAAATGTCACATTTGAATTCGATTTTTTGTTGGATTGCATTCCGTTTGATGTTTCTACTCGGTAATCGTAAGACTCACTACAAGAACTTAGATTCTTTTGCAAACTACCATTTTTTGTAAAGCAATGGGATTCCATATTGTTGAGACTACTAACAGATCCTCCTAATTTGTCATGGTAACTTTCTGTAGAGGTGTTTGATACTCGTCTATACGAAGTGCCGAATTTTCTCATGTTGGAAGCTATGTCATACCTGTGAAAGTACATTTGTTTATACAATATTATTTTATTTACTTAAGTTGAAGGAATTAAGGGGTCATTCTAGTTTAGGCGCTTGAAAAAAGACTATTTATATGATTTTTTCTAGAAGTTACTATTGTAGTAAAAATTTGACTTTTTTTTTTGAAAATGTCCGCTAGAGCGTATCGAAAAAAAAAATTTTTGCTCAAGGTTCTAATTGCAAAGAAAAATTTCTTTGGGGAGTCAAAAGCACTTCTCTAAAATTGCATTAAAATAAAAATATTCCTTCTGTCTCCACATCGCAAATACAGCTAAAAATCACAAAAAATGAAGAGCTTCTAAAAATTTGAGCAGCAAACATTTTTTTTTTGAGATTTCAAATATCTATAATAATAGCTCAAAGCAAGTCGATTTATATCTGTATAGCGATAATTCCAAAAAGTAATTTTTACTCTCCATAATTGACTTTAAAGTTTCAAAAAATCGAAAAAACTAGACTTTTTTAATATTTTCATAGATTCATAGTAAGTTTTAAGACTATTTGACCATATAATGTGTAATATATGTTAGTGAGACTGAATTTGCAACATGTTACAACAATAATATAAAGAACGTTGACATTAAAATAATTTTTATTGACTTTGAATTCCAAGAAAATATTTTAAAGTGATATGGGGCATTATTCCTAAACTGCCCTAACTTAAAAAGGCATGTTCTTTGATTGTCTTTAAATTCTGGAAATATGTTCGCCTATCCAATAGTACTTAATTCACAAATTATAGACCAGGATTACCAACCTTCCGTAGGTGATAGGAGGTTCAATTTTCCACCCCAACGCTTGTACAGGTAAATTCAAAATCCTATAGCTTAGTTTCAAATTACGCGATTTAAATTTTCTATGAGGGTTTTGGAAAATGTTTTTTACATATTTTCATTCTATATTATTATTTATAACAAAAAAATATTAATTCATTTTTAATAATACTCAGGGCCGCATGTAAACAAATTTCATAAGCAATTGGCCTTATCAGATATTAATGATGCAATAGATAAAGTTTTTTCCACTGAATCGATCAACAATTATAGAGAAATGTCACTCACTTATCAGATTTAGTCACTTAATAACAATTGATGATTATGTAACGAGCATTACTGTACCGGCTCGTTACATACGCATACTGTACAGTGTACACGCGTCATCGATCGACGCGTCACGTACTATCCTCGCTTCTCACAAGAGAAGGTGGATAGTAGATGCGGTGTGCGCATACGCACACCGTCAGCCACCGGTAAACAGACATAAAAGAACTCGCATCCACAGATTTTGCGGAGTTTGTCGAGGATCAGCTCCGCTTGCACTCGATGAAACTCACAGGTCTCTCCCCAACATCCTCCACGGGGACTAAGGGAGATCCACCCGATCCACGACCAAATGGCGCAACTATGGCTGTGTATCGGGCAAAGGGGTTCGTTGGCTTCACACCCAACATAACCTAATTTTAATTGTTAACAATATAAGAGTACCTAATATGGATTACACTACGCCATATTGGGAAAAAAATATTTAAAAAATATAAACCTAAACCCAACAAACCATTCAATAAGAGAGAAAAACCTCCTACCAAAAAAAATTCTTGATACTGCAATATCTATGAAGAAGATTTGGTATATGTGTACCCAATATGGCCTAAATACACTTTTTTGTTTTTGTCCATTTTTTGACATTGTCAATAAAAATTTTGTTAAAATGTATTTTTATTTACTCAAAAGCATTGACTTTTCACAAACATTAATCAAAAGTAAATTTCTTCAACGTTAACATTACTTAAAACAGTTATAAAAGTTAGATAGACCTTATTGGGTACACTTACCTTATTTGGGGCTAGAACACAAGTTAATAATGTTACAATTTTAGAAATAACATACCTTTTGTCATTTAATGCGTTTTCATTAGAAATCATCTTTTGAATACAGTCCACAGATTTCGCTTGTTGAGGAATTTCAAATGACTGTATAGACCTCGAATGATAAATTGTACTGTAAAATTTTTTCTTATGAACATTAGGGACACTATTTCTCCGTAACTTGTATCCCATTGTAGTACCCGAAGAGTTCAAAATAACAAGTTCATTATTCTCCAACTGACTCTCCCATTCAGCCTTCGCCTGCGAGATGTTCCACTCTTTACGTCTTACTACATTTGTAGTTGGTGTTGGAATATATTCAGTACCTGAATTGGTCACCTGAAGTCGAGCAAGAAGCATGGGACTAGGCGAATCCAAAACGTAAGAACCTCTTCTAATAAGCTTGGGAAGCTCTTCACTTATTTCGTTGACTTTAGTCACCCCTTTGCAAGTATTAGAAGTACTGAAATCCTTTTCGAGAACAGGAATAATATCCAAAGTTTTAGGCACTTGCGGTTTTCTCAATTGATCTTGACATATTGACGTCTCCGTCGATTCATTTAGATATTGGTTCAAATCCGTACTGAGACTTACTGTATCAGAACTTGAATTGTTTTCCATTTCCCTTTCGTTCTGATCTGCGTTTTCTACATCCGATATCGACCTCCAGGTTTCAGCGGAATTTTCAATACATGAATCGTTTGCATCTTTGGTATGTATTTTTTCTGCGTTCCCTAAATTTCCTACTTCGGTCAGATAATCTGTGTATATTATTCGACTAGGTATTATATCTAAAGACTCGCATTCTATTTCAGAATTGAAGAAATCATCTATATTTGACATCAAGGTTCCTTCATTTCTTTTCTTAACCTCTTTTACTGAACGAACTTTTAATCTTTCTTCTATTGCTGTTGCTAATTGTTTGAAGTACTTCATTTCTGCCCTCAAGTCTTCTGTCATCTATAAAAAAAATGTTAAGAACAGTAAGATACCTCTGTAATAAAAAAACTAAAATGTATAAATATATAATTCTTCATATTTATTTTTTCTTTGAAAAAATTGATATATTCTGTAATTATAAAATGAAAGAATTTATTAAACATTAGGGGACTAGTTTATACGTATTATTTGATGTAAACTGAACGTCAAGTATTAGAAGTATTTCGAAGAAAAGTATTAGTTGTTTTTAACCCTTCGTGTGTACAGTGTACACTGGGTAAATAAAGAGAGAGAGAGAGAGAGAGAGAGCTTTGGCTACCTACACCAAAAAAAAGTAGATGTTAGTTGGGACTTAAGGCGCAAGGGGCGCCCCGGTCTCACAGTTTAACTGCAAACACTCACCAGAGCAAGTCGCATCCGTTCCCTGAAAGGGTCAATGTACTACACACCGCGTTGGTATTTTCAAAGGTAAGTCGATGTATGTTTTTTGCATCTTTCGTAGGTTTTCAGTCGTTTTATGGATAAAAATAATGTTTCATGTAACATGATGCTTCTGTAGCCATTTTTATTTACTTTTATGTGAAAATTGCTTTGTTGAATTTTTTTTTTGTTTATTTGTCCTTGCTTTTTACTGCGGAGTAGTACAAGGAGACGTTTCTAAGGCTGAAGAACCCGACTTGAGTTGTTATTGGTTACTGCACGTATTATTCCGGAAAGTTCCGATTTTTCCAATGGCTTTGGTTTATCTCCTTATAACACTCCGTACTATTTACTGAAATAATCGTGGCGAAATTTTCGGATTGAGAATTCACTCCGAACCAAAACGAATGATTCCGTAATTTGTAGTCGAAGCAAAAATTTTCATTTCGATCAATCTCCAAGAACGTATTCAATCCGAATCAATCTGATATCCATTAAAAATCAATCCGAACTTGTAATGCGAATGAATCCATATAAATCCGGTTATTTCGAATTAATCAGAATTCATCCGAATAATTCATTTAATTAATTCATTTCAATCCGAATTAATACAGTCAATTTGAATCAATCCAAATGCATCCGATCAATCCAAATTAATCTGAATTAATCCGGTCTATTCGAATTAATCCGAATGACTCTAAGAAATTCGGATACATTATGATTCATTTGGATTGATTTTAAATGAGCCTCAGACTAATTTGGATTGAAAACTTCCTTCGGATTAGATCGGAATGCAACTGTTAGGTTTGCTTGTTCGAACAGTTTTTTGAAATGGGAGAGATAAGAGTGGAAATGAACCCGATGGGGAAGAGGTTCAGTTAGAATTTTCCGACGAGTAGGATAATGATGAGGACCCAGATTTCGACTGTCCAAGAAAACGAAGAGTTCACGAAAGGGTGAGAAGAGACGAACCTGATCCCCAGCCAAAAAAGGCAGGCCGTCGAAGTTCTGTTATCAAAGGAAAAAATAATTTCAAGTGGTCCACGAATGTACTTGAAACACGGGGATGCCGTTCTCATCAAGTTTACTTTCCCTCAGCGAAAAAGAAGCAAGGAGTATCGCAACATCCTTGGAAGCTTGAACTTTATTATTTACTCCAGAGATGACCGAAATTAATGTTCAGCATATCAATGAAGAAATCGAGAGGAGACAAAAAGGGAACGTTGAAAATCGACCTACTGCAACATTTTGTAGAAATACAGATGTTATCGAGCTAAAAGCATGCACTATCGAAATTGAGGCGATTTTAAACTCCCGTCCTCTAACTCCAATGTTCTCTGACTCAAACGACCTTTTTCCTTTAACACCAGGACATTTTCTCATCGATGATTCAATGACAAGCTTCCCTCAAGTGGATTAGCGAGAAGTAAAGGTCAAACGATTGTCATGTTGGCAAGAAGTTAAACAAATCAGGCAACATTTTTGGTCGAGATGGTATAAGGAGTACCTAAACGATCTGCAATCCCGCAACAAATGGAAAGGATTAGCCAATCATCAAAACATCAAGGTTGGAACCTTGGTCATTTTGGCTGAAAACAACGTACCACCCATGTGTTGGAAAATGGGTCGCACTTCAAAGAATTACGTTATTTTGTCCCAACAGCCTCTGTATTTGAACCTTTACTACGGTCAGTAATCCTAGCATAGTTTCTAAATAATTTTATTATCACACTAATCCAGGGAACTTCGGAGCATCTTAAACTTTATTGTGATACCAATTTATGGCACTTTCATTTAAATCCGTCTCCTTTATTGTTATCCTATAGTAGCTTGACCCTGACCATTCCAGCACCTTTACCCATCTTAATCTCCCTAATAAACACTTTGGGAAAACCCAAAAATATGACGTCAAGCAAAGGAGTGTCCGAATACTTCCACTACTGAAATACATCCACTAAGATTCAGATACTTCTTGTACTTCAAACAGGCAACACCTGACCGTGTAGTTTAGTAATAAAGAAACATTATAAACAAAACCTCCTTCAATTATTACAATATATACAACCAAATAAAAAGATCATACGTATTTTATTTTCAATATTTTCAGCTAAAAATTTTGGTATTTTCTCTCGAAATGTACTTCTTTAAGAGAAAAATACGTATGAGAGTCCACGTTTCAAAAAAGATATTTATTTTGAAAAATGAATGTGGCGAATTGAGCAAAAAGTGAAAAATCAATTTTAAGATGGCGCACCAAGTTCCAATTCGAAATTTTAATATGAAAAAAAATCACAAACTTGGGCTGGGGTCAAATGGACCCCAAGGCGCTCTAAGGGTTAAGGTTGAATGCATTCTTTCGATGTTGCAGTTAGACTGAGGATTGAATCATGTTTTTATTGGTTTAAATGAGGAAGCAAGGTGCTCAAAAATGAGCATTAAAAAAATATAAATATAGTTAAATGGAACACCCAAAATTGAATTAAAATAACTGTTATACATATAGAATAAAGTGCTAAAATAATTATATAATTAAATATTAGCGATTATTTCTTCTAAACTTTTCTTTAAGGTCTCCGACCGACAAGTGAAAGCGATCCTCTAGAAGGGTTCCAAGTGTCTATTGTCAGGTTCAGGGTTTCCATTTAGTACCTCTTTTTCTACATATGTCTACGACTTTAAACTTGTTTTTCACTTCACTTAATCTTGGCAAAAAAATTTATTAGTATGCCAGCAACACCACAGATTTGACACTCATAATTGGGACTCCTTTCTTCTCGCGAAGGAAAAAAATGTTTAAAAAATAATCGTTACTAATGAATTATGTAATTACCTTACCACTTTATTCTATATGGATAACACTTAATTGAATATTTTGACATATTTCAAGCTTTAATAGACCTTCCTAGCACTATTAGGACCTGAGATAGCACTTTCCTCCATAATTAACTGTATAAGTGAAAGTTAATAAAATTTTAATATTTTCAAAATGCCTACCTTTAAACAACATGTTAAAGATACCATCTGATTTCTTTCACACATTTTAACTTGTTTTTTAAAAAGATACAGCAAGTGAAAGTGCACTGATGTGAAATTCATGCAGATAACCCTGTTTTTGACCATTATTTGTTCATAGCTCTTGAACAATTTTTTGTGTAAAAAACAATGAATGAGAAAAATGTTCAAAATTAAAATATCTTTTCAGTGACGTGAGTCTTTTTTATTAGCGATTTTTTCGGCTAAGTTATTCCAACTTTTGTTCAGGGACAAACATTTAATGAACGAATAGTAGTGTTGAATAAATTCATTTATAATAGACTGATGTCTCGGTTTTCATTGTCATTAGTATTGTATACCTTGATTCCAAAATCTGAAGTAATCTTCGTGAATAATTATGAAAAGGTTTTCGAAATTTTCATTGACTCTCAACATCTTGACTAAGTCAAGTAAAGTTTCTACAAGTGTTTTATAATTTTTCAACCAGATTACCTTAGATTTTAGAAAAAGTTTACGAAACATTTGAAAACTTTTGACGCATCCTAAATTCGATGACAGTCAAGGAAAATTTCGGTAACTACTTTTTTCTGTGTGGTTATGTTTCCAAATTTTTCCTTGAGTATTAGATTTATCTTAATTTTACCTAACAAGGAATGTTTTTTAGTATCCGCTGTTACGTCGCAACACAGAAACTCTACGGCTGTGAGTGAGGCTTCATGTAAAGAATGTGGATCCACCTGAAGGGTTGAAGGGAAGGGGGTTCGAGGAGTGAGGGAGTGTATGCGGGCAACCGAGTGTCTCATGCGGTAGTTCGTACAATTATCATCTCATCTCGAACAGTGTCGTATCTACGACCAAAAACCAGCGGTGCGTCGGAGCTCCTTCGCGTCCGTTTTCGACTTCATCGAAGTCAAACAAATCGGGCCTTGTCGCCATACCAATCGGGCCTAGTCGCCAAACCATCGCCTTGTGCGAAAATACTAATCTGCGCTGGTCGCCAAACCAACCACGGCCTAGTCGCCAAACCATCGCCTTGTGCAAAAATATAAATCGGCGCTTGTCGCCAAACCACGGCCATCAAAACAGTGTTGTGATTTCGTATACCTTTTATTAGCAATAAAAACGCAAATTATCAATTTAACTTGCAATAGGAAATAAAAAATAATTAGTGCTGCTAAATTTATTTGAAAATTATTAATTAGGTTGCCAAGCCACCTACGGTAAAGCAATCCGAAACAAAACATCCGCCTCCGATTTCCTTCTCCATTAAATATCTGATAAAGCGTCAAAAAGTAAGATACGTGTTTTTTCTTATCTACCCAAAATTTTTTTTTAAGAGGTGAAAAAAGCCTCTGAAGTTTTGATCAAAAATGATATTTTCATTATTTTAAGCACTTAAAGCCGACTGATTTGAATGAAACTTGGTAGTAATTATGTGTACGTTAAAACACATTTGACAGATAGTGGATTATTTTTCACCCATATAATGGGTAAAACTACCCTCAGTCGTATATACCGCTAATAAAAAATCTAGTTCAAATATGAAAACACCTTATTTGTAATGAAGAAATAATTTTACTCGTATTAAATAATAAAATAAAAAAAAGTTTTGGAAACACACGATATGAATATACCCTTATCTGTAATCTGGGGGTAAACAACCCATAAATGAATAAATTGTTAAATTAACACGTAATTTATAAATTTAAAGCTGTCCTGTTATTGTTGTATTATTCACTGCTGAGTTTACATTATTTACTAATGTTGCCTAAACTTTCAGCAATTTGCTGATGTAGAAATACCATGGTAACATAAAAAAATTCAGCAAATTGGTGTGTTACGAGGGTATTGTTTGCCATATTTAACAATGTGAATTGTGTAAATGTACATACTTTATGACATTACATTGCATTACATTACAATTAACTCTCAAATGGTTTTCGATAACAATGTAAGGATATATTAATACTCACATTTGTCAGAATAGTGACATTCGTGAAAAAAAAGCTTAAAACAAGGAGCTACACTCTAAGCTCGTTATAATGACGAACTCGGGACCGGAAACATTCTCTTATACGATGGCGTAAGGGCGACCCCACTATCGCACACACTACTAATGTTACGTTGTTTTGCGCATGCGCGTGGAATCCTGTGTCACGAAAAGAACGAAAGAGTGGGCATGAGGGAGAACGAACTTCCTGTCGTATACTATAAAAGAGCGGAGTGTTGATTTTTTGCACCATGAACATCTGACTACCGGTATTTGATCACATATGCACATTTTATTTGTGTATTCTCACCAAAAGCAAAGTCAACGGGATTTTCGAAGTCTCCTAACCTATTTCCTACATAACTACTTTTATACCTTTTATACTAGGAATACTGAAAGATTCTTATACAGAGGAGAAGATAACCATGGACATAGGAATAGAGGGGACTAGCCATGTCAACGCGGGGGTGAATCCAAGGGGGGAGGTGTCCGCCATCTTCATTATGACACACTTCCTGTTATAGTAAATATGGCGATGTCTATGATGTCTATGGTTTTATCGGTTTGATTGTTTACATTGTGATTGTATTTTATATTTCTTCTTAAATTACCGCAGCAGTGATATAATCTAAAAAAATGGTTAATTGCATAGTATCCGGTTGTTGAATCTATCTTATCAACCGAGAAAAGTGAAAGCACTCAACATAACCTTTCACATGTACATAAGTGAACAAATTATACATATTATATTAAAAATTAAAAATATGCGTAGACGACACATCCATATTTTAAAAAATAAACAAAAAATTAAAGTACTTACTTCTCGATAGAATCCAAAAATGCAAAGTAAATTTAATTAAATATAACGAAAAAGAAGTGCTACCAAAAAAGATAATTTTTTTCCATTTTAGTGATACACTAAAATTTCGGAGCACTTTTAATCTTTTGTAAAATAGTATGATTTAGAGATGACATTTTAAATATTTTTACGTACACTTTTAGAATTCCAGAGAAGAAAAGAGAATTTTGGGCGGAGATTTTGGGAATTAATGTAGATTCTATAACGAAGCATACGAGAATTTGTTCAGCACATTTTAAAGAAGAGATGATTGACAGAACAACGCAGATTATAAGGCTGAAAGAGAATGCTGTTCATCAGGTATGTTTTTGATCTAATTCTGTATAAAAATATTTGTTAACAAAATATATTTTATGCATGTTGCAGACGTTTGAAGTTTTAATTAATTAAATTTTAATTTAATTTTGATTTTTGCATTCCAAAATAATAAAATTGTACATTTTCTATCAAATTTAACTTTTCCTCTATTCAATTTTCAAAGTAAATTAATTTGTTTCTTATTTTAAGAAAAAATTAAAATTCAAATAGCACGCCAACCGGAAATAAGGGCAAAATGAAGATGCCCACCCCCCCCCCGTCTCCTTTCTTCAATCCCCCTCGTCGGTGTCGCCATGACATGCCTAGTCCCCTCTATTCCTATGTCCATGAAGATAACTGATTATGAATCAGGGATTGAAGTTTAATATTATTTCATAAATAGAGATTAATATCTTCGTCGTAAAGCAATACAACGTCAGAGAAGCGTCTAACATAATTTTTACAAACTTAAATTCCATAAACATCTAGTGGTTGTATTTTTGAAGTTGTATCTTTTAGTATTGTCTTGACTACAATATCTTTGACTTCAGGTTTCTGTTCATATACGCTTCTTCCGTCGTGTCCACTCCATAAAGGTAGTTTGTCATTTAATTAGCAATTTATACATGCAAAGGGCGACTATTCCTTTAATAAGGATGCAATAATATCAGTACTCTTATATAATACTACTTTTAATTATCTTAAAAGATTCATGTTTCAAAATGCGGAAATTGTGGTTCAATACGTGTTAACGTAACAATTTATTTATTCAAGGATTGTTTACCTCCAGATAAGGGTGTATTCATATCACGTGTTTCCAAAACTTCTTTCTATTGTATTATTCAACAAGAGTAAAATTATTTCTTCATTAAAAATAATCTATTTTCAAATTTAAGCTAGATTTTTTATTAGAGGTATATAAGACTGAGGGTAGCTTTACCCATTAACATATATGAGTGAAAAATAATAATTGCACTATCTGTCAAATTTTTTGTTTCCATTGCATAAAATCTTGATATAAGTTTTCTGATTCCGATAGCTTTTCTTCAAGTTCTGATTCGGATGTGGCTTCATTTTCTTCTGGGGGTTCTCACATTCTTTTTATCGGGAGTTTAATTTTGTCTTTATCTTCAAAGATTTTTTCGTCTCGAATGACGGGGTATTAAATTTTCCAATCTCAGGCAATGTAACTTCTAATTCTTCTCAGGATGTTTCTGCATTATCCTTGGACATTTTTATAATATCTTGGTGGATAAGGAATAATCTGGAAAGGTAATTTGCCACTTTGTTCTCTACACCTTTAACGTATTCAATCTCATAGACATTTTCCTCCATTCTTAATCTCCATCTTAGTAAGCGAGAACTAGGATCTTTTTCACTATGAAACCATATTAATGCTCTGTCATCTTTTTAAATTTTAAACTTGTTTCCTAAGAGGTATTGTCTTAGTCTTCTCATGTTCCAAATAATTGCTTAAAGTTCTTTTTCTTATGGATAATTTTCATCTGCCTTATTTAATGTTCTTGAAATAAATAGGCAGGGATGTCCATTTTGGGATGAGAAAGCTCTGAGACCTTGACGCAAATCATCAGTTGTTAAGGTAAATTGTTGTTCAAAATCAGGGAACTTTATTACCAGTGCTGTCGTTAAGCGTGTCTTAGATCAAAAAAGGATTTTTCACAGTTAGGTATACAGTCCAATAAAGTACCTTTTTGGGTTAGCTTTGTAAGTGGTTTTGCTGTGCTAGAAAAGTTCTTTATGAATTTTCTATAATATCTTGCTAAACCTAAGAATGATTGCACATCACTTACTGTCTCTCATTTCTTAAAGTTTTTAATTGCTTCGATTTTCACCGGATTGGGTTTGATTAAGTCTTCAGTTATTAGATGGCCTAAATATTCAAATTCTGATTTTAAGTGTAGTGGGACCTGCCGGATTGAAACAGAATGGGTCTCCACTTTCGATCTCACAAGTCGCAGAAACGTAAGCCTATCCATGAAGGTTGGCGGAGAAGTTTACGCGTCGAAGTGGGACCTACCTCCCTCCGCGATGCGGCGAGTTTCAATCCGACAGGTCCTACTGTATTCACATTTTGTGGGTTCCAATCGAAGTTCGAGTTCCTTGATTTGTTGTAGGGTGATTTCCAGATTCTTGTTATGTTCTTAGATAGTTTTCTCCAAAGATAATTACATCATTGACGAATATAAAACAATTCACCCAAATTAATCCATGAAAATCTCTATCCATTATCCGCTGAAACTAAATTCTATGCACTATTTCATTTGCAAAAATATTACATTTTTTTCGAACGCTTATTCAATAAAATGTCTTTTTTTTAACCCTTAGAGAGTACACCTCGTTCCCGTAACATACGGAGTAAACGAGGTCTATTGGACCCCATGTCAAAAAGTGGTGGATTTTGAAGCCCCCACTCAAAGTTTTGACTCGCGGTTGTGTCAGAAGGTAGTTTGAACTTTCCGAAATACGATGCAATAGACGCGATAACGAAATTTTAATTTTTAATTTGTTTAAAAAATCAAAAATTTTTAATTTTCAATATTTTCAGATAAAAATTTAGGTATTTTCTCTCGAAATGCACTACTTTAAAGGAAAAATGAGTGTACGAGTCCATGTTTCAAAAAAGGTATTTATTTTGAAGAATGAATGGGACGAATTGAGTAAAAAATGAAAAATCAATTTTAATTAAAAATAAATAGTAACTGGCCCACCAGCCATATGGTCGTTAAGTCAGGATCCCAAACTTCTGACAGATAGCGCATGAAGTCCCAATTCGAAATTTTAATATGAAAAAAAATCACAAACGGCGTGTGCGAAGCTTGAGTCAGCATACGTTTTTTTGACCCAGTGTGTGCGATATCGAGTTTCGCGAACAAAGTGTCGCTATAATGAAAAAGCATAGATAAAATTTCATTAATTAAAAATGATACTTACCAGAGGTGGAAGAATTGGTCTGCCATTAATTTTAATACAGGATGTATAAACCTTCTCCATGTTTGAATACTTCTATCACACTTCCTTTAAAAGAAATAAAAACATATAATGAGACTATGTTGAATAATTAGTATAAAATTTACGAATTAAATTTTTTACGGACGATATTTGAAGAATTAGATGCAATATAGATGTAAGAGCCACTATTTCAAAAGTCGTTTTATTCGCTTAAAAATTCTCAAAAATTTTACCGCCAAAATGATGAAGGGATATGTTCGAATTCCAACTGAAAGTTGGTCATCCGCAATATGTATATGATCAATCAAAATTATCTAAGACCATGTACAACTTTAATGCGCATTGGATGATTTTTTGCAGTACAATTTTAGGAGCATTTCGAAATTTGTTTTTGTATTCGTTTTTGTGGCTTACAAGGGGACCTAACGACCTTCGGTTTTTTCTTTTTATCCATACTTTGCTCAATCATAGATATCTACTAACAAGGGGACCTCGCGACGTGGTGTTTTTTGTTTTTATCGATACTCTCGTGAATGATAGATACCTATTAGAGGTTTTCTGAGAAAAATCAAGAAGACCAAATTCTCAGTCGTTTTCGAGAAAAATACATTTAAAAATTTGCGTGCACATGGTCATGGCCCTAGTGTAAAGGTATGTACATCCAACGGGTCGGTGGCTCAACTGGTAGAGCGCTTGGCTGGTAGCCGTAAGGTTGCACGCTGGATTCTCGCTACCTGCACTTATTTATTTATTTCTTTTTTTAAGTGCAAAACTGTTTATTTATTCATTCCTTAATAATTATTAAAATTATAATTTTCTAATAATTATTTAATCCTTTTATTTTTTAAATAAAATCTCTATTTTGACTCTTTATTATTTTTCGCTTGCAAAGTTGTGTTTTCTTTTAAATTATTAATTCTTTAATTGTTTTTAGAATTTATTATTAACTTATTATTAATTTATTTCTTGAATTTTGTAGAAACCATTTTGATTTCGTATTTAACATTGCTATTTTCATTTTAAACACTTAACACGTTGTTCCTAATTTAATTTAATAATATAAATTTAAATAATTAATTTAAATAATGAAATTAATAATATAATTTAAAAGAAAATATACAACTTTGTAAGCGAGAAATAATAAAGAGTCAAAATAGATTTTATTTAAAAAAAAAGATTAAATAATCATTTAAAAATAATAATTTTAATAATTATAATTAAGGAATAAATAAATAAACAGTTTGGCATTGGAAAAAAAAAATTGTAGGCAGCGAGAACCGAACGTGCTACCTTGCGACTACCAACCAAGTGCTCTATCAGCTGAGCCACCGTACCGTTGGAGAGACCTTTACATCAGGGCCATGACGATCCACATGCAAAGCTTTAAACGCATTTTTCTCAAAAACGGCTGAGAATTGGGTCTTCTTGATTTTTCTCAGAAAACCTCTAATAGGTATCTATCATTCAGGAGAGTATCGATAAAAAAAAAAAAAAACACTACGTCGCGAGGTCCTCTTGTAAAATATTTCTGAGAAAAATCAAAAAGGCACAATTTTCAGCCATTTTCGAGAAAAATGCATTTGTACAGTGCGCCGAAGAAAGGGGTCTTACTCGAAAAAATCGGTATTGAAGGTTTTACACTTTTCGATAGTTTTTGAGTTACTCTTTTTAATGAAACCATCGAAAAATTTTTCCGAGCGTTATTATTGCTAACAATTGAGTTGTTATGTACCCGAGAAATCGGGCTTCCGCTAAAGAACCATAGAGATATTACAATAGAGGGGAGAAGCCATAGGCTGCTCTGTAAGTGGCAACGTCAGTCTCGAAACT
>JAUEJJ010002514.1:11514-26677 GCA_032164275.1 Synergus coniferae | reverse complement strand
TAGAAGTCTAGCTCAGTCTCAACTACAAGACATGAAAATTTTTTTTGGCTGGGTTCGGTTTGTCTTGAACATGTCTTAACTCAAGACGGTCTGGAGGCAAAAAATTTTTACACGGGTTTTGAATAATTCCTTGTCCCGACCAGTCTGGAAATTTCCATAGCGGAAAAGACTCGGATTGAAATTTATTCTGAACCAATCCGAAATTTTCTGAATCAATCTCGATTTTGTATCCGAATCAAACAGTTTTATTCCTATCGAATCCGAAAAAAGTTTTCAATCCGAATTAATCCGAGGCCTTGATATGATCATGTAGTACGGGACGTAACTGGGTGAGTGGCGGCTGGATGGGGTTATTCGAGGAGGTAAAATTGTTGGTTCGGACAGGTGGGAGAGTTAGGAGGAGGGGTTAGCATCCGATAGAGGAAGCGGTGGACGATTCGGTTGCGTTCACTGTTCGTCTGTTGTTCGGGGAGCAACTTGCTTAAGCTTTTTGTAAAAGCCCAGGCCTTTTCCTTCCCCGGAAACAACGTACGTCTGGCCTTGGCAATTCGGGCGTTGGTCCGCCGGCGAAGACCCAGGAGGTATCAGGGTTGATCCTGTGGAGGAGAGACGTTCTCTCAAAGGAAAGCCGAGGGTCCTAGGGGAGGTGGTCTAACTGCAAGCCGAAGTGCGCTCCTTCGTAACAAGTAGCTCTGAAAAGAGCTGATTGTGCGTAGGCGAATTGCTTTAAAAAGAGCAAGTGGTTCCTATGTTAGTTCTGAAAAGAACTGTTTGTGTAAGAAAACAAAATAGGCATGTTTGACGAGTTTGCTTCCACGTTTATTGCTTTTCGTTTAGTCCTGCTGGATAAGAGGAGCTTTCCAGTTGGCAAACGAGTGCGAGAGGCTTCTCGGAGGTACTTCTTCGGGTGCTAGTGACCTTTCGGCGGCTTCTCAGCCTCCTGACTCGAGAAGGGCGGCGAGTCCCTCTAGTTAGACAGAGTCGTTGCCAGGCCAGGTTTGGCAAGGCGGCAGGTAGTCTCGGCGATCCGTTTGGGCTCGAGTCCCTGTGGTGAGAATGGCGAGAACCGGTGAATTCCCAGGTAGCAAATCCTGATGCTTCTGGGTTCGAGTGCCAGAGTCGAGTGTGGTGTGACAGAAAAGTGCCTCCTTTTATGCTTGTTGCCGCCTGCCGAAGAAATGGGCGCAGGGCGCCTATTGATCGCGTTTTATCCCCGGAAATTTCTGAGAGCCAATCGGCGTTAGAGCCTCTCTGCCCCTGATGCCAGACGAATGTTTGCGTCTATGCTCCTCTTATTTACAGTGATACATACTAATTCTATAGTAATATTTAATTTAATTCTACTTTTACCTAAAGTCGTTAATATAAACTAACATTATTTGTGCACATATTATATTTGATTGCACTGTTTTACCCTATTTTTAGCCTAATTACTTTCTTATAGACTACAGATTTGTCTCTTTTATTTATAAACCCTTCCGTTGTTTATTTCCAACTAGATTATAGTTTTAATATTAATTTTATAACTATTTCGCCCCGCTTTATGTTAATTCTACTGAATTACATATCGTTTTCTCTGAGTGAAGTATTAGGGACGCTTTGGCCGAGTTACGTATTGGTTACGTTTCCCCGGCAAAGCATGGGGAGATAGCCATTCCACTTCGGGATGCCTATGATTTACTTAAGATTAATTACCACTATTTTCCACATTTTTAATATTACTATAACTAATATTTCAAGAAAACCAAGTACATTTCATGCCAATGCCTAGATAGGGTGACGCTTAGTTGTAGGAATTTTCCTATGGTTGTTCTGTGAAGCGTCATACATATGTAGTTTCTCCCTGTGAGGATTATCCGATCGGACGGACAATAGGGACCCCCGGGGTTGTTCATGGACGTATGGACCTAATTGTGTTTGTCTATGGGCGTCTGGTTTTTCCTTTTTTTTTTTTTTTTTTTTTTTTCCGGGGACCTAATTTGCTTTGAAATGGGGTCATTGGAATATTTTCGGACCGGGATTCTTATCCTGATTTAGAGAGTAGGCAATGTCATCATGAGTATCTATGCGCTTGGGCGTATATCAGCCTATTCAAAATCAATCCGAATCTTTAATACGAATGAATCCGGTAAATTCGAATCAATCAGAATTAATCCGAACTTTCAATCCGATTGAATCCAGTTAATCAGGTCAATTAGAACTTTCAATCCAAATGAATCGGGTCTATCCTAATTAATCAGAATTATTCCGAAAAATTCGGATTCATCGGATTGACCGGATTCATTCGGATTCATTCGGATTCATTTAGATTAAAGGTTCGGATTGAATTTAAATGTGCCTCGGATTAATTCGGATTGAAACCTTCCTTTGGATTAGATCGGAATGAAACTGTTTTGTTCGGATACAAATTTCGGAATGATTCTGGAAATTTCGGATTGATTCGGAATGAATTTCAATTCGAAGATTTCGCTAGAGATGTACAGTGGATATGTTTTGGATAAAAGAAACAAAGACGGTTTAATTATATTATTAATTATACTTTAACGGGTATGATGTATTCTTATATTCCTAATGAAATATAACCTAAAAATACATTTGGCTGCCCTATACAATTCTCTGATTTTGAACTTTACAACACTGCACTCTATATACACGGAAAATAGAAATAACTTTACGACCAAATGAACTTTACTTGATCTAAGTTATTTCCATTTTCCGTGTATACTTATACTCTTTTCATATTGCTGAAATTTCAATTACAAGTGTTTGAAATTTAAATTACCACTGTGATTGAACTTTTATTTACATGTTGTTAATCAATAACAGTAGATGTTATCTGTATTTTACTTTTGGCGTTTGAAATTATTATGATTTCATTATTTTTCACTGCTTGAAATATGTATATATTATGTATACCTCTTAAACTCTCTCACTTGCTATTTATAGTTCAGTTAAATTTATTATATCCTCTAAAGAAATACCATTTACAATTTTAACGTAAAAGCATGTTGAAACAAAGTATTGCTTTTCTAATCTCTTAAACCGTGTCCCTATTCCACTTGCTTTACATGCCAGTATTATGCTTCAAGTAAAGTAATAAAATAACATTACTTCACTCATAATCTGAATCAAGATAACGATTCACGGCATCATTTTGTGAGAGAAATGATGATACTTCTGCTCGTATTAATGAGATTGGATGGTTAGAAATGTAATAATTCTTCAATACAACTAGCTAAGTTCATTTCAGAATATATTCTCTTGAACATTAAGTGAAGGAAATTGATAGAGATTGAGAGAGTGAGGTAAGCTAAACAATCCAGCCGAACAGCCAGATCACCCGAAAATCTGCCCCAGCGGAAGCTTCAGATTGAAATTCGTTCCGAACCAATCCGAAATTTTCCGAATTATTCAGGAATTTCTATCTGACCCAAACAGTTTCATTTTGATCTAATCCGAAAGAAGTTTTCAATCCGAATTAATCCGAAGCACATCAAAATCAATCCGAACATTTAATCCGGAATCATTCGGATAGAAAGTTTGGATTAATTCTGATTAATTCGGATTGACTGGATTCATTTGGATTAAAGGTTCAGATCTATTTTGAATAGGTCTCGGATTGATTTGGTTTGAAAACTTTCTTCGGATTAGATCCGAATGAAACTTCCGATTTGTTCGGATGCAAATTCCAGAATGATTTGGATTGGTTCGGAATGAATTTCAATCCGAAGCTTTGGCTAGAGTGACTTGACCCGAAATTTCGACTACATTCGAACAATGAAAAAACCATCTGAAATCCTGTCCCGAATATCCTAAAAACCGAACTTGGCCAAAAATTCAAAATTGATCCAAATTCCAACTCGACGATCTGAACATACTATACATATACGACCCGAACATCTCGAAAACATGAACCGACCTAAACATCTCGAATCTGATAAAAGTTAATACAATAAAACTTCTTTTATACTCAGGTACCAATACTTGGCCCCCCTGTTCTTGGCCGTGTTCACGGTTGTCCCCCCCCCACAACGTCCCTTGGGTGCCTATATGGACCTTCGAAGAGCTCGCACGCTTGAAGAGCAAATGGCGTAGCAGAAGTTGTTTACGTAGCGACCACTGTGGTGACTCTCTAGGCGATTTTTCTACACATAAAACGATAAAAGTGTACAATCTATGATTCTGAGTTTTTCCCTGAATTCGTTATGCGATTCTTGGCCGCCCAGGCCCGAGGCCGGCCAAGTATTCGTACTTGAGTGTACTTATTTTTACGAATCTATTATAGAAGAAAAAGAAAAAAACAGCATTTAACACTCACATGGCACACTACCAGTGCGAATTCGCACCATCAAACATTTAATTTAAATCTATTTTTTAAGAACGCCTTTTTTAAATAACAGTTTTTTTATAACTTAATATAATTTTCACTAAATTTAAGCTATCCCAGCGGATTGAGCGATAAATTAAAACCCACAATCATTTATTTATTTTCATCTTCAAATCTTCAGATGAAATCACAAAATTCCAATTCACACTAGTGTGCCATTTACTTATGCTGAGTTGAAGTGTGCCGTTTTAGGGTTAAAATCCAATAGAAACTGAAAGGATTGTACAAAATTTTTGTCCGACTTCCCCTGTTCTGGTATCTGCTTAACCATCGACAAGTTGCCTATAATTTTAGTCCGGTGACGAGCATAGTCATAGTCCGGTGACAAGCATAGCATTAGTCCGATGGCGGGCACACGAGTAAATTACTTAGAGTGACGCCATCTCCACTCACAAAGACAGACTGCTATGTAACTGCAGAAAGTGTTAACCAGAAGTTGTTACTTCCAAAATCACAAAACTCTTTTTACTTCAAAATTAGTGAAATCAATATACTATATTTCTAACGTCGCATTTTCAGTTCCAGACTAAATACTATATATTATGTTCATCAAGGTCCAAAGCATATTTTGCCTCGTGTAATTGAAACCCTAGCTTCGTTCGTGCGTCAAACTTTACACTCGCCAAAATAACCTCTTTTACGCTCTTGGGGTAAATTATGTAACTTCACTTTACTCTCACCTCACCTCACTCTCACCTCCCTTCAATTTTTTTCGAAATCATTGATGCCTTTTAATTTTGAATGATGACATTCGAAGCCTTGTGGTTAGATGAATGAAACTTTTATGTGATTGTGGAGTGCACAAGATGTTTATAAAAATTCTTGTGTATTAATACTTCTACCATAAAATTACGAGCATAAAAAAAGTCTCTATCTACAAGTTTTCGAATGCCATCGGTACATTTTGAAACAACAAAATTCGAACGCGATATGAATTTCGAAAAACATTGAAGAGAGATGAGAGTGAGGTGAGGTGTGGGTGAAGTGAGAGTGAAGTAAAGTTACTTAATTGACCCCCTTGATGCACAATATACTATTGATTGAAATCCACGAGTCTTGGGAGTAAATTTATAACTTTATCATAGTTTCATGAATAAAATGACTTTCGAGTCAATCTGTAAAGTTTATTGACTCTCAAAATTTAAAATTACATACAAAATACGTTTTCATAATTAGTATTTGAACATTTAAACTCTGTTTAACAATATATTTATAAACTTAGAGTTTTAACGGAATTTACTGTTTTTTAAATTTAAATTTAAATTATTATAGTGCCATAAAATTACCGATGGAGTAAAATTGTAACCTTTTTATAGTGTTTGGAGTGAAAATTACTTTAGAATCAGATCAAAAGTTAGTTACTATCAAAATTAATAATTATTATATTAATTATATTAATTTACGTTTTCTTATAATACTTATAATTAATCAGGTTCCTCTATTTTAAATTATTTTTGAAACGTTAAAATGATAGTAACAGTCACTGATTGACAATAATTTTTAAAAAAAAGTAGCATGACTTTAAATCAACTTTACGCAACGAATTAATAAACAAACGGAATTATATAGTAAGATGATTATATGTATGTACATAATTTTCTGTCAAGTGTACTCGTAAAATATTAAATATTACAAAAATACGGATAAAATCAGTTTCGAGCATAAATTTCATTGAGTCGTTTTCTGCACGTGGCATACATAAATTGACGATACTTGTAGGAGTAATTTACCGCCAGTATCGTAAATGATGTCGTAAATAACGACCCGTTTCTTGCACTAATGATGATAAGTTCAAACTGGAGGGGAAAACTCGAGTCGATAAAGTTCGGCGGCAACTCGATGAAGTTCAGTTCATCATTGCTCCGGAAACTTGTGCCGGATCTAAAAAAAAGTTCTTTCGCTCGGAATACATTCACGAATAAATTTCCTCCCCACAGAGACCCGACGCTATCTTTCATCAATTCAAACGATTCAGAGGAAGTTCCTGTTCGATTAAATTAACACTGCTCCATTTAAAAACGCATGAAGGAACTTTGTTTTCCCGCTTTTATGATTTTTACCTTAAATTTGTAGAAATGTCATACGAGTCAAAGATCAAAAATCAATCTTCATTCTAATCGTAAGTTACGGCTGTACTAAATCTTGAAAAGTTTAGAATTGATTCATAAATATAAAGTTCGGTTAAATGGGTCGAAACTGCGAAGATTGTGAATTTACGAGTAACAATTCAATAAAATTTAAGGAATTTTTGTATCTATCTTACTTATTCCGCAATTTGCATTAAATTTTCTGATTTTTCCTAATTATTATATATACTATTATACGGTAATATTCATTCTAGATGTCTTGTGCGCGCCCGTATTTCTTTACACAGCCGTTATCTTAAAAATGATCAAAATTCCTCTGTGAAAATCATTCTGAAAAAATGCTAAAATTAGTTCCCACTTCAATATATTATATATTTACAAATTAAACCTGTTAAAATTTTCAACATTTACCAAAAATAAAAACATTCAATAAGTGTATTTTTTTTATATTCACATCATTTCCTATAAGATATAAACCCTTACTTAAGAAAAAACCCTCGCTAACACGTACCTACTCGATGGATGCAACATTAAAATTTTTCCTTCAATCTCTGGTTGTAGAATCAATTTTTTATCACGATATCTCTTCTTGTAAATTGCAAATTCTCTTTAACTCTTCCGTCGGATGTGTGGGTGTATATATTTTTATGCAATTTTTTTAATCACTTGTGCGCTTCTGAGAACGTTTCTGAAATCAAATTGTACTTTTAAAATACATTGTATTTAATTTTAATAAAATATGTAGATATATGTATTATAACCTTTTTTCAACTTTACGGTTATTTTATTATACCATAATTTCCAAAGTTACGGGCTACATTGAATTAAGTTAAGTTTGGTCAAATAAATGTTGAGCGCCAGCTAATTTTCAGAAAATCAGCAAAAGAGAATTTAGACAACTAGTTAATTCATTTTAGACTTAATTAATCGTGCCAAACTAACAAAGTAATGCTAATGCAACCGCGGAGGGGGGTGGATAAAGAAAGCAACACCATTTGAATTCAACAAACACGAATCGAATATTTATTCAAATTAAAACAAGAGAAAAAATAAGAATCGAAGAATTTAAGAATGGAATGAATGCAAGAATGAATCGAAGAATCGTTATTCAATTTACACACTACAGTAGACCATTCTGCCGTACAAACTAAAAAGATGCATAAGTCCAATCACACTCGAACTGAGAAAATTGAGATTAACTGTTTGCCCAAACAACTCTAATATAGAATAAAATTGTGAATAGTCTAGATACTCTATTAAGGTAAAAGTAATGCGCTCTTTCATAATTTGCAGTGAAAAATTGATTTTTTAAACAATTCCTATGAGAAAATGGACTTGTGTGTTTTTACAAGTCACAAAAAGCCGAAAATAGAAGGCAAACAGAACGCACAGTCATATGCGAACATAACGTATATAAGGACAAGCGATTCTTTTCGTTTGTAAATGCGTTCCGAATACGGTCACTTTTACAAGACAAAAAACACGCAAAGTACTTTAGGTTCTATTTTATTTGTATGATGATGACGTTTTAGATGCTGTGTACAAATGTTCGGACACGCAAAGTACTTTGTGTATCTTTTTCAGTTGTATTTCTCAACTTTTTCAACTTTTCTCATTTTTAAACAATCGTATTTTGCAATAAATATTAATAATTAATCATTTTCACTACCCTAGATAGGTGCAGCTTTCTTTTACGAATCCAGTGATACCAAAAACTCATTTTTCATAAAAATGTCACTTATGTATCTGGGAAATTATGGGAAATCCCTCAACTAATTCTATACAAAAATTATTTTAAGCATGCAAATCTAACCATTTGTTCTTATAATTAACTATTTCTAAAGTCTCTCAATCTTTAAATCTATTCTGCCTTTTTAGCTATTTTTTTTAACTATATATTTCAATTGGTCGCGTGACTTTAAAACAAGAATTGTTATAGAAAGGTGAAATACTGGTTGTGAATTAGCCTTTATTTTCGTATGCTTCTGCAATAAAGATGAGCGCACATGTGCGTTCATCACATACACTCCGCTGGAAAGACACATAATGTTGGTGGACTCCGCGCCAAGTTTAAATATGCTGGTACAGTGCCCTGCATAAATGTCTTCCCCTGTGAAGTTGGACGATTATACGTTCTGCAATGCGAAATCAAGTTATCGCATAACTTCACAGGGGAAGACATTTATGCAGGGCACTGTACGTCTCGAGCTTCCTTCCCATTCATGGAAGTGGAACAATGGAGCGAATCGAACGACCAGGTTAGAATCACTCTTCTATCTAATAGTAGGACCAGCCGGCCCTATAGAATCTAGTCAGAAACAGAGAAGTACGATATTCTCTGAATTAGTACTTGCTCATAGAATTAATTTTAAAAAGTTGAACATTGGAGACAAACAGAATCTGTGTGAAAAAAATTTCATGATGAATAATTTCTAAACTCACCCGACACACAACACATAAAAATTTTTAGTTTTTAGAAATATTTGAAACTTGATAATTTAATATAAAAACGTAATTTCCATTTCTGGGAAGAAAATAATCTCAATGAAACACGCCATAAGAAATGATTTTTGTACGCTCTTAGCATAGCTTTCATAGTACAACATTTTACATTTTCGAGAATGTAAAATTATTTAGTTTTTTTTTTTCAATCTTAAATCAAAATGGAGGAACTAGCAAAGTTATTAAATTTTTTTTTCAAAATGGCTCGTACAATAAAATTTCGGTTTATACTACGTTTTCTTATGTTTATTAACCTACACCATAACTTTTTTTAAAAGAATAAATATAAGACTAACCGAGGACAAATCCATGAAAACTCAGAAGAACTTAAATTTTTTTAATATTCAATATAACGGTATCAAGCTTCTAGCTATTGAAAATATAATAGATACTAAATATTTCAGTAGCTTTGAAAAATCAAAAGAAATGAAGAAATACTGAAATATTTGATTCTTCTTACTCTGATTACAAACGGAACAAAAACAAACAATTCATGAAAAGGAATAAAAGGAAACAAGATACAAGTAGAGAACGTTTGGAAATCTAACGTCTGACTAAAACAGTCTTTTGTCACTAAAAAACACAATCTATCTCTTGAAGGCATATACACACATGCATATATGGTATATATATATTTTGAGGTGAAGGTTGTAAATAAAATTTTAAAAAAATCGAATACGATGTAAATAAAAAATGATAAACAAGGTTTAATTATGGATTATTAAAATAATAATAATGTTTATTAATTACTTGAGAAAAAAATTTTCATTAACGTATTCAACAGTGTCGATATGTATTAATTTATTATTAATTTATTATTATTTTAATAATTAATAATTAAATCTTGTTTTCCATTTTTTAGTTACAGCGTATTCGACTTTATTTTATTTAAAAATTTTTTTATTTTTTATTTTTAGTGACATATTTTTAATTATTTATTGTATTTAATAAATCATCGTAAATAGAATTACTATAACAAAATGGTAAGGGGAAATGGTAAAAGAAAATAGTAAAGAAAATAAGTGGTAAAGGAAAATCATGGTAAAAGGGAAGGGGAAAACATGGTAAAGAGAAATGGTAAATAAAAATCATGGTAAAGTGGATGGGAAAAGCATGTTAAAGGGAAATGTGAAGGAAAATCATGGTAAAGGGGAAGGAGAAGACAGTAAAGAAAATGGTAAAGGGAAATGGTATTTCATTTGCGGGTATTTTCTATTCTCATGAATATATCCGTAATAAATACTTCAAATACACCAACATAGATGCAGAGTTTGGAAAAAAAAAGGAAATTTATTTTTTTTTTAATTCACCACAACACTTACTTATGAGTGTCAATATATAATTCATTTATAACTTAATTTGATGTAAAAAATTTATTTTTATAGATTTTTCATCAATTCTAACATTTTCAATTCAAAAAATGACTGACATGACAAATATAGATAAAAAATCAACCTTCAATGTAATATTTTTCATGGTTATCCGCAGATGTATTTCGCAAATGCGAATCTTAATATGACAGTGTTAATCTAGATATCATTATACGTATTTAAAAAAAAAAGAACATGCAAATATGTTAATTCTGTCCAAAGTTATGATGAATAAAAAAAATGTTAATGATTATTATGGTTATTATGGTTATCTTGGTCTGAATTTAGAAAATGAAAATGTTCATATGCCTATGTTAATCTATCTATCAATACATTCATTTAAAGAAGAACATGCCAAAATACGTTAATCCAGTCAAAAGTTACGGTGGATCAAATCAAAAGAAATACTGAAAACATTATAAGCACATACTATAAGTCTATTTTTGCTTCGCGAACTCGACTAAAAAAGACAATCAATTTTAAATTCGTATTAAACTAAAATAATATTTTCCAATGTTATTAATATTCATTTTCTCCATAGAGAAATTAATTATTATAATAAAATATAATAAATTCTCACATTGCATTTCATATATCAGCGCAAAGTCTAAAAAATATATTCAAATTCTGTTAAAAGTGCAATAAATTGTAGTTTTACATGACTCAAGTACTGCACTTTACAGTTTGTAAACTATGATTATGTACCATGTTTCATAGGTTGCTGAAATGCTAGGTGAGAAAATTGCATCAATTTCATGCGCAGATTATATTCCGATTGGATATTATTGCATTAAAAAGGGACCAACTAAATTTGCATAACTGGAAGTCAATCATGTAACATTCCCATTTTCCCAATTTTCCACTTACTTGTTGTTCCTAATTTCTCACAGCACGATGCGTGTCATGTTTTAAAGGTTAAAGATTTAGAAGCATTTTTAACTGTTTTTAAAGAATTTCAAAGGATTTAAAAATAATATCAATGATTTTAATTCTTTTTAAAGGATTTTAAGAGATTTTATGGGATTTCTAAAGACTTGAAATAATTTTACAGGATTTGGAAGAAACTTCAAAGATTTCAAAGATTTCAAGACATTTTAATTAAAAATTAAGGTATTTAAAGAAATTCTAAAAATCTTTTTAAAAGATATTAATTTTGTTTTTGTATTGAAATTTTTACGCAATAAATTTTAGAAGGAAGTTTCGACTTCAAAACTTATAAACCTAAATTAGGCAAAAAGACGTTTATGCTGTTTTTTGACATATTAATTAAAAACTCGAAAATCATGCCATCTAAATTCCGAATGCAACCTGCTTTTATACATATTTCTATTTCTATGTATATTGGAAGAATGCAGTGATCTGGAAACTTCCGATACTTCCTTACAATAGAAGATTTTGACCTGTTGGAAATATATATGTAGAAGTAAAAATAGGTTCTGGATTTAGATTCTTGGATTTTCTGTGACTTTAGTTTTCTTGAAAAAAGAAACGAATATCCTATAGTTTTTTGAAGACTCAAAGTTTATATAATTGGCAAAGTTTTTCCGATACAGTTACCCTCGTGAAACTTTCGGATAGAAAAAATTCTATCCCTTTGATTCAATTTCTTTCCGTAATTTGTACTCAAACCGAACAGTTTCATTTCGATCTAATCTGAAGTCGAAACAAAGATGCCAATTCGATTGAATTCGACCTAATTTGATTTTAAAACAAGGATACCAATCACACTGAATCGAATCTATATAAGTTAAATATAACAAATGATCTTAGGAGGTTCAACACATAGTTAGGCAACTCATTAATCCCACGGAAAAAATAACTGTTCCAAAAAATGGAAAAATTTTGCGAGATTTTAACAAAAAAGAATGTCACTTTTGGACAGACCACAATTTTTAGAAGACTTCATATAAACTTATTGAAAAGTGTATCAGACCTACGAATATTTAGAAAAAAATGTACGAATTATTGACATTTATTATGAGCTCAGCAATTTTCGAATTGTTATTCTATAGTTTGTCAGAATGTCTAAAAAAAACGATCAATTTCTTAAAAACATAATGATCCGTTTTTTGGAATACTTCGAATAGAAAATTCCTCAAACACAAAAACGAGAAAGTGAACTGCTTGTCAACGAAAGAGTCTCAAAGAGTTTTACAATTTGTCACAAAGTGCTTTATGCTAACTGGATTCAGTTCTCTTCCGCCAATTTCTCGGTTGTGTTAGTGACAGAATGGTGTCCCAAAGGTCTTTAGTATTATTTAGTTTATTATTTTATTAAAATAATTGTGTTCCTCTAGTCTACGTTTTGAACAAAACAATAATTAATATGTTTCGTGTAAATTTAGAAAACTAACTGAATAAAATATTATAATTATATAGAGATGAATAAAAATATAACATTTTCTTAAAGAACATTTTTTTCTTCTTTCTACTCGTATATGTAAAAATGAATACTAAATTTTTCCTCTTTTTTCCTCTTTTTCGTGAAAAAATCACCCTATTCCCCCATGTCAATTTCAAAAATCTCATCTTTGGATCGGGGTCTCGAAAAATTTCTACCCATCACTAGTCAGTTTCTCGCAAGTGGTGATCGCTTCATAACTTTAGTAACATATATACTATAAGATTGATTCGAACAAGCAGCCTCAACGTGTAGCGTGCGTCAGTTGCGTGAAGATATAGTGTTATATGAGGGGCTGAGATCAAAAACGGATTAAAATAATAGTGGGAACAAAAATCGGTTAAGAAGGCTACGGGCAAAAACGGATTGGAAAATAAATTAGAAAAACGAGGATTATATCGTATATTTTAATATAACTTTATGATAGGACAACATTTTATATTCTAATATATCATTCTATCATAGTTATATTAAAATATACGATATATGTAATCCTCGTTTTTCTAATTCATTTTCTAATCCGTTTTTGCCCATAACATTCTTAACCCATTCTTGTGCACTATTATTTTATTATTATTCGCGATTAGGCATTATGCGACTTATGTATTAAATATATATGACCTTGCGCGGTTCACACACACACTCAACACGAAAACAAAAACGTATCCATTTTTTTTTTCGAATCGGAACGCTCTTTACGAAAATGTGGATGAGTACTTTGTTACAATTTCACAAACTGCTTTCGAATCTTTGATACATAAATTCACGAAACTGTGGACGGAAACTTTGTTGAAATTTCACAAATTGCATATCAAACTTTCTAAAGCTAACTCTTTCTATTTCTGACAAATTTTAGCTCTGTCCAAAAGTGACATTCTAGTTTATTACAATTTCGCAAACTTTTTCCATTTTTTGGATCAGTTATTTTTTCCGTGCATAAAATAGAATATATAAAGTCACGCAAGGACAATAAGAAAATGGGGATAATATACATATTAAATATTATACTTCGGGGAGTGAAGGTAAAATATAAAGAAGGTATAAATTAAATAAAAATCAAAAGTAAAGAATTATTAAAAATTCAATTTTTTTTTTTTTTTTAAGTGGAGACTTTATTACTACGTAAGATATTTAATATATTCGAGTGCGCGTCGTACCCGTACGTTGTGCGTCTCGGTCGGGGAAGGATAGTTGCGCTTGGGAGCCGGACGTGATTGAACTATGATTGAACACTTCGTGCTCTGCAGACACGCACAAAGCACGACGCGCGCTCGAAAACATTAAATATCTTCCGTGGTAATAAAGTCTCCACTTTTTTAGAAAATGCGTTTTATTGATTGAGACATAGTGTATACTACAGTATTTTTTTCAATTTTTTTCGTTGATGGGGTAAATATGAAAAAACCGTTTAAACAATTAATTTGTTAATATTTTTTGTTAGTTAACAAATAAAAATTATGTAAATATTTATTTGAAAAGCTAAAATAACAAGGTAAGAAATAAAAAATACTTGAATCCATTCAGTTAATAAAACCGAAAATAATGAATTTGAAGTACACGAGAATTTAGCATTTTAACGAATTTTATCCAAAGTTTGAATTAACATATTTCTCAAAAAAAATTTTTTTTATAAAAATCCTTATATACGTGTTAGTTTATTTCTTAGATAGAAACCGTAAAAAAATTCAAGTCATTTCAAAATTTGAAAAAATTTTTTTCTGAAATCCGTTCGACTTGTAAAAGAATGTCCCATATAGCAGTGCCTGGTTGGCACGAAGATCGAATATTTCAGAGCACGAAGCGCGATGACTGAATCCCAGGCAAAATTGTGGGAGAAACGAGCTGTGCGATTTTTTGAAGATTAATTAAGAAAATAATTTTTTGATTTAAGACTGTTACATAACAAGGAAAACTCGATTTTGATGCCCCAATTACTTTGAGTGACTATCTGATTGTGAAGATCCAATTACAAGTTCCTTGACGAGATACGAGATTCCTATACGCAACATGTATATAGAGGGCACGTACTTCTCAAACCTCGCGAAGGTACTCATCTTGACCTACGAATTTTGCATACGTTTGAGGCTTAAAGGCTTAAAGGCTTTAATATTATATTAAATATGAAATATTAATTATTACCTTATTACACTTAATACACTAGGTTTGCTTTAATTTTATTTTAGTATTCTAATTGAAAATGATAGCAACATGTAATTCGTTATTAATATCGAGCAAGGTTGCAGCAATGCTGAAATTTTACACTATCCTTGCTACAATTTTTGTCTGCAATGTTGCTTTAGTGTTACAGCAATGTAAATTTGTAATGTTGTACCAGTAGGTATAGTATTACATTAATATTAAGTCAATTCTTGTTTACGATGTTGCATCAGTTTTAAAACAATTTTAAATTGTAATT
>JAUEJJ010002514.1:0-11414 GCA_032164275.1 Synergus coniferae | reverse complement strand
TATAGTATTACATTAATATTAAGTCAATTCTTGTTTACGATGTTGCATCAGTTTTAAAACAATTTTAAATTGTAATTTTCAAAAAAATTTGTAAAAATCTCAAGCTATAATATTGATATGCAAATTGCAATCATTTTAGTTCTGCAATGTTATCTAATATTTGCAAATCTGTATTTGAAATGTTGTATTAATACTGAAACAACGTAAGAATTCAATGTTGATTTAATATTATGTATAAATATCGTTTGTCGATCAGTACTTACTTCGCATTATATCTACCATGTTGCGATAATGTTAATTTGCAATGGTGAATCAATGTTAAATTACCATCTTGAGGTACAATGTAACAACAATATTAATTCGACAAGATAATCCACATTGTTGAACCAATGTTTCAATAATGTTAAACTGCAATATTGCAACAATATTACTACAATGCTAATTTGTAATCTTGCAAAAAATTAAGCTACAATATCGCATAACAGTAGAAAAAAATAGGCTGTAATGTTGCGTATGAAACGCAGCAATTTTAGACTACAATGTTGCTTTAATGATGAAACAATAATAGTCTGCAATGTTGCATCAGCATTTCATCAATGTTCGTTTCGATAGTGGATTAAAGTTGCACACAGTTTTAGCATGCAATGTTACTAATTTTAATCTCCTGTGTTACATTCATGTGGTAACTACGATAACCTATAATGTTACACTCATGTTGCAACAATTACAAGATGGATTGTTGCATCAGTGTTGCATCAATGTTAAGCTCGGGTATTGCATTTATTTTGGAACAATGTTAAACTACATTGCAAAAAATGAACAAATTCTAAATATTTTAGGTAATACAATATTATTTGGGGAATGTTAGAAAATGTAGTATATATATATTCTAAAGGGTGATGATTCAACCAAAACTAAAACATTAAGAATTAGCGGAAGTTGCAAAGTTCACAGTATGCTAGAGCTGAAATTATATACAAGTCTTGAAAAGTCTGCGGAGTCAACTTGCAATTAATAATCAACCAGAGTTTGCTGTACCTAGTTTGAATAAACTTTAGCTTACTCCGTCAAATTAAGATATTTTAAATTCAAACCGAAAGAAAAAGAAAATATATAGACGATTAGAGTAAGTATGAGTTTTCTACGAATAATCGTACTAAATCTTTAAACGTGCTTTTCTCAAAACTACGTTTTTTCGGTCTGCCCGTAAGATTAAAAATATTCTATTGAACCGATCAGGCTGAAACTTTAACACGTTGTTCTACACATCAGTGGGTATGGCACGAACTAGGATATTTTTTTCCGTTCATTATTTTCTGATTTACAGCCCGCTTTCGGAGAAGAAAAGTGTGATTTTTTTTTTAAGTCCGCCATTCTGTTATTTTTCACTCAAAATGAAAAATCCTAGTTCCTGACAAAATGACAAGTCTACAGAACAATAATCATTTCGAGTTTTTTTTTCACATCTCTTGAAATGACGCAATCCTGCGGGCAAGCCACATACCTCTTTTTGAAGATGCTCACTTTAGCCGTAAAAAAGTACAACATAATATTGGAAAATGTAAACAAAAAAAAATGTTTTTGTACACTTTAAGACGTAAATAATAACATAAAAAATTTGAAATGATTGCATTTTTTTTCTTATAAAAAAAATCCCGAAAATAGCCTCAAAAAGAGTTTTAGTTACCAAACCACCTACATTCTTTAGATTGAAAAATAGTTTCGTTAAAAAAAAAAACGAACTAATTTTACTTTGATGAAAAATGTAAATTTCAAACCTCTAAATCACTTTCAATATCTCTACCTAGTTCGAAACGGTTACGAATTCGAGAGAACATTTTTTTTCAATCAATAGTTTGCTTCAAGTTTCTCATATTAGCCGCTTGGATGGCGCGCTGGTTACTTAAACAGCAACTGGACCACAAGTCGGTCGGTAAATTATCAATAAAAGGGAGTAAGTAGACTTGTACCCGTATTTTATCCATGATGATTTTATCACTTTAATGTAACAAGAAAATATTCCTTATCTAGGGAGTTTTGTTCTATATGGTATAAAGTATATTATATACACATACTTGTTGCGCGCTTTTGAATTAAAATTTACTTCTGAACTGTTTGTGAATTTTTCTAAATAACAGTGAATTTGAATCTAGACCGAGAGCTTTGAGTGCTTTAGGTATACGAGTTTTCAAATTTATTTTTTATTGTTTATAAAAGTCAGAAAACCCTTTCCATTTTTTAAAGAGATTTTAATAATAATTTCTTTTTAAACAGACTTAACTTTTAAACTCTCTGATAAATTTTCCACTTTACTAATTTTTCTTCGCCAATATTATTTTTCATTTCCACAAATATTATTTTAAATATCTTCAAATTCAACAAAATTTCTTAAAATTTCTTAAAATCTGTTGGTTTCCTTTAGAATTGACACACTACCCGGCGCAGCTTTTTGATCTCAAACGAAAAAGAATCTCGCAAAGAAAAAACTCAATTCAATCCAGAAGATGGAAAATTGAATCAAATTCTACTTATCTCCAGTCTAAATATTCCGGCCATCTGGATGATCGGGGTTAGGATAATCGGATTTATATTGTATACAGTGGATGGGTTAAAAATCTTCTTTTCCATGATTTACAGCAAAATGCAGCGAAAAAATGTTCAATACATTGAATTACATACATTGAAAATTTCACACACTGACATTAAATCACATAAGATTATGCACGCTAAATGTGCTTCTGATTTGTAAAATATCACAAAAAATGATTTTGCGATATCTGAAAAAAACGAACAGCTAAAATTTGCATTCGTACGAACAAACTTTCGCCTTCAGTTTGGATTAGCCTTTGGTATACTCTTTTAGTGTCCTAAAAATAAGGTCAAGTTCATTAGCCAGCCATTTTGGGTAAAAATTTAAAAAGTTTGAGAATTTTGAATATTTTTGAAACCACTATTTTCTTTAATTTACAAATTATATGCATGGATGCATCTAGTACTCAAAAAGTAGAACAATTTATTCTTATGACTTTTTTCGATAAAAAAATAATTCTCAGACTTATGACATTCCGATAATTCAAAAAAACGGAAAGAAATACAATTTGAAGCCAAACAACGCACGATATGAAAAAAAGTCGAGAGATGAAAAATGTTTCTTTTTGAACGCTCTACAGGATTGGCATAAAAACTTTTTGAATTTTTTTGAAAAATCGAAAATTCAAATTTTGAACCAAATAACGCGAGATACAGAAAGAATTGTTAGGAACATAATTAATGGGCTTTAAAAGATCTACAAATGTTCCTTAGACTATTTTTTGATAACGTAAGTAGTTTTCGTTTACTCGTGAAAACTGTTTTTAAAAAATAAAAAATTAAATTTTCACGCCAAAAAACGTGCAATATGAGAAAATGTACATACAAAATTAATATAAAGAATCGAAGCTTGACGATCAAATATTCCAGAGCCTAGCTACGAACAAATCGCGCGAGGTTTATGTCAAATATCGAGCGCGAAGCGCTAGTGTCCTGATGAGAATGTGTTCCTTAAGGTCGATAGAACTTTAAGTAAATGAGTTCTCTTCATTTAAAACAAAAATAATTTAAACAATAGCGTCCCGAAGCACGCAACACGGAGCGCGACGTGTGTTGAGAATGTGCCCGGCAAGCGGGCAGATTGTTTAAAATTATTTTTTCATTTTTGTAAATAAATTAGGGTAAGTGGAGGAGAGATGAACCAGGAGGAGAGATGGACCACTCGTCACCATTTTAATACCACTTTACCGACCGAGCTAGTTTTCACTGTGTTAGTAGTTCTTGACACTTACACAAGAAATCCGAGTGCTCGCTATGTTGGTGTGATTTCATGCAGAGGTCAGAGTTACGTCAGAAGCATTGTACTCTTTATTTTAAAAAAGCGTTAAAAACTTTTTGTGTGTTTGTACTCATCGATTATTGCTCATCAATACATTATTATTTGGAGAACAACTGTCGTATATAGAAGCGTCGACTTGTGTTTAGCAAGGTTAGTTTATGTCTGGTTTATGTAAACCTACATATTTTGGACATGCAATGTTTTTATTTCTCATATTACTTTTTTTGGCAATTGGAGGATAGATGGGCCAGTTTTTTGGAGAAAACATGGACTACTAATTTTTCCAATCTCAACTCTGTTTATTATAAGGGCTGGGAAAAACATCAATATCTATCAATAGTTATTGATAGGCTGTATTATAAGTAATTATCGATAGTTTTTGTTATCGATTTTTCCCAACCACATCAATTATTAACAAAAAATTTTTCTGAGACATTAGGTAAGTTTAATTGTTTAATTTCTTTTCAGTTTGTCAACAGAATTTCGTTCTATTACCTCCAAATAGCATAATAAAGCATTTTCTAAAAACAACTTCATTATTAGCAACAGTTATTACACATTTTTTAACTTGGTCCATCTCTCCTCCAGTGTTCCACCTTTCCTCCAATTTTTTTTTTTTAAAGTCAACGTACAATTTCGAATTATGATCTTTAAATTAAAGTAACGCATGACTGTGATCGCAAGGGTAGAAATTAAAAATTACACGGGCTATAATATTTTAGTTTTGTGTTTGAACAGCTGTAGGATATGGAATGTAAAAAGTGGTCCCTTTCCCCTCCACTTACCCTACTGAATTTACTGTTTATTTAAGTTTTTCTATGAAGAAGGCACTTTTGATTCTTTTAAAATAAATTAAAAAAGAAAGCTTGGATTTTTATAATAAAAGCCTAACATGAGAAAATGGGCTGGCTGATAGCAGTATATCGGAGACATACCGTAGGGCTTAATTGGAGTGCATCTCGATCTCGTCATGGTGCTCCACGGTTTTCAAGAAATGGATTTTCGCGGTTAAATTCGTCTAGAGCTCACAGTTTTTTTGTCCAAGCTTTCTTATAAAATTTGTTTTAAAAAAACCAAAATTGCCTTTTTAATAGAAATACTTAAATAAACATTTAATTCAGTAACTTTTTTACGAAAATGGAAAAATTATAAAAAAATGGATAATTGGATATATGTTAATAGAATGAAAAGGCGTAAATAATCCTTTCGTAAGCACACTTCAAAAATTTAAATCATATTTTCAGAAAGGAAGTTAAAGCCGCTTGAAACTATACCTACCGAAGTTAAGGGTCCAAATTCTACCCCCTGTAGTTTGGAAAGAGATGGTAAGAAAAATATATAAATGGGGGGTAAACTACCATTATGTAGACAAACAAATTCTAAAAATATGAAGGAAATCGAAAGACATGACTTAAAATATTAGGGCAGTTGAGAAATAATGCCTTATATGTTACATATATATGTACATATTATACATCATATGAAGAAGGAAAGAAATATTTTGGCAAAGATACACGCAAGGCACGGCGGGGTTAACAAAAGCTCTTGGAAGAAAAAATTTAATAATGTACTACTTCATGTCCTGGACAATTCTCATCCCCGCGATAAAGTTTCGAAGTATTTCAAGTTAGTAGGGTTCCTGGAGCCTCGGTACAACCAAGGCTGCAATAATCAAATTCTTGGGAGGACTCTTCTGCCTCTTCTGCCTCCTTCCTTCTTCTCAACCACTTGCGACCCTTTTCCCACCCTAGAAAGTTATTTCTCTGTAAGTCTTCTGTGCATTCAAACTCTTACGGAGGCATACACGGAAAAAATAACTGTTCCAAAAAATGGAAAAAGTTTGCGAAATTTTAACAAAATAGAATGTCACTTTTGAGCAGACCACAATTTTTAGAAGATTTCGTATAAATTTATTGAAAAGTGGATCAGACCTACAAATATTTGGAAAAAAATGTACGAATTATTGACATTTATCATGAGAACAGCAATTTTCAATTTTTATTCTATATTTTGTCAGAATGTCTAAAAAAAACGATCAATTTCTTAAAAACATAATGATCCGTTTTTTGGAATACTTCGAATAGAAAATTCCTCAAACACAGAAACGAGAAAGTGAATTGCTAGTCAACGAAAGAGTCTCAAAGAGTTTTACAATTTGTCACAAAGTGCTTTATGCTAACGGGCTCAGTTCTATTCCGCGATTTCTTGGTGGTGTTAGTGACAGAATGGTGTCCCAATGGTCTTTAGTATTATTTAGTTTATTATTTTCTCATGTATTAATAACATTAATAATAATATTATATTGTTCTAGTACTGAAATACTAGAACCATTCTATCAATCAAAAATTATGACAAAAATTAGAAATAATTGAATAAAATTAGTGTTCCTTAACCAAAACTCATTTTCGAAATTTCAGGATGCACAGTATTCCCCCATTTTTTTAGAGAAATTCTTCTTTCTTAAAGAAATTCATCTTTTTTCCCTTATTTGCGAAAATCTTCCCCTTTTTCACCTTTTTCCTTATAAATAAATATATTCGTTTTCGGCGAGGACCAGAAAACGTTAAATGTATTTTTGCTAGATGTATAAATCAGTTTTTAAAGGATATTTCTGTTTCAAAACATTGTGGGCCAAAATAACTTTAACGTACTTCGCGTGAATTTATATATATATGTATATATATATATATATATATATATATATATGTTACATTAAAAATTCAAGATGTTTATATTTCTCCAAATTCTGAAAGAAAAAATGTTTTTATAAATCTATAATATTTTTCAGATAGACTTATAAAATTCGTAGATTGCTCTAAGAGAAACGTGCAGAAGTTATTATAGTAAATCTCTATTTTAAGATAATTGTGTTCCTCTAGCCTACGTTATGAACAAAACAATAATTAATATGCTTCATGTAGAGTTGCTCTTTTAATGAAACCAATTTTTCCGCGCGTTATTATTACTAATAATTGGGCTTCCGCTAAAGAACTCGAGATCCCGTCGCTTGCTTCCTACATAATGGATATTTCCGTCATTTTTTAATGAATCGTTTCTGAAAATTTTCAAAAATCTTCCTTTAATAGTAAGGAAGAAATGTTTCATTGAAAGTTCTTTCAACTCTGAAGATCTCTCGATACTTTTCTTCGTCGAAACTAAAAAACGAGCTTATCGAACGATCTCAATTTGCAATTAATTATTATTAAAAAATAAGCAGCGTTAATTGTTTTTTTCATATTATGGGAATTGCTAGGGTATACTGCGTGTGTATATCAAATTTCAAAGAGTTTCAATAATATTTATCTAAGTTATGACGATTTATGTTTTAAAACATAATTGAATTTGTCCAGAGAAAGAAAAAAAAAAAAAAAAATACGGCTCGTCTTCGAACGCTCACCCTGAAAAATCTCATTTTCAGAGTAAGCCTCTTTTCTTTGGCCCACGTCATATATATATATATATATATATGTATTAGTTATAGTTATGTGTAGGACATTGTATGTATTTGTGTTCAAGATTAGGCATTATACGACTTATGTATTAAATATATATGATCTTGCGCGGTTCACACACACACTCAACACGAAAAGAAAAACATATCCATTTTTTTTTTCGAATCGGCAACGTTCTTTACGAAAATGTGGATGAGTACTTTGTTAAAATTTCACAAACTGCTTTCGAATCTTTGATACATGAGTTCACAAAACTGTGGACGGAAACTTTGTTAAAATTTCATAAACTGCATATCAAACTTTATAAAGCTAACTCTTCCAATTTTTGACAAATTTTAGCTCTATCCAAAAGTGACATTCTAGTTTATTGAAATTTCGCAAACTTTTTCCATTTTTTGGATCAATTATTTTTCCGTGTATGACGCAAAATGTGCCCTTAGTAAAAATGCAGCCATCCATTCAATCATAAGCACACACAGAAATCCCTTATTCTGTGACCTATCGTACAAATGGGTAATTCTCCAAATACAAGGCACTTTTGAAATTAATCCGGTTCAATCCAATCCAGACTGTACCTGCGTGAACAGGTCTTATTCCGAGCGAATCTGTAAAAAATAAGGAATTCGATCCAATCCGAACTCCGAGGTCCCCCTAAATAATCCTATCTCAGTTAATTCTATTTAATCCTAACTACTTTGCATTCCAAAGAATAAGTTTCATTTTCAGCGAATCCATAAGAAACAAAAAATTCGATCCAATCCAAAATAAAAATTCCTAATCGAATTAATCCGATCCAACCCCAGGTTCGCCTAAAGATTTATATCCAAAGCAATCCAACCCAATCCGAAGTCAATATTAAAATTCTTGGCAGAATCAATCTGAGCTAAACCGAACTCAAAACCAAAATTTCTATCCGTGCCAATCCGAACTCGAAACCAAAATTCCTATCCGAATTAATTTAATCTAATCCCATTCGAGCGAATCAGTTTTATTCTGAACGAATCTATGAAAAATGAGGAATCCGTTCCAATAAGAACTAAAAACAAAAACTTTTTTCCAATCTAATCCGAGGTTCGCCTAAATAATTCTATCTAAATCTGTCCGATTTAATCCGAATTAGTCCGTTTCGAGAGAATCAGATTCATTTTGAGCGAATCCGTAAAAAATAAAAAATTCGATCCAATCCGAAATTAAAATTCCTATCCGAGTTAATCAGTTTCAATTTCAGGTCCGCTTACAGATTTCTATCCTAAGCAAAATCCGACCCAATCTGAAGTCAAAATTAAAATTCCTGTGAGAAATAATCTGATACATGTTATGATCCTCTTTACGCGGGGTCCCCGTGCAGTGTACAAAATTAATCACTCAGTAGAGTGTGAATCTTATGTGATTCCTGACGGAACAGGGAGAGAGCGAGAGCGTCGAACGTTGCCACGGAGAGAGAGAGAGTCGAGCGGCTAGTTGGACCCATAGAGATATTACAGATAGAGTAGACAAGCCAGCCTGAAACTTGTCAGCTCGGGCGAGAGAGAGAGAGAATCTGAAAGTTCGGCTGTCTCTCTCTAACCGTGCATGCGTAATCGACTAGACAAGGACAGAAAACCCCTGCGATCGTCTCTCTCTTTCGCTCCCACTGAGTTTCGAGACTGATGTTGCCACTTACAGAGCAGCCTATGGCTTGTCTACTCTATCTGTAACATCTCTATGAGTTGGACCGGACTGAACCTTCCGCAGGTTCCCGGTGCTTGGTCTTGATCGGTGGAGAACGTAGGTACCGGCAAATCACTCGTGGGAGTGGGGATGTTTCGGGAGGTATCTTTATGCTCGCGGTAACGAGCCTCCCTTCCTGGCGCGACGACGATCTCCTTCAGGGCCGTGTTTGCGTTCCGAGTGGTCAAGAACCGGCCTGGATATGTTGGCCGAACGGGGTACGTGGAGTAGCCGGGTTCCGAAAGCGTCGGCCGGGCGTGGTAGTGGCGAGATCTCTCTTTATCCCTTCGTCGTCGGCTGACTTTCCCCTATACATATAGATCCGGCTGTCAAGGGATGTGCGGCCCAAAAGTGTATCCAGTTGCCAACTCCTTACCTCCGGGAGGAGCGTTCCGTGCCCTGGAGCGTGTAGAGAACGGTCTCCGGTGTCGTGGGTTGGTGTTATTTGAAAGGGGTAGATAAGCCTCTTCGATGTTGGGGAGTCCAAAGAGGGTCGGTATGCCGTTCGTCTCTTTGGTGAGTGGACCGGCAACCGGTCCCTCAAAAGTGGGGGGAAGAGAAAGGACTATCTACCCTCGGAGATGATCAGTAAAAAAAAGAAGAGACTCACCATAGTTGCCGGAATATAGTATTTTTTATTTAAGAACTTTACACGAGTAAGACGTAGAGAGTCGTAGATGAAAGACGCAAGTCAGAGTGACCGCGGGCGACTGGCGTAATGGCGGCGGTTTGCGGCGTTCCAAGGACTGGCAACCAGTCCAAGGAGTGTAGTGAAGGGACTAGACGGAGAGCGGTAGCCGTCTCGGTCTAGCGTGAGAAGCGTCGCAAGGACGGTAGGTGACTGCGCAGGGGCAGAGGCTTTACCAGAGACTGGCAGCCAGTCTAGGGAGTTCCAAAAAGCCTAAACGTGAGAATGGCGACCGTCTCTGTTTAGGAGGTCAAAGGCTGGCAACCAGCCCTGAGGGATCTGCCGATGTCGGCTCGCGTGCGCTCTTTTAAGGGCGAGAAGCAGCATGGGAGGCCGCGGGTGAGGGCAGAGTCGGATGGAAGAAGATGCGCGAGATGAGTTTTCTCGGTTTCCGCGTTTTTCCACGATCCCACTCTGCTACAAACACGGTTTTAAGTGGAAACTGTCCTCGCCGCGCCGTAGTCGGGCGTAAATCTGGATATTTCGAGGCGAGGTTGTTGTTTCCACTTCCACTCAGCTTTTGCTCATTACTATGCTCTAGAAATTTTATTATTACTCTATTGTAAAATAGAAATAATGTTGTCTATAATTAAATTGTTTTCCCGAGCTTACACGGAACCTATTTTATTTAATTATCTAGATGCTATTAATATATTTTGTATTATAAAAAAAAGTTGGATAAGCTTATACTATGACCTCTTGGTCTTCCTATCTCTAGTTTCTTCACGCGGGTGTCCACCGTCGTGTCTTACATTTCTAACCTAACATTATTCCTATTTGCTAGTGTGGTGTCGCTAGTCTCGCCATATGTCTACAATAATCGAGAGAGCGACTGTGAGTATTCTCGACCTGAAAGGATATTGACTTCCGGCTACTCGTGGCGAAGTCCTCTGACTTTGCCTACGGAATGCTGGATCCTCCGGGGTCCTAATGTTGCGTGGCTGTTCGCCATCGCGACTGCAGAGCTGCGGATGCGGCTGCTGCTTTGAAGTGGTTGGTGATGTCCTCTGACTTCACTAACGGGAGGCCGTAAGCCGCCGCGGATGTGTGTGTGGTGCGCGGCTGTTCGCCGTCGCGGCTGCAGATCTGCGGACGCGGCTGCTGCGTTGATGTGGGTGGTGAAATACTCTGACTTCACTAGCGGGAGGACGAGCCACTGTGGATGTGTGTGTGGTGTGCGGCTGTTCGCCGTCGCGGCTGCAGAGCTGTGGACACGGCTGCTGCGCTGATGTAGGCGGTGAAGTCCTCTAACTTCGCCGGCGGGAGACGATATACTACCGCAGATGTGTAGTTGCGCACGGTCGTTCACCGTTGCTGTTGCAAGAGCTGAGGTCCTTGCAGAGATAATGGAGTCCACTGACTTCATTGTGAAGAGTTAGACGCCCTTTTGCGTCTGGGTGTGTAAAGTCGTGCGTCCCTGTAGTAAGGCACGTTTCCCTTCCTTCTTTCGTAGCGCTGTATAGTATCCTGGTCGGTGTTGATGGGTTCCTCGTCCAAGGAACTGCCGTCCGTAGGTAACTGGGTGTTACCTGGGGTTTGAGGGTAGTGCGATTGTTCATCGTCACTTATTTCTTTTAGTCGGGGTGTGTCAGTCGGACTATCCCCTTCTTCCTCATCGCCGTTGTCCCGGTTATGAGCCTCTTCTTCGGGCAAAACTTGCTCGTGGACTTCGTTTTGTCTTCCTTCTTCTTCGAGC
>JAUEJJ010002397.1:0-26876 GCA_032164275.1 Synergus coniferae | reverse complement strand
ATCGACTTTTAAAATTGACTCTCTGGACAATACTTTCCAGGCGAAATCCGTGCGTGTCCCGTTTTGATCGCGGGAGGCTCGATTGTATAATTGATACATAGCATTTATGCCTTTTTTGTAACATAAAAAGATGCAATTTTGAGGATAAAACTTGAACTCAATAATCTTAAATTAAAATTAATTTAATTTAACGAGTTTTTGTTATTATTATAATGAGCGGTTCTATTCTATTTTCAGAAATAAGTAAAGAAAAATTTGAATCTCCTCACCGAATGGTAACTTCGATCTCTCGTTTTTGATTTCCAACAAAGAATCAATGGCATCTCCTCGTTTGATTCCTGACTTTTCGCGTTGGTTCATCACATCCCAAAACAAAGTTCTAAAATAGTTTGTAGAACTTCCCATAATGCCGTCATCAAATAAAGATATGAAAAATGAGAGTAATGGGAAAAAGAAGACCACAAAGAGTTTAACTGAGTTCCAAAAGGATACTTCAACAGGTACACGACCTGCAAGAAGAAAATTGAAGAATTTTTTTCCTTGATAATGATAATAATAATAATAATAATAATAATAATAATAATAAACGCAATAAAGTTTCATAATTTCAGGTATAGGTTTAACAAATTTTATGAACTGAAAGTAAAGTTAGGATGAACATTGAATAGGCGGAAGACAATATGAACAAAATAATTTATGACAGTAAAACGATTAGAATCCTTATATAAACGAAGGAATTCTTAAGACAAAGCATTAGATTTAAATTTGATTGTACTAATACTAAGATAAGACTAAAACTGACAAAAACTCAACAAAATAACAACGACTTTTCAAGGTTATTAAGTCTCCGCCAGCGCAGCCGATCTTCGGTGGCGACACCCACATTAAAATGATCCACATATACCATATATCTTCCGCAACCATACTAATGCGGCTTAGAGCCTCTTCTAAATCTATATCCCAGGCGGGGCCCGACCAAAAACTCCTATAGACAGCTATCAGGCCAAGCTTTCCTTTTTTTTAAATGAATCAACATATAAATATCTTTATAATCTTTTACCAAAATATTTTGATAAAATACTCACAAATTATATGCATTGCTAAGCATTGCATTGCAACATTTACAGGGTGCGGCACCTTTTATGTTGTTATGGAAACACTGAATAACTTTGACATTTGTCAACAGATTGACTTGATTAGGCATTTGTTTGAAACGTCAATTCAGTACAATTTTAACAATGAATCGCTTTACACCGAAACAACGCGCCGAAATAGTGACGCTGTACATTGAAAATAGTCGTTCAGTTGTGTTAACTCAAAGTGCATATCATCGAAAATATTGTGTCCAGCAGGCGCCATCTGACAACATTATTCGTCGTTTGGTATAGACTTTTATTGAGTATGGGACAGTAGAGATCATCAACATGCCGTTCATCAATGACCAAGACGTTCCAATGAACTGGTTGAAGTGGTCAGAGAGAGCGTTGCGGAGAACGCCAAAATGTCGTATCGTTACCGCGCTCAGCATGTTGGCGTCAGTGGAACCACTTTGGGGCATTTTGAAGGATGATTTGCATTTGTTTCCGTATAAAGTATAATTAACCCAAAGAATATTGCCAACAGACTGTCCACATCGCTTGGAATACGGCCAAACAGTTGCTCGAATGGTTGACACTGAACTTGATTTTTGGAAAAAAATTTTGATGACCGTCGAGGCCCATTTCACACTCTCTGGTGGCGTTAATAAGCAAAATTGCCGCATTTGGGGACACACTGCAAATCAAACAATTCAGTTTCTGCAACGAAAATTCCCTGGACGTCTGATGTCAAAGAGAGGCGACATTGAGTGGCCACCCAGGTCTCCAGATTTGACCACTTCGGACTTCATGTTGTGCGGTTACTTGGAAAGCAAAGTATACGCCAGCAAGCCTCAGACCATTGACGAGGTCGAGGCAAACATTCGAGCCGAAATTATCGCTATACCACCCGAGATGCTCGAAAAGGTATGGTAATAGAAAAGGCAACAAAAAGGGCACATTTTGCTGTTACCAATAAAGGTGGCCACTTAGTTGATGTTGTTTTCAAAACCTAGTTCAAATAAATTGTAAAGGATCAAATTGAATAAGAATACCTCATATATAGAAATCGGTTGTTCTTATAGAAGTTATTCAATGTTTACATACCGACATAAAATATGGCGCACCCTGTTCAGATTGGAACTTTATCATGAACTTTATTCGACAAAAAGGAGACACAAGGGAACCGCGGACATTTTTTGACACGTGGAAGAGAACAAGAGTGTATGCGCTCAATCAGCCCTATGCATCGCCCCCACTCTTTTTTACCTCTTAACATCCGAAGGGGTATCGTAGTTCAAGTATAAATCCGATAAGATGGCGCTCCGATCAGGTAGCCCGGTTTTTGCATTATAAAGTTTAGCAAAAATACTAAAATTCATTAAAACTTGCTATTTTCTATGAATATAAAAGAATAATTAAATATAAAAGGATGAAGATATATAAAAGAATCATTAAAACTTGATATTTTTTATGACTATAAAGAAATATCAAGTTTTTAACGAATTTTAGTATTTTTGCTATACGTTATAATGCAAAAACCGGACTACCTGATCGGAGCGCCATCTTATCGGATTCATACTTGAACTAAGATACATCTCCGGATGCTAAGAGAAAAACTACCACATACACTTACACGGGCGATGCATAGGGCTGCGCTGAACAATTCCTCACAACATCTTGGAGAGGTATAGTACAGCACTTGAGTGAATGGCTGTAAACATGCGTATCTATAATTATTAATTGTATAATTATTTTAACTTGAAAACTCGGAGCACTTACGAAAATGGTGTAAAAATACATGAGAAAATAGTCTTGACAGCTGTTCGCAGCACAAGCGCAGCGACATTGCAAACTGGATGTTGGATTTTGTCATTTTTCATTGGATTTGTCATTTTAGCAAAATCATACATTAAAATAAAAATAAGGAGCATGCGGTGAGCGTGCCGTCAAAAAAACCCATCGTGGCGAAACGCCATTTCACACTGTGTATTTTTACAGCCAAAAGTCATTACATTTTAAAATGAGATGACAGATTTGAGTCATTCCACAGATTTCAACATTTATTTGTATTTATTTACATTTTTGTCCGGCGCTCCAACAGCCTTAAATGATATTGATAGGTATCTTTTATTATAATATACTTTTAACTTTATGATGAAGGTATAAAAACATTTTTAAATTTAACACACTCTTCCACGCAGAAATGCTCGCTATCAAGGAATGTGCAAGGGTTATGTCATGGAGATATACGGGTGAAGTCCTGTGGATCTGCGAAGACAGTCAGGCGGCTGTAAAAGCGCTCAATAGAGAGGAAGCCTCATCTAAGTTAGTAAAGGAAACCAGGGCAATCCTCTAAGGAATTGCGCGGAATAATTATCTACATCTTACTTTGATACAGGGCCATGCCAGGTGGAAGGGCAACGAAGGGACGGATAAGCTGGCGAAGGAGGGTACTAGGCTATAAGGCCCCCAAGAGTAAGAAGTTGGCATGAGAAGCCCAGGATGCGTCACGAGAAAGACATTTTTGGGTAACACCACGGGGACTTGGTCGAAGGAACTCCTGAAGCTCGGCAGACCAAGGATTAGGATAGTTGTCGAAATCTTCACGGGACATAACAATCTAGAGCAACATAGACACATCACGTGAAAATATTCATCATCGGCATGTGGGAGATGTTGGGTGGGTACAAGACGACTCCATTAACTTCCTATGTCGCTGCGACGCATTAACATATCATAGACATGCTCTGTTCGAGCAGGCGGATTTCTCACCGGGGAGGACAAGGGAGCTAACGGTCAGCTAAATTCTTGCCTTCTGCAAGACTATCGCTACCGGCAGCAATCATGTGTAGATTAAGCAGAAGAGATAGAGTACAAAGGCCTGCTGGAAGTAAAAAGACAGAAATATATAGATATGTGGGGATAGAAAGAGATAGAACATTTCTATCCCTGTGAAATACACGATCTGCATTCCCAAAACGCCTTCCCTTTCCATCTCTCACCTATCCGCCGCATTTGAACATTTCTATCTCTTTCGATACCTGTGCTCAGTAATATATATATATATATATATATATATCTTCCTATCTCTTAATCTATGACACATATAATAATTTGGAATATCTATCTCTTCCAATCCCTCAGCCTATCCCTATTTCTAGTAATATCTATCTCTTTCTATCTCTTAGTCTATCTCTATTAAAAAATATTTTATTCCATTCTATCCCTAAATTTAAATCTCTTTCTAGAAATTTGTATTTCTTTCTATCTTTAAGGCTATCTCTCTCTTATTAACTTATAAATTTTCATATTTTTAACATGCATAATAATTCATAACTATAATATATTGCACATACATATTATTCTAATCATATCACTGACGTATATAACACTGAAAAATCCGTATCTATAGGCACGCGAACCCGCGCGCATCGAGTTCGCTGTCCAACGCTTAGTCCACTGTGTTAACGAAGGAGTTAGGAATTATGCGGTAAAAACCAATATCACTCATCCAATCCAACTCTATATTTTTCAATCTCTTTGTTAATACCTATAACCTATGTCTTCAATTTCCCCATTTATCTTTCGTCTATCCACCTCTGCCTTTTTAAATCTCTTTTTCAGTTGTTATTAATTACTAACCTATCTCTCTTAATCTCCTTATTTCTATCCCAGCCTATCACTCAACTATGCATGTTAGCTACTCTATCCACTTAATATTTCCTTGCGCCAATATGATTCCACTACTTAATCCTTTAATCCGCTATTCTCTATCTCATAGATGTATTTTATTTATTCATATAAGAATAAATTGGGAGAACATATATGGTATGGGTAAGGTCACGCTTCCAATAATCCCTTAATTAATTCCAAATAACTACTCCTTTAAAACGAAATAATTGAACCGAAATGAGATAAAGAAGGATGGATTTGAATAGAAACGAGTTAAGCTGAGACAGAGAAGAAGACATTCAAAAAAATAGGTTTAGAAATAGGCTGGGATAGAAATTCGGGGATTGAAACAGATAGGAGGAAATTTCGATTGACAAAAAGATAAAAAGAGGTAGATGAAGATAGGCGGGCGATTGAAAGGAATAGAAAAGTGGGTGTTAAAAGAGATAAGAACGAATTTTGATTGACAAGAAGATAGAAAGGTATAGACGAGAATATTAGAGAGGTAGAAAGGAATATAGATGTGGGGAATGAAAGAGATAGTAGCGAATTGAGATTAACAAAGAGATAGCAAAAGATATACGCGTATATGTGAGAGATAGAAGGGGATATAGAAGTAAGGATTGAAAGAGATAAGAGCGAAAGAATAGGCGAAAGATAGGAAGGAATAGAGAAGTGGAAATTGAAAGAGATAGGAGTGAATTGAAAATGATAAAGAGATAGAACGGGATTGACAAGAATGAGTGAGAGATAGGAAGGAATAAATAATTGGGGATTAAAAGAGGTAGGGGCGTATTGTGATTGACAAGGAGATAGAAAGAGATAAACAGGAATAGACGAGAGATAGAAAGGGATAGAAAAGTGAGGATTGAAAGGAATAAGCAAGATATAGATAGAGATAGAGAAATGCGGACTAAAAGAGATAGGCGTGGATGTGCACTAAAATTGAAATAGAAAGGGATAGACATGTATGTACAAAGATAGAAAGAGATAGAGCAGTGGGGATTGAAAGAGATAGGCGTTGATATGGATTGAAGTGGAGATAGAAAGGGATAGAGAACTGGAGATTGCAACAGATAGAAACGAATTGAGATTGACAAAGAGATAGAAAGGGATAGACAGGTATATATAGAGATAGAAAGAAATAGAGAAGCGGGGGTTGAAAGAGATAGGAGCGAACGATGATTGAGAAGTAGATAGAAAGGTATAGACGGGGATGGACAAGAGATAGACGTTGACGTGGATTGAGATGGAGATAGAAAGAGATGGTCGGAGATAGACAAGAGATAGAAGGAGATAGAAAGGGATAGGATTTCTATCTCTTTACTTCCAGCAGGGTAATGGCTAAGTGCTCTGAACTACGATTCTCTGACCCATGGAGAATAGACATAAGGAGACCAAAGTAATGTAATTGTAATTGAGTACATTTCTGTCGGAAGAAGATGGTTACAATACTTCACGTGCTGGTATACCGCGCTAGTGTCGCACGGGCAGAAATGGTTGCCAATGTTGACATTGGCACATTTTGCATTATTAACGATTGTGATTGTGATATTTGATTTACATAAATAAAAAATTATTTATATGAAAGAGATTTAAATAATTTTATTCGACAAACATCTTTTTTTGAGTGTGTTTATTCGTAGTGATCCTGCAATGGACTTTAGAATTATAAAATACTTTAGAATTATTACATATCAGACAAATAATATCGAACTTTCACTAAAATGTAGTATTTTTTATGTTTCAATATTATTTACATGGCTCAAACATTTTTATTCAACGATTTAATTTTTTTCTTGTTTGAGCCTTGACGTTATACATATTTACACGCACCCTGTGGGCGGACATTTCTACGCGTCCGATAGTAGCGCCGCACTCGACAAGATCTAGCATTATGTATAATACTTCCGACAGAAAAATGCTCGTTTTTGGTGAAGTCGATGCATTACAGTTTGGTCTCCTTATGTCTATTCTCCATGCTCTGACCTCTGAGAACTATATAATAATAATAATTTATGTACTTCTTCACAAACGCTCACATAATTCAAGAGTGGAATTTTATGAGTAATGAATTGGATTATTTTGTCACTTGGATTAAAGGCTTAGATTTGTATTTTATTTCACGATTTACCATATATCACGATACTGTGAAGCAATATTTGAGATATTAGATAATAGAATCAAACAATACTAAAAGCTGTTTCTTGCGATTTCAACTAGGACAATTAAGCCAAAATAATATAAATAAATGAATTAAATTAAGGTTTATATTAATAAAATTAAAAAATGTTTTTACTTATTAATTAATATTATTTTCGATTAAAAATATTTCATATTTTTAAATAAATTTCTAAATTTAAAACAATATCATTTAAAAATTAATATATGAATAATATTTTCTTCATAAATAAATTAAATTTATATAATTATATAAGAATTAAAATATTTTTTATACACCTTAGGTGTAAATTTATGTAATTAGTTTAATCACATAATTAATGTATAATTACATAACTAATAGAATTTCAGTAATTATTACTATTACAAAACTTACTGTGCTTGAAAAATTCTTGATCATCTCCAAAGGAATTGGTCCTTACCCCATAAGCAAGTGAAGAAATAACATCCGTAACGTATCTCGTGCTTAAATTCTTGGTATTTACATTTTTGACACTCTCACTCTTCTTAAACTGCCTAAAAAGATAATTTCTCATATTCTCCGAACTCTCGGTCATTAAAGAGTAAAGTTTCCTTTGTTTTCCACTGGAAAAGGCTGGCGAGAGTTTCATTCTGAGATATTTCCACTCAGGATTGTTAATTGAAAACAGACCTGTGCTGTCAAGAAGGTTATAGGATTTTTCAGCAGCAAAGTACCGATTTTGAAAAATTTGAAAATCCTTAATGAGAACTTGCTTAATTATTTCCGGATCTCTTATCAGTAGAAATGGTTTCTGCATTATGTAAATTCCAATAAAGGGTTCATCTCCCGCTTCGTTGTGGAGCTTCCCAAAAAGTTGACCAATGGAAATGCGACTAAGAATTGCATCTTTAACATTTCCAAATAGCCAGTGAGCTGGTGGCGAAGGAATTCCTTTTCTTTTCCAGTAACTCAATTTGTATTGGGTGTAAAAGTATATGGAAATGGAAAGAAGTGAAAAAACAAGTGCATTTAATAACAAGAACGACGAACCGAGGAAGAACATTTTATATATTTGACGTCCGATGTTTACTCTCATAAATCTTGAAGTTGACTGCGTAGTTCAGAATGGAGAGGCTCTAATCTCGAGTTGAAGATAATTTACATTTATAATAGATTTCTGTATACGGTTATCACTGTGTAGGATAGAAAAACATTACACTTAATACGCTTTATAAATTTCTATGAAAATATGAGAACAAAGTCAGAAGTTGCTTCTAAAAAGGAAAGAGAATATTTACTCTGCACTTTAGTCAGCAATATGCACTGTCATTATCATCTGATGTAATCATTATCACATCTGAAGTGGTTTGAATGATGAGGTAAATATTTTCTTGACGCAATGATACAAAGTTTTTATTGAAACTTTGCTGACTCACTATAAGAAAAACTTGAAAGAACCTTACACCAAAAAAAATACTACGAAATGATAAAAGAAATGAAAAATTTTGAATAATCTAGGTTGATAAAATTCAAATCTGTATACTATTGTTTATAATTGTGTAACAATAGAGCAATATTATCATGCAAGTGTTAAGTGATAAAATGGATATGCCGAAAATGTAACTTCTGTAAGTCATAAATTATAAGATAAAAAATTTAATACATGAGGTAAAATTACTCAAGCGTACCCGACTAAAAATTTTTTTCTTCAATCTTTTTGAAACTCCGATGAATTGTAGATCTAGTGGACTTCTTTTAATCCCCCAAAGAAGACAGCTCTCATACCGCTGATTGTCAACATATAGGGGTTCAAAGTTTTGACATTTTAACATGTGTGCCGTTATTCCATCAATTATAAATTCTGCTATTTATTGAGAAAAGTGCTTATTCCATTACTTCCGCACTTCTTTTTCTACATTTTCGTACAGTTTTCTTTAGAATTACGTCAAGCTGAGAAGAGAATGAATATTTTCTCAGAGTTAGATTTAAAACAGGAGAGGGCACCGATTTTGTTGATGCAAATCTGTCTTGAACTTCTGTTGTGGTTATTTTGTGATTTTTCTTTAGTTTAAACAATAAAATTTTTTTTAATATAAGTAAAATATTTTTTAAAAATGTTTAAAAAATGTACAATAACAATTCGATTCTACACTTTTACTGCCAAAGTGGTCTTTTTCATCACAGTAGTCCTTCAAGTTTTGACAAATGCTTTTTGATGCGCATTCGAATCTCGAGTTTTTAAAGTTGTTTTAAGGAAATCATTTCGTAGAAAATTGTAAATATTAGTTGTTCCTTCAAGAACACAGTTATGATACTAAAAAATAGAATAAAAATTATATATATATATATGTGTATATATAAAACCTTTCAACCAATCTCGGCAGGAGTCTTCTGTTGGTCACGTAAGTTTTTATTTTACCTTCGTTTAAATTATAATTTAATTTATTTTACAATCTATATATATATATATATATATTATATATATATAGATTGTAAAATACAAACTTACGTGACCAACAGAAGACTCCTGCCGTGATTGGTTGAAAGATTTTTCATGCATCAATGCGAACTCTTATGTTACGAACTCGAAATAATTCCACCAATCACTTTTAACTGATCGTAGGGCAATTGATTTGATTGGCCAATTAGGAGCGTTTGTAAAATTGCGACCGAAACCAACTAAAGAGAATTTGCCCCACTTATTCTGGATTATTGATTCATACATCCAATTCAAAACATGATGAATAAAACTTAAGCCAATGGCCTAACGTTTCTTTAGGGGGAGGAGTGTGACGATCCCCGAGTGATCGTTAGTAAGTCTAAACTCCAGTAGAGACAGCACCTCCTGGACATTCGGAATTAGCGGGAGTAAGGAAGGTGAGGTGTATAGTTTATAAGGAAACAATAAATTTAATGAGCTGACAGGTTGTTCGTCCAAAGGATATCAACTGACTCAATATTGTTATTATAAAACTGTCGCGAAGCTAGCTTTGACGCCAGCCTAAGCGAGTCATAGAGCTCTTCTTCGAAACCAAACTTAGGTCATAATTAGGGATACGCGTAGACTAAGTGCAAGAATGTGATTGTAGAAATCATCGTAAATTAATTAGAGAAGGGCTGCGCGAAAGATCTCGTGACGTGCGCAAGGGGCTCAGAAGCTCATTTGGATCGAGGATCCAAGTCATATTTTGATTGACAAGCAAAGGCGAAGCTCTGTCACTCCGCGTTTTAAAATCAATGACAAGTTGAACTTGTAATATTTTTGGGAACACGGACTTGATGATTGTGATCGGGATTATTTCTTCTATTCATTATTGAATAAATCTAAATGATTGTTACAACAGTAATTTTGAGTTATTTTTAATTCATTTAATCGTTGGAAATTAATTAATTAATTTTAGATTAATCGAAAACTATTGAACAACGGTGGTGAAATCCAAAGTTCCAAATCTCAGTGAGGAGACTTCTCAGTCCCGTGAGTGGACGACCGAACCAAATGCAAAGTTCAATCTATCAAATTAAAGTGAAAATATTTTAAACAAAAATAAAATCCATCGATTGAAATTTAATTATTTCAAATTTGCCGTGTTAAATAACTGAGATACGTGTCAAAATGCCTTATGCCGATTGGTTATCCTCCACAGATGATTCGGCACTTAGTACACTATATTTTACGCTGGATGGTCATTGGCCACATGATACTGGTAGAACTCCGCGCCAATTTCGAATCGTTGGACGTCCTCTACCGTAGAAATGAAAATGATTTTATATGCAATTTTTTTTTAATTGAGATAAAATTGTCAGTATGTGTTAGGGTTAGCCCTGACAAAGTGCACACTCGTGAACTTGGACTGTCTACGGGCCTGAACGACTATGGGTCCTCGGGTATACTCGGTTGTATCCGTTCCCTAGCGTACTTTCATTACGTCTCCGAACGCTTTACATGTCGGGTTTTCTCTAATGTAATGTTACAATAAACTTGTGTTCTATAGTATGTGCTAATTAACGCTACGTTTCACTATGTTCACCTTCTAACGTTAAGAGTATGTTTATGATACTTCCCTTTACTTAACTATGCATGAGAAAAATCAACATTGATACCGCAAAGTACTTAATTTCATAAAAATAGTTTACCGTATCTGCGAGAAGAATAGACTATGCAAATGGAAAGAAGCGTAAGTGGAAGATGGGAGTCCATATCATGCTGTGCATGCGGCGCCCTAGCGAAAGCTTCGGATTGAAATTCATTCTGAACCAATCCAAAATTTTCTGAATCATTCCGAAATTAGTATCCGAACCAAACAGTTTCATTCCGATCTGATCCGAACGAAGTTTTCAATCCGAATTAATCCGAGGTACATTCAAAATCAATCGGAACCTTCAATCCGAATGAATCCGGTCAATTCGAATTAATCAGAATTAATCCGAATGTATCTGGTCAATCCAAATGAATCCGAATTTTTCGGATTGACCGTATTCATTCGGATTAAAGATTCGGACTGATTTTGAATAGGCCTCGTATTAATTCGGATTGAAAACTTTTTTCGGATTCGATCGAAATGAAACTGTTTGATTCGGATACAAATTCCAGAATGATTTGGATTCGTTCGGAATGAATTTTAATCCGAATCTTTGGCTAGAGTACCGTTTGTTTGAACTTTTACATCAAATATTGTTTTGTAAATGTTAATATGTTAAAGTTTAATTTTCAGTAAAAAATTGTGTAGTCAACCACTGTTTATGAAAATCTATCATTTAAACATATTTAGATGTGTCTACAAAAATGTGACTACATACTGTATATTGCATTACGTAAACTAAAAAGTAAAATCCTCGCCAGAAAAAAACCGTTCTCTTTTTTAGTTCCATTAATTAACTGTAATTTATATAATAAAGTTATAAAATGCCAATAATTTATGTAACAAAATCATATACTATGCAAATAATAATTTTACTAATTATGAAATTAAGGGTTTTTTGTTTGAAAAAAGTTCGTACAAACTATTAGTTAGAATGTGTGATATAATATTAGAATTTCTCCACAGTTCGATAAATGCAAATTTTGTTATTCTTATATATCATTTAACAGATTTAACTACTTATATAAAAAGTTTGATATTTTACTTGCCTTTTCTTATGATACTGAGTGATTTACTATTGTTTAAAAGTTTTTGCAGCAGAGATACGGTATTTTCAGTCCAAGTAGTTGAAATTTTAGGTTAGCGTAACTGTAAATTCTCACTGCAAATAGTAAAAGTACGTCTCTTCTTGCAAAATCAAAAAAGGCAGTGATTTTCATGTAAGCAGCCACTATTAGTTTTTTAAAATGGTTAAAATATGAGTGTGTATGTCATAGCGGTTTTTCGCTTCCAGTGTAAAGTTGGCTCCACTGCAGATACGCTCATTTTCATTTGCACTGCAATTCTAATGCTTCCTTCAAAGTGGCTGGATTGGAATAAATATAATACGAACGACCAAATGCGAATACATCCTGCGAATACCAGATTAGCCGGCTCTATTAGAGCTAGTTCAATAGACAATAAAAATAATTCTTTGAATTAGTAAGAGCCTTTAGTCGAAAAGATGTCCCAGACTGATGAGTTTCGGAGTAAGTTTACTGAGTCCACTTCAATTGGTCAATATGGCAAAGTGCCACGCAAATTGAAGTTATTTAAGTATATTATGGTAGATTTCATAATCGACTTTTAGTTTTGAATTTAATTTAGTGAATCTAGTAATTTCTAGGCGCTTCTATACGTGTATTAAATACCACATTACAATATATACATATATACACACAACATATAATATAATCATACATATATACATACATACATCCGGACAATTGATTAGAATGCTCAATTAGAAATTTATCAGCTGAGAAAAGTTTAATTATATCGTTTGAAAAATATTAGAAAATGTGATGAGTAAAAAACTTCCTCTATGAGGAAGTAAAAAATATTCCTAGACAAAAACAAAGCTTTTGTAAAGTTAAGGCTTGAATTCAATACTCAGCCACATCTTAACTATAAAATTCATTTAATACGACATTTAAATCACTTTATGGTTACGAGTTACATACAAAAGAAAAATAAGGTAATAGTATTATTTATTTTGTTAATATTCATGTTATTTTAAATCTAAAGTTGTTCGTATATTCAAATATAGAACAATATTGATTTCATTTACAAGTCACCTTTGAAATTTTTCCTCTATTCAAAAAAGAAAATTGAGTTCAGGTTCACTACAGAGTATTGATTTTACATACAGACGTTGTCCTTGGCATTAGAAACTGCTTCTCCGTCGAATGACGGAAATTCCACGTTAGATGACATGTCAGTTCGATGCTATTTGTATAATAAGATCGATTATTTGAATGCAAATGAAATTGTAATACTTTTCTTTGTAAAAGGAGACCGCGTCGACTGGGATTCGCCATTGATTTTTCAAATTTCATATTTACAAACGTGATAGACCCGTCAATAGTTTCAAGGGTAGTTGCATTTTTTATATCAGAGAAAAGCAATATAGTTAATAAGTCTCTAGTATTCAAACAATTAAAATGAAAATTATTTCGATATTCTTAAAGAAAATTACTACAATAAGCGTTACAAATACACCAGTGCTTATTACAGATAAAACCATAGTCTTAATTTATCTATCCGAATATATTTTTCATTCAGTTGTTCCACTTAAAACCAATGCTTCATTTGATCCGTGTGATATCAAAGTTCTCTTGTATTTTTTGGAATACAATTTCTCCAAAGAAGACGACAATGGATAGCAGATATCCATGAGTTGCGATGAAGAAATGACGTCGTCGAAGATTCCCTACACTTCCAAGAGCCCCAAACACTACATCTTTCTGATTCTGCAAAGTATGATGATCCTTGGCCAAATCACGTTTAGTCCATTTCTTTCGTAAACCCGATTCAATAAGTCTAATTATTACTTGTTCCATACGATCCAAATATGGCGAGCCCTTTTCTAACATCATAACTCTAGAAGTACTGCTGAAGCATTGATTCATAATCTTTAGCGGCGAATAACCAGAGGCATTCCTAAATAATTCTACCAATGCTAGCAAACTGGATCTTACGCTTAGGCAGGTAATGTTCTTGTATTTAATTATAAGCGGTCCACAAATCTTGCTTAAGCTTTCAACGGATACGCACTTTTGTCGCAGATTGGATAATGAATCATCGGGTTGACTGAATGTTAATTCAAAAAAGTTTGGATGTATGATCAGTATTAAACCAGGTTTATTCAGATCTCCAAAGTCGTTGAATTCCATTTGGATCGTGATCTTTAAATGATTAGATGTTAGTCCCACAAAAAAGCTTGACGAGTAACAGAAGGCTAAAACCATTATACCAAGAAAATCCTGGTAGCAACGGTTGAAGGTTCTCATGGAACAGGCATTCCTAATAAGACACGTAAGATGTTGAAAATTTCCCAGTAGTAAGCATCAAATCTCAGAAGACATTCTGCCACGTGGATAGAAATTGATATTATCGAGAGGACAAGCAGAGTAGAATAAAGTGTACTTCTATGTACTGTTTCTTCCCTATCTAGGATAATTGGAACCACAGCACAAAGAGACTCCCAATCTATCATTCTTGTGTATTCTGTGAGTGTTTGTTTTGATGGTTTGGTATACATGAGCATAATAACAAAGACATTGATTTCATTGTTTACGCATTTACCAATGAAACCAGTTGCAGATTCATTTCCTAGTTTATAATGATCTATTTGTATAATGGCCGATGATATTGCAGATGCAGAAAAATTGATGTCGCGGATAAGACTTTAAATGTTGTAGTATCAGCACCACTGTAATCAACGAGAATTCCTTTCTGGTTATAATTCACTTTGCTCTAAGGATGAGAATTATATAACCTTGCTTTCAAGTTGTAACCATTCATATTCTGAAGCTTATCAAGAAACCATTTTCCTGGTATATTTTTGTTTTTCGTAAAAGTCAGTGAAGGAATTGAAATTGAGTATGAGAGCATTTATTTGCTGTCTATTCTGAAAAGGTTAGCTTGCAATAGTTTCCTTACTAAGTTGAAGAATTGTTACATCTAGATATCTTTCGGGCCACATCTCTTGAAGCAATTTTTCATAGGAGCAAATATTTCCTTCACACAGGGAAACAATCAAACACTTTGGCCTAATCCTTTCGGGTGCTAATTTGTTAAGAATGTTTATGGTAGGTGCCGCATATCTGATGTTAAATTGTCTCTTAAGTTTTCTACTACAATGAACAATGACGTTGCTCTTAGTTCTTGAAACGCTGGAAGTAGAACAATTTCATTCATTCTGGATTCACTAACATTGATTATGACAAAATTGAATGGACAATATTATTGGAAGGTGAGGTAAAGATCTTTGTGTTTGAAATTGAAAGTATTTGATATTTCTTCAAGTCCTTCTTAGCGTACTTTACTAATCTTTTCACATATTATACTTCCCGTAATTAGACTTTACATGTGAACTGATGAGTTTGGCGCATGAACTGACAATTCAACCTTTTTCTGTTCCCTCACTTAGTATTTAAATTATACATTTGGAAACTGGTTTCAGCATCAATAGTTTCATGGCTGCTGGTAATTTCTATTTTTTATACAGGGTAGTAGAGAAATAAAACTTTCTGCTTGATTCTCTTTGAAGAGTAATAAATTTAGCAGTTTTTTTTGCTACATCATACTTTATATTTGAACCTTAAATATTATATAAATTATTAAAAAATTTAGTATTCAATATTTCAATTATTATTTAAATATTGAACACAATTTCCGACACTGCTTGGCAAAAAGAAATTCTTATTTATGACGACAGAATAAATTGTATGCTTACTACTGAATACAGAAAACTGATATATGTTTGTGGATAATTATCCATTTTCTGAGATTGGTTTCGCGACACACATTTTTCACTCCTATAATAAAAAAATGTTCCCCTGAAAATAAAGAAAAATATAATAATCTATCATTCATTTCACACTATAGGCCATGTTTCTTTTCACGGAAACAAGAATCTATTGAAATATTAGTTCAAGTAAAATATTCGATATATCACCAGACAAAAACATACAGGTTCAGAGAAATATGTTATAAAATTACACAAACCAAAGTTTCATCAATGATGATTTAATATTAATGTTCTCAAAACGTCGTTAATTTACTTACGTCTGATATTTGATTTTTATAAATATACGTGGATCTCCTACTCAAATCCCGATAAAATTTGCGAATTTTTTCTGATCTCCCCTGGTTACTAGGGGTAGTTGGGGTAAGACGGGGTCTTTAAGGCTTGATTCGAAATAATGCAAATAATTTTGTTAATAGGAACGAGAAACTTTTATTATTAATTCTTCAGTTATCGATTACTTACATTATATATATATATATACAGGAAAACACAAAAATATAATCATTTTTTGGAAAATAATGAACGAAAAAAGCACTTACCATATTTTGCCCCATCTTACCCTACTATGGGGGCAAATGGCGTATCATAGGCGGTAAGTTGGAGTTGAACTATTCATCAACATAAATGTGGACAAATATGAACGAATCCTTCATCATCGTCATCTACACCGGCACTGCCGCACTTTCCACACCTTTGACAGGTAATCGTATCTTCATTAGATCTGTAACGAGGAGTTATACACTCATGTGTGTGATAACCCACACGTTCATCAGGCTTTCATCACCGAGTCTACCGAGCCCGTATCTCCACTGTGCCCCCATCGCTATCTTACCGTCAGCCATCTTGAGTCCGAGCATGTAAATCCGGCTGCACGACGCTCAAGCTTCAGTTCAGTTGAGTGCGATTAATCGACCATTTCGGCCATCTCTCGTCCAATGAAACTCACAGAGATTTTTGCTATGTTTAGGCACACTTATCGTAGTCAAAGTTTTCAGGAATCGCAAGGTTTAGGTGCATCTATGCTTGCCATTCCTAAAAGCTCTTCTCCTCGAAGAGGATTGTTTATATTCTGGCACACCTGTCATTGCCAATCCGGAACTCGTAGGAATAGCAATGTTTAGGCGCACCTATGTATCATTGACATTCCGCGCAGCCTCCGATACTACCGATTGAGTAACACTTTCAGAGTACTCATACTCTTATTTTCGACTTCCGTACATTTCGTTTCAGTTAAATAAATACTATAACTTTCCGACATACCGAAACCAGTTTATATAAACTCAATCATAATAGCTACTTATTATAATACTATAATACTAATATAATATAATATAAACTAATATAATACTTTCTATAATACTAATCATAATACTACTCATTACTAGCTTCTTAACTTACAATGTAAAAGTGGTAGGGAAATGAATGATTTCTATATTTTTATTATTTAATGATCTGTTCTTATCCGTCTTTAAAAATACCTAAACCCTGGACAACTGAAGTTTCCGGAGACAAATTAACTTAGGGAAAAAACCATGGCGCCTGAACAGGGACTAGTTTTCTGACCGTTGCTGACCGTTACCGACCGTTATTATCCGTTACCATCCATTACCGTTTTTTTTTTTTTTACAAACACCGAAAGAATTAGACGGGGAAGTATTTCAGGGCCGGACTTCTTTTAAAATGAGGACCGAATTGCTCTGCCGAAAAGGCCAAAGGAACAAGATGTTTCGTGATGTCTCTTCGACTACCGCCAGGGAGATATCATACCGTTTTTACCATCACACCGCTTTTACAGGATATCTCCCTGAACACCGCAAAGAGGAATCACACCGTTTTTTTAAAAGTCTCCACCTATGAAATTATCGAACCGTCTAGCACCGCACAATACCGATTTACTGCCGGCAACTAGACCGCTCTACCCAAAAGGCCAAAGGAGTAAAAATCTATCAATGATGTCTCTCCATTTTTCTCTTCAAGGGGTGTCCCACCGTTTCCATTGATGTCTGTTCATATACCGCTGACAGACATCACTCCGCTTTCCAATATCCCCTTAAACACCGTCACGAGACATCACACCGATTTCGAAGGTTCCCACTTCGTCTCTTCTTAACGTTCAATTTTTGTAAACCGCGACATTGAACCGTATGACATTCTTCACAAAAAAACCGACAGACACCGTACCGCATATTTCTGTAACCGCACCACAACCCCGTACCGACTTTCATTCATAATTCCAAACCGAACCGCACTACTTTTTTGTAAACTGCAACCCCATATCGATTGTCATCCGCGACACTGAACCGTATCTCATTTTTGTCAACCGTGTTACCGAACCGCTCCATTTTTTTTCTCTCTTTTCTCTCTCGAATAATGTCTAGGGCTCTGCCATGAACTGCTACCACACCACCACCATGAAAAAAGTCTCGAAGGTCAACCACTTCCAACTCCAGGACGAGCCAGAATACATTGGCTCCACTAGAGGATAACCAAGCCTAGAGCAGAACGTTACATGGTCATAACGCATCATCACCAAGAACTCCATAAGTTCATTGAACGAACACAAATCCGGTCAGGCACCACTGACAAGTTCCGTTGATTCGCTCTTCGTGTCAAAACTTGTGAAGTGATCACGAGGCCCCAGTTCGGCAAGTGAAAATCCGCTCGAATCCGAATTGCTCCACTTTCTGGGACCGCGAATGAAACAAACTAACATGAGTTGAAGATGGCGTCATTTATAGAAGGTATGTAATAGGGTATCAATGAATGGTAACTTAGTACAAACGCGAACATTATCGACTGTCGGTAAACGCAGCTTAATGCCTTTATTTAATTTTATAAAGCATAATAGAAATTATATAACAAAAATTTCTTTAAAGCAATCCTTTAAAGTTTCGTTCTATTAACCTATTCATATTTTTTAAATTACGCAGGAAAACAATAGAGTTGAAAGACAACCTCTAATTTTTACAAATTTTTTAGAATTTTTAAACCTAAACTAATTACAAATATTACCAAGTTTTCATAAAGCACTTTCAAGTAAATTTTCCTGTCCCCTTGAAACGAATTTAACTCGAACCTCTTGCATGGGCCTGATTACCAAATCTTGGAAAACGACCACTTCATGAGCCAGGTCAATTGGCTCGAGTTTAAAATTGTACAACAATTGAGCTGCCAAAACCTTCAATTCCAACAAGGCAAATCTCTGACCTGTAATTTTATATATTTTTTAGTTATAATATTTATAGTCTTCCTTGAGAAAATACCGGAAAATGTATAATTTTATAAATTCAACAGGTGGTAAATAGAAAATACAAAAATGGAAGAAGAATAGTTATAAAGAGAAAGAGAAGAAGGAACAGGTATAAGCATGAATGAGGAAGGAAGAGAAATAATAATAGGTGTAAAGATAAAAAGAGAATAAGAAGAAAAATAAAAGAGATGAGGGTGGAAGGAAAAGGGAGGAATAGGAATAGGGAGAAGAATTAACAGGAGGATGAAGATGAAGAAGAATATGTATAAAGAGGATGAGAAGAGTAGAAGGAAAAAAACTAGACAAAAAACCGGAAGAAAAGTAGGACAATGAAATAAGAATAGAAGAAATGAATGAATTAATTAAATTATTAAGAAGAATAAGTATAAAGAAGAACAAGAAGAGAAATAAGAGTAGGTGTAAAGATGAAGAGAAAAAAGATGAAGAAGAATAGGTGTAAAAAAAGAGGAAGAGGAATAAGAAAATGTAGTAAGATGAAGTCAAAGAAGAATAGGTATAGAGATGAAGAGGAAAAAGAATAAGTATAAGGAGGAAGAGGAAAGAACAGGAAGGAAGGGAAAGAGGATGGAACGAAAGAAAAGCAAAAAGAATCGAAAGAAAATTAGAAAATCCTTCAAACATCTCTTCTTTCTTATTAATTTGATTCCTCCAGTTTGCAATTATTCTTACCTATACAGTTTCGTACACCACCACTAAAAGGTACATATGCATAAGGATGTCTGTTTCTAGAGTTTTCTGGTAAAAATCTGTCTGGGTTGTAAACTGTAGGATCAGGCCAGAAATTAGGATCCCTTTGTAGATCATAAATGTACAGGTGAATATTGGCACCAGCTGGCGCTAGATAATTTTCTGTAAAGTAATATATATATAAGTATTAAATGTTAAATATTTACGATGTAAATATATATATATATATATATATATATATATATATATATATATAATTTCATTTTTAGTTGAGAAATAAGCTTATTTGCTATTCTATCTTATTTGCTTATTCTTAAGTGGGAAGTGAGTGAAGTATCACAAGTTAAATTTGTTGATGCATTGTTATTGCATACTTAATTGCAAGTCTTCGTGAAGTACGCGAGTTATTGCTGGTACACTTGGATACATTCGCAGCGATTCCTTAATGCACATCTCGAGGTAAATTAATTTATTTACTTGCGACATTCCCAATTTTCCGCCGCATTCCTTCATTACTTCATAGACTTCCCTCCTTGCACGCTCCTATGTAAAATTAAATGTATCATAATTTATTACACATATTTTGATAATTCTTTTTTTGAAGCTTGGAATGAAATCTAAACGATAATAAATAAGTAATAATATATAATAATTAATAATCTTGAAATATTGTGATATCTTATATTAAATTTGGAACTATAGGTGTACCTGAATTTCTTGATGTTCAGCTAAAAGAGCTAATAGGAAGCAAGCACCCATAGAAGTTGTATCGTGACCCTAAGATAAATCAAATGCTTCTTGTTTTTTTTTAATTCACAAATTTTATTTTCTATTATGGAAAAATAAATAATTATAGTGATTACTTCGAATACGAATGTGTCCACTTCTTCCCTAATTCCATCGTCATCTATAGCACCTTCTTCCTTCGAGGCAGTTATGAGAATATCAAGCATAGCCATTCTTTTCTTTTGGCCTTAAAAAATTAAAACAGATGTTAGTATTTATTGTTTTTTAATTCTGATTTAGGTTATTTTTCAAATATTAAAGTTATGAACCTTTATAATTTATTTTAATATCTATCTTTGAATGTTACTTCTGGTTCTTTTGTGAAAATTTCCTCTTTTATGTCTTACTTGAATATAATGTGAATATGCCCTCGGAGAGTGGAATATATTTTTGACGATTAAAAAAATCAAGTCAAATGAAAATAGTTGAAGTAAAGCCCTAAGAATTGAAAATAATTGAAAGTAAAGTTAAAAGAAATCAGAAGTTCAGTCAAAGGAAATACAGAAGAACTAAAAAAATCAAAAGAATTGAAAGGAATTCGAAATAATTGAACATATTAAAAGAAATTTTACGATATTTAAAGAAATTGTGCTATATCGGAAGAATTAAACCAGAATCCTGGAAAAAGTAAGAAAAGTATATTCTTTTTTTACTTTTTTTAAATGTCTCAATTCTCTTTGCTTTCTCCATATTCTCTTCCAATATTTTCTCATTGCTAATGGACATGAAACTTACGAAGAAATCTGCTGTGATTATTGATACGTTGGACGAATTAAATAGGACAAATCTCATTCTAACGGTGATAGAGAACATGTTGTATACAATGAGACAAAAGAATGATTCCATCTTGCAAGCATTAGCTAGTAAATCTAGAATTGTTTTGAAAAATGAAGAATGCATTGATAAGCTCGTGCAAGGAAAGAATGTTTTTTGCATTCTTAGAAAGTCGACGGCTTTAATTGTAATCAGGAAACAGAAGGATTCAAAAAATAACACTGCGATGAAGATCACGAAGGAATACGTGTTTTCTTCGCCGAAGAATATTTATTTCGAACCAAAATCGCCATTCATAAAGGGAGTCAATGCAGTTATACCAAGGATCATTATTATTATTATTACTATTTTATGGCAAGGTTTGTCCATTTAAGTCACATAGCACTGAGGTTAAATCTATTGTTCTGTACCCTCATGTTACAAAGCCCGGTGAATCTCAAGCCATCTGTCCACGACAGTCCTCAGTTAAAGAATCATTTAAGTCCTTTAACTGAGTATGTTTATCGCTGGGCAACTTTCGACCTCTCCGGGTTGAAGCTTAAACGGAAAGAAATGTACAGTTTCTGTCCGTAGTTCAATAACGCAGCGCCACTGCCGCTTTGGTGTGACAGCAACACAGTTTTGGGTTAGCTGCTGTACTTTTTGGAGGAAAGATGCTTTCTCGTTGCACCAAACTGAGGCAGCAGCGTTCCCTGACTGGGAAAACAGTCGTCAGGAACAGAGGGCGCCTTATAATCCTACAATTTGGCGTAACAAAGGCCTGAGCTTTGCTATCAGTGCGAAGAGCAATTGGTATATACAGGACTGACATATTTACGGTTCGATGAGGCTCGCGACACTGTTATTCAGATTAAATGACCAACTGAGACCCACATTATCGTGACGTCCGAGTGTACTAATTGTCTTGCCTGACATACCAAGAAAATCGGAATGTTGTAGTAAGGTATCGTACATCGAGACCATACTTCGAATTAAACAAACGATATCTAACGCGTGCGTAAATGAGTAAAAAACTGTCAATTCTTAAATCCCCTTTCTGATGGGTTTATGCGGGGAGCATGGCGTATAGAGTGATCGAGTCTCCTCGGCTGCCTGGTGGACGAAGCCGATGGGTCGCGAAGGATGCTCGAGCCTTGCGCTATTTGCTAGTGGTGATACGAGAAAAGGCGAATTCTTAGTGAAGCACTTGGACAGAAGGAAAAACCAAGCGGAAAGAAGCTCGAGAACCTCGCGTTGGACATCACTGAAAAACAGAAGGAGGAGCAAGAATCTACAAATTGATATACCACGTCGACGCTGGTTAGGGCGCAAAACATTTATGTCCCTGAAATAATGCAAAAGCCAATTCGTAGGAGTCCCACACATTTTTCGTAAATGCATTTCCACCTCCATAAAATATCACCATCATTCTCGTAAAACATAATTTGGTTGTTTTATAGTAATAAGAAATTCCTTTCTTAACAGCATTTACCATATATTCATTGGCATGTGTTTCTTACCATATATATGAGCAGAGTTAGATAACCCCATTTTCTTCTCATAATCTTTACTTTTTGAAAAAATGTAATAATGCGCATATATAAACAACGTGAACACAAACATCTGTGCACTATCATTTTTTTGAAAAAGTAAAAATTGTGATAAAAAAACGGAAATGATTAAATTTGCTCATATGGTAATTACCCAGGGGCATAGCTACCGTCTTATCAGCCATGTCAATGATACGGGGCTCCCGAGATGCAGGGAACTCCAAATAAGAAAGAATGAAGAATTTTAAGAAACTTATAAAAGAATGAATGGCAACAAAAGTCCGCAGGGCTCCTCAAGAAATTTTGATACGGTGCCCTCTGGGGGCTAGTTATGCCATTGTAACTCTTAAATGGAATTCAATAGAATTTAAACAAATTTATTGAAATTTAATTAAATTAGCTAGAATTCTCCATGAATCACTGGAATTTAATGGAATTCATTAGAATTATACGAAATTTAACCTCTCACGGGGCCAGGCCCCCCGAGCCCTGGAACAGTGGCAGAAGCGGTGCTTATTTGCAAGCCGTCTTGCCCCTTGCCACGGTTGGAGACTCCCTTTGCCCAGCCAAGCCCCGGTACAGTGGCAGAGGCCGTGCTTACTTGTAAGCTGTCTTGCCCCTATGCCGGGAGTAGCTCCCAATACTCGTCGACATTGGGTAGAATTGGGTGGGTAGAGCGATTCGCGTGAGATCAATCAGTCGTCCATGTCCAGAGAATTGCCCTGGAATATCTCACCCTATCTCACAAAATCGGTCGGTATCTCCAAGCCACGTGCCCCTTTATATGGAGCCGTTAGCATAGGTTCACCAACCTCTCCTGTGGGAAATAACAGTTTAAGGTGGATTTCGAAACACCAGAGCTTCGGTTACCGAAGTAAGTACATAGAAAATTTTTCCATTGGTACCGGCTCGGGGATCGAACCTGAGGCCCAAAGTTGGAAGCCTAGCATCTTACCACCTGAGCCATCGGCAGCTCTCATAGAATAGAGTTAAATTCACTAAATTCACTAGAATTCATTATGTGTAGAACTAGTGAAGCTTCATAACTTATTTTAAAACCTATTTCTGAAAGTCTAATAAAAAAATATCTATAATATCTATGCTTACCATCGATGTTTTCTTCATCCAATTTAACCTTTTCCGGTTGAGCATCTTTATGTTCCTTCGATTTACGTTCATGATACTGCCGTCGGTCTGCAATAATCTAAATATACATATATAGCATTTTAATGACTGCAACAATTAAAATAAAATTGAGTGGCCTTGAGAAAAAGAAACACCTACTTTATTGCTCAAATGGTGAAGATTTTTAAGAACTTTACGCTGCCTAATTCCAGTTGGAGTAAATTGGAAAACCCAATCGATATGCAACCAAGGTCTCGTCAATCTGAAGAGATTACAATTATTTATACATATTATAGTTTTCATTTCTTACTAGCTACATGTGTCTAAAATATTTGTGCGACAAATATTTTTTTAGCTTAATAATTACAACTGTAGAATAGGGAGAGATCTCCGTTACCAAACATAATTTATGATTGTAATTTCCAAACCCAAGTGTAAATTTGAATTTCAAGTAAATTTAACTCAGGTAAAGATGGCCTCATCTGATACAAAGTAGAAAATATTGGTAACCAAGCAGAGACACAAACCATTACTGAGTGTCGGTAAATTACCAACAGTAATTAGTACTTCTAGTGTAACGACTACCTGTGCTATCCGACTCCTTAAAATTAGTTGCAGGACACCTACTTCAATCAGTTCAGCCGGAAGCGGCAAACCGAGAGATCGGTGAGCTCTGTCCCGGTGAAGACTTATGCGTTCTTCACTACGCTTAGGCGCATCTAACATAGTGAATACCGAAAGAATTGCAAGGCATAGGCGCATCTATCCTTGCGGTAGACCGTCTCCGACGATCGTCAATGATTTCCATAATCATAGACGCATTTATGGTTATGAAAATCAGACGTAGATGTTAACTCTAGGCGAACCTACAGCTACTATCTATATTTGATTTCAATCCGAAATCTCTCTATTTCCTCATCGTGTTTTCCGTTCAGCAAAATATAAAATAATGGAATTGATTCACACCCGTCAGGCGCATCTGAGGGTGTGAATCTAGCCGAAAGAAATATCAATCTTAGGCGCACATACCATTGATTATTGATCTGTTGTCTAGAGTTATACACAACCGACCCTTGCATATTCCATCCGAAGGTTAACTTCTCTAAACGCCTTACCATTTTTATTGCAGAGGGAGAGACTTAAAGTGTGAATATGTAAATCACATGTGTATCTAGTCCATTTCGAACTCTATTATTTCATTTTATTTTTAATGCTATGAAAATTGTAAATTATAAGATGAGAAGTGAGAAAGTTGTAGATATTTTCCTCCGCCTCCGTTCATACAACATTCATGCACCTTTCACATGTTTAAACAACATTTAACCGTTAACAAGCAATTCAGAATCAATACACTTCAGACACACACATTTTCTTGTCACCACGAAACGCACTTAAACCTATACTTAAAACTGTAAATAGAGTCTCACACACACTTACACACTACACTACCATTCACTCGTCACACTCACAATAGTTCTAATTTAGAGATGTAACTTATAGGAAGAATATACATTTTTTGGTTATTATGTTAACAATGATCTGTTTTAATTTTATCTTTAAAACCTCTAACCATGGGTCACTGAAGCGTCCGGTGAGATAAATTCAAACGGGGGTAAAGACAAGTCGTTACATGGCGCCCGAACAGCATTGACTTTTTTTTATCGATTGAACAAAAGCACTCCCCTTCCTACCTTCTCTTATCCCAACCCTTTTCCGTTTCTTCCATCTTTTCTGCCCCTTATACCTTCCGTATCCTTTTCTCGTCTAAAAAATTTATAAATTGCAGCATCACAGTGACGACAAGTCAGTTCGATTAATTCTTCGAAAGAGTCAGCATCTCCGCTCCAGCTATGTTAAGCTGTACCGCTCTCCGTGATTAATTATTAGTAATTGCAACTGCCGTGAGTTTTCACCGACCATACCGCCTACTTTTGGTATTGTTAAAAAACTGTTGTACGACGAACACTCTTTCAGAATTTGTGAACTTTAACCTACTATCTGTACCATAAATCCTGGCCCCTCTACAAATCATTGAGTAACTCAGTGAAAAAAAATCGCTTAAAAAAATGAAAAACATCTTGCTAATCCTCATTTTATTACGAATAAGTGCAGTATCATTTGACCGCGATATGTCCATAAGTTTTGATGCAAATTTGCTTAGAAGGTGAAAAAACAGGTTGAAAAGCACCGTTTGCAACTTGGTCAACTTTCGACCGTCGTAATTCGTGAAAAAATGCATGAATTCTTTTGCAAAAAATCGAGTAGTTAGCTTGAAATTTTATTTATAAGCACATTTTTGAAAAATTCGAAAATATTTATAACTTTGGTGTCAGCAGTAAATAAAAGCAAGGGATGCTAACTGAGCTTCTAATCCAGCAGGAAGGCTCTACTGAGGCTTAAAATTAAAAAAAAAAATAAACAAGTTCAATGGTGGGTTTTTAAAAACAAACAATTAGATCGATGACTCGCTATCGCGCATTATTTTTTTCTGGTTTTTTTTTTCGACTGGAGGCACAAAAGAACTTTATGGTAGTCTCAGCAGGTTTCCAGGGTATCGATGTTCACCTTGGCCCTTCGCCTATGGTGTCCTTTATTTTTCTTCAACTTTCGGAAGCCTGGTGGAAAGTTCCGCGTGGGTCAACCGACTTTGACAATTGTGGACGTCAAACCCTTCAACGTATCGCTTACACTTCAGGTCGACTGCCGTAGAAAAAAAAAAAACAGAAAAAAATAATGCGCGATAGCGAGTTATTGAATTAATTGTCTGTTTTCAAAAACCCACCATTGAACTTGTTGATCTTTTTGAAAAATTTTAAGCCTCAGTAGAGCCTTCCAGCTGGATTAGAAGCTGAGTTAGCATCCCTTGCTTTTATTTA
>JAUEJJ010002098.1:0-27523 GCA_032164275.1 Synergus coniferae | reverse complement strand
ATTTTACCCTCTAAGTTCCCGCACGATTCCCGCTTATAAATACATATTTAATCCTTAAATGTCACAGGTCAAAAATATCAATAAATGCCACTCGGGGTCCATTGGACCCCAGCGTAGAAAACTGTAAATAATTTCTCGAGTTTTGAATATATTCTACACTACAACCTCGGCAACGTGTACTTCAGACTTCGGACTAACGATAGATGGTACCACAAAGTTTATTTGAAGCACGCATTATAGAAATATTTACGATTGAAAAAACCTTGTGGTTCAGAGGACCCCGTGTGGCATTATTATCAATTCACGCGAAGCGCGAATTCATCATTTAAGCCATCAAAATCAATTAAGCCGTTTGTTGCAAAACATACCTTTTGCATTTATTATTTCAACAATTAATAGGATCATATAATGTTCGAAAACTTTTTGGAGTGTATTTGAAAAATGAAAAATGTTTCTTCTAAGAGACATCTTCGACACTTTCGAGTATACCTGGGAATTTGTATTTGATGGAGATCTTTGCACGTATTTTATTGTTAAAGCAGTAAAAATGGATTAGCAAGGTTCGTCGAGGTGAGACTTAGGGACCGATACTTGTAAGAGTCCCATTAAATTCCCATTAAAATTCCATTAACACTCTACAGGGTCGAAAACTAGAGAGTGCCTAAGTCTCCCCAATTATAATACATCTGAAGGATGTACTATATGGTATATCAACAGTGATACCTGGGATATAATAAAGCTTTCTTATAGTACTCGTACTATGAAGAAATGAGATGATACCTTTCTCTATAGTTAACTGTAGAAGTGAAATTTAATAAAATTTTAATATTTTCATGATGCCCATTCCTTTAAAAAACGTACCAACGATGCCTCCTGATTTTTTTTTACATGTTTGAACTTATTTTTTTGTAAAAGATGCACTTAGCGAAACTATTGATGTGAAATTCATGCCGATAACCATGTTTTTTAAATTTAATGTTCACAATTAAAATACGCTTACAGTGACATTAATCTTTAGGAAATTTCTTTTTTTTTTGTATTTGGAGTTAAATGCATTGCTATGTTGCATCAAAAAAATGTTTGCCTAGCATTTTTGGGTCACCCTAGTAATCACATAAATATGAACAGCCTTAAATGGCTTAAGTAACCATATAATGATTGGAGGGTCCTTAAATTTTAATTTTTACATTCTCATCAGAGAGAATATATTAGATTTGTGTAAAATTTGACCCCCCCCCCGTTATTGTCAAATGTCCACGTTTTGAGACCCCTTGAACCCAAAAACATGTTTTTAAGAATGTGTGTGTGGGTGTGTGTCCGTCTGTCTGTGATTTTTAGTTTGTGTGCACGATAACGTTCGAAAGAATTGACCAATTGAATTGGCCTTTGGTATACTCTTTTAGTGTCCTAAAATGAAGGCCAAGTTCGTTAGCCAGCCATTTTGGATACAAATTCAAAAAATTGGAGCATTTTGAAAATTTTTGAAACCACTTTTTTTTAATTTACAAATTCTATGTATGGATGTTTGTAGTACTCAAAAAGTACAACAATTTATCCTTATGACTTTTTTCGATAAAAAGATAATTGCCAAACTTATGACATTTCTAAAATTAAAAAAAAAACTAAAAAAAAATCACAATTTGAAGCCAAACAACGCACGATATGAAAAAAAGTCAAGAGATGAAAAATGTTTCTTTTTGAACGCTCTACAGGAATGGGATAAAAACTTTTTGAATTTTTTTGAAAAAACGAAAATTCAAATTTTGAGCTAAATAACGCTATTTAACGCTATTTAACGCTTTCAAAAAATATCGGTCTGCCACCCCCTACCCTGGTAGAACCCCTTGACAGACCGCTCCAAAAGGGGTGTTTTCAACAAACTAAACCTCTTCATCGTGTTCATGGGTGAAAAAAATATATATGAAAGCGTTTAATCTTATATATGTTGTAGGGGACAATTAGAGCTTTCAAAAAATATCGGTCTGCCACACATGTATGGTAAACAAATTTTATAAATAATTGGCCATATCAGGTGTTTATATTGCAACAAATGAAGGTTTTTCCACTGAATCGACCAAAAATTATAGAGAAATATCACTCACTTATCAGATTTAATCACTCAATAACAATTGATGATTGTTTAAACAAATTTAATTAACAAATTCACTGTTTGACTATTTTTAGAGGCTGAATCTTGGTTTTTTCAACATAATGAAATGCCAATGATTAATTTTTAAACCTTTAGAGAGTCTACATGACAATAAACAGTTTTAATTGTTAACAACAATTGTACGAATAAATTTTTATCATTTTAGGCATTTTTTGAGAAAAAAATATCTAAGATGACAATTTTAATTATTTTTTGCCATGTAGACTCTCTAAAGGTTTAAAAATTAGTTATTGGAACTTCATTACGTTGAAAAACCAAGTTTCTACTTCTAAAAATAGTGAAATAGTGCATTTGTTAATTAAATTTGTTTAAATAATCATCATTTGAGGATTTCATTTATATTTAAATCAGTTAAGATCAAATAATAACTTTTTTGAAACTTTGCTCCTAGTATTTTGGGAGCTCAAAATGAGTTACTTAAAAAGTGTTGAAATACTCATAACATGCGTATGTTGCAGGCGGATCATTCATAAAATTTACAGCGTCACATGCAAAGAAATCGTACAAAGGAATATGATGACTTTTGCAAAATTTATCAAAATAGGAGAGAAAAAAGAAAGGCTGAATAAATATCGAGACAATTAAGATAGTATTCGATTAACAATGTTCAACTGACCGCTCGCAAATTAGAGATGGCCTGTATTGAATTGGTTACTATCAATGGCAAAACTTTAGAGTTAATGAGTACTGGAAGATTTCGCAAAATTGTGGATCGTATTCTTCAAGCACTTCCTAAAGATGACAAAATTACTATAAATGTCGTTTGATAAAAGAATCCCAAGAGGATAATAAGAAAAATTATATGGAAATAGATAACATTTCTGAAGCGACAACAGAACTCTGCTGCGAAAAAAACTTTAGAAAACCTGAAGGGGAAGATTTTAATACCAAGATTCAAGAAGACAGTGACGATGAATCAATTAATTTACGTTTAAATGATGACATGCTTGAGGACAATGAGCATATAATTGAAATAATGTTGCCGATGAAGAGCACAAGAAAGATTTATATACTGAAGAAGAAACAACAGCCTTGTTAGATAATTGTGCAATAAGTTCAGGGGAATTAACTGTCAAAGGGATTCGTTGTGCAGCTCATACACTCCAGCTGGTACGAACCATTGCACAATCTTCTGGAATAACAAAAAATATGCCGAAACCTGTATTGGACGTAGAAACAAGATGGCATTCAACAATTGATATGCTTATTGTAAAATAGATAAACAGAAAATCAATTCTCCTTTAGCTGATACTATTTATTCTAATATGTTAGCAAGAGAAAATTCGATTATTGGAAACGAAATATTGCTGGCGGCAATGTATTTGGACCCGCGATTGTCGATTGTTTTAGGAGATGAAGCTGAGGAGAAAGCAGCTCATCATTTGCAAATTTTATGTAATCGATTAGTTTCCGAGAAGGGAAACAAGGAAAAAGAAAAAAACTCTGATACTCCAAACGAAAAAGTGAAGGATACCGACAATTCTGCAGCAGCTGAAATTGCGAGGCGTATAGCGCAAAAATTTAAAAAGATGAAAGATCTTTCCAGCAATCATGCCCAGGCTGATGACCTAAGACTCCAGCTCAAACATTTTCAAGAGCAAGAACCTCAGCCTACTTTTTCACGATAACCAATCACCATTGACCGCATAAAAGGGGAATTCCTATACAGTACCATAAATATAACAAAAGAAACGATGAATTGAATGAAAAATCGGATTTATTGAGAACGAGTGCATTTTGAACGATTTTGCCCATTTTATTTTAATTTAAAAATTCTATGTACGGATATTCGTAGTACTCAAAAAGTCGAACAATTTATCCTTATGACCCATAAACCTCTTTTAGTAGGATATATAAAAAAACACTAAGTAACTGTGAACTAGCTAAAATTAAATTACAAGTTACTGTAAAAATCGTAACTACGCTACGTTACAAGTTACTTTTTAAAAAATTAACAAACTTATCCTAAAAGTTACAAATAACGTAACTTTTTAGTAACTTAGTTACTTGTAACAAATTACTACAGTTTAGTACATTAGAACTATTTGTCCACTTATTATTTACTTGAAATATTTCATCCAGATAAACTTACTGTCGATGTGAATATCAGCTTTAATAGCTTCTTCAATCTTGTGAAAGCGAGTTATCATTTTTGCGAAAAGATCATCTCGGCGAACCGTTCTTCGAGTTAGACTTCCATTACACATTGGACACTGAGCACCTCGTTTCACCATTACTGTTGCTATGCATTGTTGACAAAAAGGATGGCCACAACGAGTTATGCAAGGATCAGAACAAACTTCGAGGCTGCAATAAACATAAACAAATATAAACATAAATTGTGATAACTCGTTTATTTTTTATTTTACCATATTTAATCATTTATCAGCATAGTTAATACAGTGTAGTTTCTCAAGGTTTTCTCCAGGTTTGTCGAAGAGAATAATTCCCAGTAGAAAATCAGGTTTTTAAGTTAATATTTATTTAATTAATTGGAATCAGTTTACAAGATGAATATATCTACTCCTACAGTTTTATCTTAAATTAAAAATAATATTTAAATAATTTTTTATCATTTTAAGTGATTTCCAGAAACTTAAAAGAATTTATATATATATATATATATATATATATATATTACGGCTCACAATAATGGGAAACAGATTATCTTTTAAAAACATTAAACATCTAGCAAAAATACATTTAGCGGCACATGCGAATTCGCATGCTAAGAGAATTTTTCCGCGTAATCAAATATTGTATTTTTAATTTAAAAAAAGGGGGGGGGGAAACGCGGAAAAAAGAGGAAGATTCTACACCCTGTTAATGCAAAAACTTATATTTTCAGTTGCAAATAAAAATATTTTGATTAAATATCGGAAAGTTTTTTTTTTAACCAGAAATGACCCGCCATTATCATATATGTAATTCCAGTGTGAAACATTTTTCATAAAATTTAATTAACTTAACCAATTGAAAAGAAAATCTCCAAAATAAATATAAATAGGTGATAATAAATCAGTTAAAATATGATAATGTGCTCTATTAATCGTTTTTTGATACATTTTTTCAAACGTTTTTTCTCAAATTTCAATTTTAAAAGGTCATAAATTTTTCATTTTTCATTGTAAAAAAAGACGTATTTTTTTAAATTATTCAAAAGCCTGCCTGGAATACGATTCCTGTCATTATAGAAACAATGTTATAATTGTTATTATGTGCTATAATAATATCAATACTGCATTTTTTTAATGTTTGTGATGCTCTTATTTAATTTAATTAAAAATCTGTTTAACTTCCGACTGTAAGTGTATTTTTTGTTTACCCAAATTTTAACTTTGATTTTCTCGAAATGTGGTTTAATGAATTTCCAACTTCAAAAGTGGTTTTGGGTAACAATAATTTATCTTATAGCGCACAAAAATAGAAGAAATTTTTCGAAATGATTTTGGTCCGATTATGGCTAGATTTTTGGTGTTGGGTCTTTGTCAATTTGAAAATCAGTTTTAAAGTAATGAAACTAATTAAAGCCATTAAAATTGTTTGTTAATAAGAATAAAATTCCAATTATTTCATAACTTTTGCAGATTTTATGGACTTTATTAAACAACGATGAAAACGTAATAGAAAAAAAATAATATATAGTAGACTTTTTAAGTCGACAATTGAAAGAGGCTCTGCATTAAAGAGAATGAAAACCTTTTTTTAAAAGTTTTGAAAATTAAAATGAAATATATGTATATCTGTGTTAATAAAATAAAAACAATAATAAATCATTTACATATTTCGATATCTATATATATCTCTTACAAGCTGTTTATTGAATTAACAAGCAGCGTAAAGAAGTGAAATATTTATAGGATTCTGTAAGGGTTAAAAATAATTAATTATATACTTATTATTAGTTAGCTTTTGAGGTGTTTGAGGGATTTAACTTACCAAACACTGCATGTCAAGGATTTGCGAATTAAGTTAACAGCTTTCGCCAATCTTTCCACAGTCGTATCCATATTTTCAACCCTAGTTCACAATTAATCACTCTTAAATTTACTCTTCAATCAAGAATTCATTTATTCATTTAGGTATAGTAATAGGTGACAAATAACAGGAGCACCAATAAGTATTGAAAATAACAAACAAATATAATAATAACACTGCAACAAATAACCTCGCTTCGCAACACTGCATTCAACTACGGCAACTTCTCTTAGGGCAACATCTACCTACGGCATCCTGTAACTCTCAATTTTGGGCAACTAATACTTTCTGTAATGGCAACTTAGTTATGGCATCCGATTGGTTGCTAAAGTGACGCAATACGCAATGCGCATGTACATACAGTACCAGTACACTCAAATCTCTCAAATCTTAACTAATTTGTGCAAGAGACTCTCGGATATCTTAACAAAATTCCTCTCTGAATTCTAAACTATGACCCAACCTAAACTGACGTATGTACATGCGCATTCGGTACGTATTTTTAGAATTTCAAACTACGCGCGCATAATAACCAATCAGATGTTGAGAGCTCAACGCATGCGCAGTTGAGTAAGTTAAGATACGAGAGAGTTGCAGTTAAGATATGAGAGATTAAATAGTTAAGATTTGGGAGAAATTAAGATATGAGAGATTAAGATGTGAGAGATTTGAGTGTACATACCTGATACATACCTACGTCAGTGACGTGTTCTAACAGTTCTAATCTGGTTCTAACAACAACAGGGTTGGTAAGTTACGAGTAACTCGAGGTTTCTGACGTTTCTGACGTATTATACGTAAAATGCCTATAAGAAACGTAATAAAACGTAATAAAGTGGACTACCCTGTTAAGATTTGAGAGAATAAATAGTTAAGATTTTGGAGAAATTAAGAAATGAGAGATTAAGATATGTGAGAGTTGAATGTATATACATAAAAGTGTTCTTTCATGTACATGATCTGTGTTTGTGTATGTAAACCATGCACGCCATGCAGTCATGCACCTTATGAGTTTTGGCAGAGTCAGAGATTTTGGCTTGAGCACAATCGTGAACTTCCGTGATCTGGTCACAAAGGTGAAAGGTGTTCTGTCACCAAGTGGGGTTGTGGGTGTCGTATATTATTATTTACTTAGTCTGTTTACGGCCATTTTTGAAAGAGTCGGATACTCGGATAGGGCTGGTTAAAGTGCAGTGTCGTTCAGTGTCGTTGGTGTCGTTTGAAAATAGTATCTGGTAAAACATATATTATGCTTTAAAAATGAGGTTAAAAAGACCCATATTCGGCAAATGTATGGTGAAAAATTGTAAAAACAGCTTACAAAAGTACGACGAAAAAGAAAAATGGGATAGAAATGGTAGAAAAGTTACTTATCATCGGTAAGTTGTGTTTATGTTTGAGGTTATGTTTTACTCTGAAACATTATAATATCATTAATTTCAGTAATTAAATCATCAATCATGACTCTTTTAACACATTTTTAACAGTTTTCCAAAGAACAAACAAAGAAGGCTAAAATGGGCTAACGCATTGCAAATAAATGAAGAAAAAGTGACAGATGGATGTCGTGTTTGTTCCGATCATTTTTTGGAAAAACATTTCGACAGAAGTTTGTCGATTGTCAAACTAAGAGAAAATGCTACTCCATTTGTAAGTAAATTTTTAACAATATATAAGTTATATTAAGTTAAGTTTAATTTAAGTTATATAATTAAATGATTTTTTAGTTCTATTGTGAAATACCATACAACGATCATGATTATGTCAACAAATCAGAGGCAAAACACTTTTCGTACGGAATGTTAGATGAATATTTGGATGGAATGAAAAAGAAGATGATTCCTGAGATGAAGGAAAGCACTTCGAAAAGATCCCCGTCACCATGTTTATATGAATGTAAAGGGAAACGTTTGAAAACTCCTGAAAAAGAGGATTTCGTAGAAAATGAAGAGAATTTGAAAATTCCAGAAAAAGACGATTTTATGATGGAAGGTGAGATGTTATTTAGTTTTCGTATAATTTATATAATGTCAATTTTGTTATTTTTTATGATTTAAATACATATAGAATGTACTAGTAAGAAGTGTATGAAATCTATTTCGCAGATTTAAAAGCGAAAGAGTTTGTGGATCGAGCAACTTCTGTGTCACCAGAGAGAAGTGAGTGTATATGTAATTTAATAAGCATATATTACTTATGAAGTTTTTTGAGAAGTACAAGTAATTATATGAAATTTTTTTGTAGATTCGAAACGGAAGGTATGTGAGGATCGAGCAACGTCTGTTTCTCCGGAACGAGTGTTCAATTCTCCTATAAAAAAGCGCATCCGAGAAAGTTTACAAAAGGAATTGAAAAAAGAGAAACACGACAAAAAACAAGTACGTCGCAAGTTGCAGCGAGCTGAATTGAAAATTGCACATATGGAGAGAATAATGGCCAAATTAAAGGATAAAAAATTTCTTTCAGAAAATCAGGCACAAGAACTTGAGGAAATAGGAAAATTCAACAATGACCTATTGAAGCGGCAAGTAAGTAAAAGTAGGCATGATAGTATTCCAAAAACCTACAGTCCTGAATTGCGTTCGTTTGCCTTAACCTTACATTCTTATTCTTCTGCAGCTTATATGAACAAGCTACAGGAGAATAAGAATTTAATTTAATTCTGCCCTTCCTCATCCTAAAACTGTTTCTAAGTGGTATCGGGTTGTGCATGGGGAACCTGGCATTTGTTCAGAAGCATTAGATACTATCAAAAAACGAGCTGAAGAATCCAATTATCCTTTACTTGTTTCTTTGATGTTTGATGGGATGCACATTATGAAACACTCAGACGTAGATGGAAAGGGTCTCGTAAATTTAGGAAAGTCACTTCCACTTGATAAGGATAAAACTCCTACTCTAGCAACACAAGCACTTGTGTTTTTGGTAAATTGCATTAACCAGTCTTGGAAAATTCCTGTAGCGTATTTTTTGATAAATGAATTATCTGCTACAGATATTGCAGGTTTGATTAATCAATGTTTAGTAGCTCTGCATGATTCGAATGTAAAAGTAGTTTCTCTCACTTTTGACGGTGCTGTATAGATGTAAATACGTTTCATTATACTCAGAGATTGTTGCAAACCTACTTTTTCTAATTTCAAATTTCCATGTAATACCTTTGTCATATTTTTCTTACTTTTATATACTCACAAAATACATATTTACTTCCATATTTCTTTTTATATACGTTCTTATCCATCCTAATATAATTGCCTGCTTTATTTATTTCACAACTCGTGTTTGATGTTTTGCACGATTTCAAATTGCACATGCACAACTAAATATCATTTTCAGCATGTGCTTTTGAAACAAAAATATAAGTAGATAGAAATGTTTAATGAAATTAGTAATTTTTAGAAATTTTTGGAATACTCTGAATAGATTGCTTCTAGCTCAACTTATAAATTCTACATTCTTTATTCTAGGATTCACAAAGTGGCACAATGGACTTCGTAGTCTGAGCAACATACAACAAAAATATCAACTTACTTACTTACGATTTTAGCACATTCGAATTGATTTTCCTTCAAAAAATTGTATATATCAAACTTCCTTTCCAATTTACAATTTTAATTATTAATTTTAAATTTACATAGGTATGTATTTGTTTTAAATAAATTTTGTTACTAATCTGTTTTTATGAATAAAATCGAAGCGCAAATATTCATATATCTTATCCACCCCATTTATATTAGGTTCGTTATTTTTTATGTAAAATAATAATTATCTATTCTGTTATTTGCAAAGATTATACTTTTCTTATTTCTTTCATAGAAATAATATTCAACATTCCCTTACAAATAACTCGTGGCCCGCGGCGCGGGCCCCGCGCGGCTCTTACGCGTTCCACCAGCCAATCCTGAGTTATCCTCCGTAACTTCGTCCCTCCCGATGTACCAAATTTACCCCCTCGCCAAAAGTGGGATTTATGCTCAATCCCGTTTTGATCCTGTTAATTCTTAGGTTAGGTACCTACCGTACCTACTTACGCCGAGCCAGAGCCCGCAGGCTTTTGCTCCATCCCAATATTTCTTACGTTTAATTCTTACATCCATGTCATCCATGTATGTGGCAACCTAACCCAACCTAACCAGAACCTCTTGTAAACGCTGCAAACAGCTGATCACTGTCAAGGCCGTCAAGGCTAGATTACTACATATATATTTTGTCAAGTGTTGATACACGATTTTCATAAGTGATCGGGTTTCCCGGTATCGAAATATTAATTCTACGAATGTTAACGTTCATTAAATCACCACACGAATCAGTGCTATAATTGCTCTGGATTAAAAAGGCAGATTAAGGATTGCATGGAATGTAAGTATATTGCGCATTCACTCTTTTTCTCTCACATCCCCTTCTATCACCCACAATTCTATAAATGTTTTCTAAAATATTATATAAATATTTTTTCAAAAAAATAGCAAGTTTCCTGCCACCGAGAAACCCACCCGGGCTAAACTATACTTCAAACAGTGCATTTTGCGGGCCAAATATCTATCAATTTCAAAAGGTGATACATTAGAGCAATTCTACAGCAATTTTTATTTTTCTGAAAATGCTCCAACAGCCTTAATAATTATAATTAATCAAATGTATTAATATAATATTAGGTCATCTGATTCGTGACAACACAAAGAATGGTTATTTTCTTTAATAGTACGTGAGCTTTTAAATGTGATAATTTTTAAAGTTAAAGTTGAAAAATTCATTTTTCATATATAGATAGAAAGAGATAGAGAAGTGGAGATTGAAAGAGATAGGCGTTGTATAGATAGGTATAAATAGAAAGGGATACAGAACAGGAGATTCAAAGAGATAGGCGTGGATGTGGTTCGATATGGAGATAGAAAGGAATAGACGGGGATATGCGAGAGATAGAAAGGGATAAACAATCTTTATCCTTTCTTACCTTAGAGATAGAAGGAGATACAAAGGGATAGAATTTCTATCTCTTTACTTCCAGCAGGGATGAAGCTGTTTTTTAAAATACTAATTTGTTTAACTAATATGGAAAATTTTGTGCTTGCTAGACACAAAAGAAAGTCGTTTCTGCATCGTGTGGTGACTGGAGACGAAAAGTGGATTTATTTTGAGAATCCGAAACGAAGAAAATCGTGAGTCGATCCCGGACAACCATCAACTTCTTTCTCAAGACCTAATCGCTTTGGACGCAAGACGATGCTGTGCGTTTAGTGGAATCAGCAGGGTGTCGTCTACTATGAGCTATTAAAACCTGGTGAAACTTGGTGAAACTGTCGATGCTCACCGCTATCACCAACAACTAATCAAATTGCGCCGTGCTTTGCGTGAAAAAAGGCCGAGAGATTGCGGGAAATGTCTAGCAAGCGAGGGAAAATACTTTAAATAAAGTTTATTTTATTTTCTGCAAAAAAAAAGACTCTTTTGCCTAAAAAACAGCGGATTTAAGCTTATACACATGGTATACTTACATTTTTCCAAGTTCCTTTTTCAGCCAACATCTTCGGGTTCAGGTTAAGGATTCAGTTCATGATTATGCTCAGGCCATAAATCGCGTCAATTTTAACAGTTTCACAAGTTCACAACACGTTTGAGTAGCTGTTGAAGCATTCATTTTGCACTTCGCATCCACGCCCTCTCTTGCTAAACGACACTTCAAATCGTATAATTTTGCAGCCTCAAAATGATATCTTCAAAATCACTCAACAAAATGGCGGATTAGAGGTACTCCCTACAGACTTGGCCACTTTTTGGTGTAATTTGGAGAATAGTATCGATTTACCCCCCTCCATCTCCTCCATCCAGCATATAAAAAAATGTTAAATTTTTCCTCCTCCCTCCCCCTAAAAACTATTATGTAATTTATGAATAACTTTTTATGTGTGAGTTTTATTATTCTTGTCTTAATTTGAATACAATTTACAGATATTTGTGAGGTGCTAATCATACATATATGAAATATGGAGGACCAATTTTATTACGACCAAGTGTACAAGGCATTTATTGATAACAAAGAAGAGATGATTGACGCTTTTCTTTCCAAAGGAAAAACAAATTCCGCAAGTGGATTTCTACTTCATACTGCTCTTGTAAGAAAAGATCGTTCTTTCTTCGAATACCTTCTGGAAAATAATGCAGGTGTTAATTGGAAAAATTCCCATGGAAGAACTCTTCTTGAAGTAGCAATTCGGAACGAAGATTTAGATATTGTAAAATCTCTTTTGAATCACGGTGCGGACATAAATGTTTCGACCAAAATTGTTGTTCGATCTCTAACATATAAAGATGGTACATTACTTCATACAGCCGTAAAATATGGAAACATAGAGATTGTAAAATTACTTTTAGAAAAAGGTATGGATGTGAATGGTAGAATTGGAGATTATGAAATGAAAGAAGGCGATTCAGATTTAATAGTGCCAGAAAGACCACTTAGTTTTGAAGAACAAAGTAATTGTTTGGTATTTGATGAGAATGGTTATTTTCGTAAACCACAATTAACAGTTTTGGAATTGGCCATTGTTGAGTTTTATACAAGTGATGATATAATTGAAAATGAAAAGAAGGAAATAATCGAATTACTTTTAGAAAATGGTGTTACTCTTGATGATAAAACTAAAAAAATTCACACACTTCATTTAGCTATTATTATTAACGCTAATGATTTATTTTTAATTGAGAAATTAATTGAATACGGTGCTAATATCAATTATATCTGTGAAAAACAACACACGCCCCTTTCTCATGCTGTAGTAAATAAGTATTCAGTCAAATCTATTATTTTTTATTTGTTAAAGAGAGGAGCAATTTTTAATATAAATAGCATCAATTCTGTTTTTCATAATTTTATATCCAAGAACAATTTTTGTGAACAGCTTTTTGCGTTAATGGTAGATTCTGGTGCTGATATTAATGCGAAAAATAAATTTGGCGACACACTTTTGCAATTTTTTGTTAAAGTATATTCTGATTTTAATGAAGTACAACTTCTTATAGATTATGGTTCAAATATAAACGTGCAAGATATAAACGGAAACACACCTCTTCATTTGGCAGTTGAAACAGGAAATGAAGAAGTTGTTGATATTTTATTAGAATATGAGGCTGATCACAATTTTTCAAATGCAGAGGGACAAACCCCTTTAACGATTTTAAATGATAAACGAAATGTGGCTATCTATGAGTATATGGATCTACTCTCATACGAACAAATTAATTATGACAGAATGGAATCTGTAATTATATCTGACCGTTATGTTTCTTATTTTTACGGCGATATCTTTTCGAGTTATGAAAAAATTACATGTTTTTTAGTCAGAGCTATAGTTATAAATGCAGAATCAGGAAAACATGTCAATGAAGATGATTTACATTTTGTGAAAACTAAATTGCTATTTTTGTACAACAGTTTCAAAAATGAACTGGAAAAAACGAAATTGAAAAGAGTGAGAGAAAATATTTCTTACTACGATATTTTAACGAAATCTGTTAGTGTGTTAGAAACGTATGTAAATAAAAAACTCATTGAAAATATTGAGTCCTCAGAGATTGAGAAGGAATTTCAATTTTATGGTGACATGCTTAGAATGCGGATTACGAAGATTAAAGAGAGACAAACCTTAGTAGAGTTTTGTCAAAAGCGTTTTAAAGCTCTTTTTCATTTAGAGTATGAACCACCAATTTTGGTTAAAGAAAAATTGCTTAGTTTCCTTAATTCAGTGGATTTGATTACTTTATGGAGAATTTTTAAAGGAAAAGAAGAATATTTATCGAAATTTTTGAATCGGCCTGAGATCGAAACTACTTTTGAGTAATTTTTTACATATTATTAAAATGTTTGCAAAGTTTGCTATTCATAATTTAAGAGATTTGGATTATTTTATATATTATTATCAATATTACTCTCTAAAAATATATGCAATAATAAACAAGTTTTCATATTTTTCATTATATGCTATAAAACTTTATTTATTCACAATATTCTAAATATAATAGAATATTTGAATACATATTCTATTCAAATATCCCATAATTCTTATAAGATTTTAGATATTAAAGTACTAAAGAGAAGGTAATTGTTCTGTAAATAAAAGTGACCAATTTTGAAATTTGTTATAATTTTTGTAATTAAAGCTGATGGAGCGTTTTTCAAAAAATAAAAATAGTTGTAGTTACTCTAATCTGTCATCTCATTTTAAAATATATAGATGTTGACTCTAAAAATGCATTGTTTGAAGTGTCTTTATTCAGGGTGGGTTGTTTTTTACGGCACGCTCACCGGATGCTCTTAATTTTTTTGAAAAAATGTATAATTTTGCTAAAATAAATATAAGCTTCGGGAGGAATTGAATTGTAGGAGACCGGAGACATCTTTTGACACGTGATTTCATAAATATGTAAACCAACGCGATTTATTAACCTAATATTTTACGAGATTTTCATAAAAGTACTCGGGTTTTTAAGTGCATAATAATAAGAATTGTAAACATTGTTATAGTGAGGGAATCACCCCCCGAGTGCAGTGTCGATGTCTCTTTGGCTAAAAAAGGGACTTGAAAAAATGTAAGTATTGCGCCTAGAAATGGGAATTCTGAAATGAGTAGACAAAATGACGAATCATTTATTTATGTTTATATTCACATTTTTTGTTCGTTGCTCCAACATCCTTAAACGCTGAAAATTTAATCTGCAACAAAATTTAACTGTATGTTTTTATGTGAACCCTTGCACGAGAACTAATCTCTTATCATGCAATTTTCATAGGGATCGACATAAGCTTCTTAATCTTTTTATAGTATTAATATTTGTTTTATTAATACAAATTGCTTCTAGTAACAAGGAAACATTCCGAAGTGTCAGGAGCCGATTTCAATGAAACTTTGCTATGTTGTGGAGAACAAAAAAGTAAGAGATACGCGTATTTTTTTTATCTGCCGATAAATACTTTGAAGGGGTTAAAACCACCCCTAAAGTTCACCCCCAAAAACAGTTGACGTGTTTCGATATTTTTCAAAAAAATACTTTTCAAGATGGTCAACTACCCCTTTTTAGTATATTTTAGTTTTGTTTGGAAAAGTTTATACAGAAAACAAAAGTAATGGTATTTAGCCGAAAGTGTGTTCATTCAAAATATAGTTGAATTTTTTAAAATCAGAGGAGGAGCATAAGTATATCTCGTAAGCATATTTAAATTATTAAAAAGAGTATTATTTAGAGTGCATTAATATAAATGTTACTTAAGCAACTTTAATGTACAAAATTTTTCAAAGAAAGGTAAACGCTAATTAGTAATAGTTTACCCTCTTGAAACGTATTTATCTGAAAAATACCGAAACACGTCAACTTCAGAATTTTATTTTCTTTAGAATAAAATTATTTTTATAAATATTTAATGATTTTTAGAATTTTTATGGAGAAAAAAATTTACAAAAAAAAACACTTTTACCATTGTAAAAAACAAGGGGTGCAACCCTCGCAGATCAAACTGCTGTGTTTAATATCGTCTTTCAATAACAAGCAATCTCTAATTGGTTTGAAGAAGAAATTTTGCATAGAAACAGAGATAGCGTGAAAAAACTTTTTGGGGGTAAACTTTGGGGGTAGTTTTAACTCGTTCAAAGTGTTTATCGGCAGATAAAAAAAAATACGTATCTCTTACTTTTTTGTCATCTACAACATAGTAAAGTTTCATTGAAATCGGCTCCTGACACTTCGGAATGTTTCCTTGTAAGTTTTAACTCTGGCATATAGACTGGAAAGCGTCTGAAAGAACAATAAATAGGTTTGACAGAATATGTCCAAAACAGATCGTTGCATATAATTGAATTATCTCTATAAGTATGAGCATCCTTTATTATTTACTTGCTTATATACTTACGATCTAAAAGCATCTACACACGTTGTATTTCTGCTTGTATAGCTTTCCTACGAAAAGAAAAATATGTTGCATTTTGAAAGGCATATATTTTGGCATGTTTCAACGAACCATAAAAATCACTAAATTTACCAATCTTTTCTTCTTATGAACGGATAAACGGTTGGTGGTTGAAAGCCATTGAATTTTGACGAACAAGAAGTGCTATAAGCACCCATATCTTTCCAAATCAACCAATCACCGACGTTAAAACTGGGCAAAAAGACGTCCTTTACAATGCAGTCAAAAGAATCACATGTTGGTCCCCATAATGTTGACAAATATGTATCATTGCTGATTGACTGGAAAAGTGTAATAATTTATTTTTAACAATTATAGCATTTATACAGAAAAAAAGTGCTATTTAATCATGATAACTTTTGGACAGCAGAATAATATGTATTTATTTACTTATTTCAGACTTATTTATAAATTTATACTTACACCATTGAGGGAAGTGGGACAGCGAGCTTTCAGGTGCAATAGCTCTTCTATGAACGATCCGTATGTGCCATCATTGACGTAATACATTTGAATCGTATTATTACCCTGGATTACTGTTTTTTTACCAAATAAATAAGCAGCAGCACTAACAGCTGCTGTTACATAATACCTTCCAGGTTCGCTTATAATCTGTATGGAGGGGTCAATTTCTTTAACAGCTTCATTTATTACATCTGCAAACTAATGAAAGAACATTTTAAAATTGTAAATTTCTCCAAAACACTACCTTGCTGGAAATAAACGGATTGAAACTTTATCCACTTTAATCCTTCATCTATCCATAAGTATCCGTTTGAATACTTCTTTAATACTGGGCGATCCGTTTGTATCCGTTGGCTATCCATCTATCCGTTTGAATCATAATCTTATCTGGTGTAACAATGCGTTTTAATCCTTCTGTGTCCGTTTTTATATGCATGATTATCTTTTTTTATACTTAATGTATTCTCTATCCGTTCTAATCCATGATTCTCTATACACAACCCTGTACTTGTCTATCCACAACATACTTTGTCAGTCCTTGTTACTTTTGACGGATAGAATATACTTATCCATGCCAATCATTACTTATCCTCTTTAATCCATCTCCACAAAACATATTGCCTATCCATTTCAATTCATAATTTTTTATCCGTCAACCTATCATTTTATATCCGCAACCTACACGTACTTTGAAATTTCTTAACTATCACGGATTAAAATTGTATCCGTTAAAATCATTACTTATCCTCTTCAATCCTTTTTAAAAAAATGTATTCTCTATCCATTCTAATCCATGATTCTCTATCCAAAATATATTTTCTATCCGTTTTAATCCATAATTTTCTATTCGTCAACCTCTCTTTTTCTATCCGCGGTCTACTTAAACTGTCCATGTTCTCAAGCATGGAAATGATATACTTATTATCCTTGCCAGTCAATATTTATTCTCATATAAATCTACTCCACAGAAAGAATTTTCTATCCGTTTTAATCCATAATTTTCTATCCGTAAGGATAGAAATAAAAGTAAAAAATATAAAATATAAAAATAGCGATAAAAATCAAAGTAGTTCGCGGATAGACTAGGATTGAAGGGGATAAGTATTTATTGTCACGGACAGTTACCTTTTCAAAATCCGTGATAGGTGAGATAAAATCGAAGTAGGTCGCGGATAGACAAAGATAGGGTGACGGATAGAAAATTATGGATTGAAACGGATAGGCAATTCTTCCTGTGGAGAAAGGATTAAAGAGGATAAGTAATGATTGGCACGGATAAGTATTCTATCCGTGATAATTAAGAAGGAATGTTAAAGTAGGTCGTGGATAGAGAAGAATAAGGTGACGGATGAAAAATTATGGATTGGAACGGACAAGCAATATGTTTTGCGGAGAACGGATTAAAAAGGATAAATAATAATGATTGGCAATTTCACCACAATTTTCACGAGACGGCGCACCAACCCCATCCACTCTCCCGCAAACGACCCAACCTACTATAGTGTGTGGAGACTAATAGACTATGGTGGACTATGGAGATATTTTCGAGCGTTCGGTCCGAATAAGCGGCATCCAACCCCGGTCAACTACAGCGCAGTAATGCTTCTTTTGGCTTCTTTCGTGGCGACTCTCCAGTGGTGCTTCTCCGTGAGCTATCTTCAATTAATTTGCGTGGTATATTTCTGCAGTATATAAAGGGAATATGTTGCACGCTGCTTCAGGCTGCCGTATTCTCCCATTTTATACATATATATATATATTGCAAGGCGGATAGCCGGATAGAGTATTACTATAGTTGAAAACTGATTAAAACGGTAAGACATGGATAGCATATTTTTACTTGAAGACAGATTTAAACGGATAGATATGGATAGATAATTTTTCGCTAGATTATTAAGGATCGATACATAAGGATAGAATATTTTTCGATGAAGATGGATTAAAACGGATAAATAGGATACCATCTCATGGAATAGATAAGGATAAAAAAGTTCGGTTTGTTACGGATAGGGACAGATTATGTTCCACTTCACGTATTGAAAATGATTCAAACGGATAAAGATTTAAAAATCTAATAAAGGATAGAACATGATTGAAATGCAAAGTACTTATTATTAAAACAGATAAAAAATTTCTATCTGTTTGAATCCGTTACAATTACCCTTTCTATGTCGTAATTAGTTTCTCCAGGAAATCCTCCACCAATGTCGATTATGCAAGTATCAACGCAACCAATTGATCTGGCATAATCAATGAGTTTTTTGCTAATTTTAATACCACGTTCGTACGTTGACACATCTCTACAAGGGCTGCCAACATGGAAACTGAATCCATACAAACACAGTCCCAAGTTTTTTGCTGCATCGACTAATTCAATTGCTTCATAATTTGGATCGCAGCCGAACTTAAGACCAAGGACAGCATCTGAATTGTTGGAATCGCAGCGGAAGCGAATTATTACCCTAATACAGAAAATTAAATCACGAGTATTAATAAAGTATAAGAATATTCATTAATTCACTTCCAGTGGGCCACATACTTTGCTTCTGGAAAAAGATCTTTAATTTTGAAGAGTTCCATTCGACAATCAGCTGTCATTTTATCCACACCAACTTGCCTAGCAAATCTTACATGAGATGGAATCTTTATCGCGTTAGCGTAAATAATGCGTTCCCCACATACACCATGTTTCATCACGTCGATTATTTCTTGCTGTAAGTAAAAATATTTGACCTGCCATATATTTCTTTTTTTTCAAATTTAAGTGAATTAAATTATACCTTTGAAGCGCAGTCGAAATTTCCATTAAGATTTGCTAAAATTTTAATTACAGTCGGATCTGGATTACATTTCACAGCTATAATAAACAGGAAATCCAATTTTTATGAATCTCATAGACATATTAAGAATGAGTTGGCTATTATATTATTAGGAAACAATTCTTAAAATTTTACTTTACTTTTGCTTTACTTTCCTATAAAAATGTCCATGATAGAAATTAACTTCTCACTTTTATTTTACATTTCGAAATTTTCTTGTTACCCCGCGGTCAGGTGCAGATCGTAAATCGAGTTTTCAGATTTGGACGCGGTCGGGCCGTATATGTTTCATTTCCGGTCTGGACCAGACTTAGAAATTTCTGTACGGGAGATAATTTTAAAAACTACAAATAAGTATAAATGTGATTGAAAATAATCCACTTATACATTTTTTTTCAACTTCCTTCTTTATTAAGGAAATGTGATTGGCTTTTAAATTTACCAAACAAAAGATCGACCGCGTGTCCCGCGCTCGCATTTACTTTCCTCAATGTTATAATTTATGATATTTTATTTCTTCTTTCCTAACAGATAAGATTTTTTTTAAATTTCAGGTTTATATGAATAAAAATTACATGATGTTAGTTTTAAAAACTTAACCAATTTTCAAAAAATAATATATATTTAGCATAAAATTTTCCGTATATTTTATAAACTAAATAATTACTAAATCTATTTTGTGTTTTTAAAAATAATACTTATTTTCAAAATTAACTACTTTTACAGTTGTATTGATGTTTAATTGTATTTTTTTCCATAAAAAGTACAGTATTTAGAGTGTATTAGGGTAAGTTCGGCCCTAGGCAAAGCTTCGGATTGAACTTCATTCCGAACCAATCCAAATCATTCCGGAATTTGTATCCGAACCAAACATCAGTTTCATTCCGATATCTAATCCGAAGAAAGTTTTCAAGCCTAATTAATCCGAGGCCTATTCATAAAATCAATCCGAACCTTTATTAAGGGCGTTCGAAAAAGCGGACTTAGAAATCCGTGGCCTTGAAAATAAAATACATGTATTTTAAAAAAAGGTTTCATAGCATTACTACACGGACACTGAAGGAAAAACCCGTCAAATACAGACAGTTTGAACTTCATATTCATTCAAATTCCAACACAAAATTCACAATTCATATTATGACACAAAATTGCGTAATTTACAATCGAAAAACGGAGCGAATGCTCCGATAATCATGTTTCTCAATTTCTAGCGTGAATTATAACCAGAATATAACTTTGTGTCATAATGAATCGTAAATTTCGTGTTGGAATTTGAAAGAATATGAATAGTTTTCAAACTGTCTGAGTGTCAGTATGTGCCATGAAACCTTTTTCTAAAATATATAGGGCCACGGTTTTCTAAATCAGCTTTTTCGAACGCCCTTAATTCGAATGAATAATCCGGTTAATCCGAATTAATCAGAATTAATCCGGATGATTCCGGTCAATCCGAATCAATCCGATTGAATCCAGTCAATCCGGTCAATCAGAACTTTCAATCCGAATGGATCCGAATTAATCCGATCTATCCGAATCAATCCGAATGATTCCGAAAAATTTTCATTCATTCGGATTAAATATTCGGATTAATTCTGATTAATTCGGATTGACCAGATTCATTCGGATTGATTTTGAATGTGCCTGGGTTAATTCGGATTGAAAACTTCCTTCGGATTAGATCGGAATGAAACTGTTTGATTCGGATACAAATTTCGGAATGATTCGGAAAATTTCGGATTGGTTCGGAATGAATTTCAATCCGAAGCTTTCGCTAGAGGGGGGGAAGATGGCCGTAGTTTTTTCAATAACCAGTTAAAAAAAACTACATTTATTTCGATTATAATTATTACTTTTATTTAAACATTGAACAATGTATTATATGATAATGAACAAAAATCTTATAATTTCTAATATGATCAGTCTTAAAAATAATAAAATTTAAAAACCACAACTGGCCATCTCTCTCGACGCATCCGTGAGAGATGGCCAGAACGCGTGCTAGTTTTGAGCGCTTGGCATTCTTTTAAATGTTATATTTTATGTTATATTATTAATTTTCTTGCTATCAGATATAATTAAAATTAAAATTTTAAAAAATTTAAGTTTTATAGCAATATCAGTTACATGGTATGAATTTTAAAAACTCAACAAACGTTCCTAAAATACTTAATATATATAGGCATACAGATGTAAAATTTCCCGCGTCACGAGCGTCACCATACTTTCATTTGAAGCTTATATTTAAATAGGTGTAAAGCTTTAACAAATTTTATATCGAATGAGTCCAATATGAAATAATTTTGTCAATTATCAGCGTTTCGGAGGATTGTTTAGCGAAAATATGATTACGTTTAATTTCGAAGTTTATATCCAAACGAATCAGTTTCATTCCGAGCGTATTAGTGAAACTCGCGTGAAAAAATTTTTGATTGGGGGGACTAGCATTGAATTGAAACGCTAAAAAGTAAGTCCAATGGGGCTACACTAAGTACTCTGCTACTAGCCAGACTGTCTGGTTGTAAGTGCTATATGGTAGCACTCCACTCCACTAGTCTGACGAGTGTTGATCAGACCGTTTAATCGAATTCTCCTGAGGATCATTATTATTATTATTATTTGACCCATAGTTTGAAAAAGTCGTGAAGCGTTTTCATTTTTAAAAAAAACTTGTTTTTCAATCTCCCAAAAATGGACTTATAATTCTGGCCGGTACTGTACTTTAAAGGATAAAAATTAAAAATCTTACCGTAATAAGGAATGACCCGCGGAATTTTGAGCAACCACAATTTATGTCTTGCAACCACTTCACCCACATCTAAAACGTGAAAAGCATCCTTCTGGTTTTCAGACGCAATAATATCTTTAATTACATTTTCTAAGTGGTCGTTATTTTCCACTAGTCTTATTTCACTAAAACCAGAGCAGGACATTACTGAAACGTCTAGTACGTGAATGTACAAAATAATGTTTGTTTCCACAACTTGTATGCACTCTGTGACTCTAAATATGCCTATTTATTGAGTCACTTTTGAACTTAAGCCTTGAGGAAAACAAACCCGGTAAGAAGGTTTATATGGATTATAATTATAAACTTTAGAAGAAGGTAAAACTAAACTTTTCTTTAAACTATCAGTATAGCTTCTTATTCTTTTTTAAATAATCTTTGAGGAATTAAGTTTTAAAATTTACTAGGATTCTAATATTAATTAATTAATTAATTAATTAATTAATTCCGATCTATCAAACTGACTAGGAGTGAATAGCTTTTAAATCAGATCTTCTTTCATTATAGAGTTTGTCGTTTCGACGCTTATATGTAGTTCTGTTAGATTTTTCATTTTCCTCAAGTAAGATAACATGTACTCAATGGCACATATTACGTCATAAAATCCCTACATTCTTACTTAAGGAAACAAATAACATAAAAATCAACTTCATATCTGTTGGTTTGGTGTATTCATTGCATAAAATGCAGAAATGGTTTCTTATCACAAGGAAATATTCCATGATTTTGACTGACTATAAACATGGAGCTTTACTTCTGCCTTTTGTTCTGTGCTAAATCCCTACAAAAATTATGAGGAAATACAGTTGTAGCTGAATTTATTTATACATATTTAGGCAAAAATATCGAGAGATAACACGCGCAGGATAGAAGGAAATATCAGTCACTTTTATTTAAATTTCTTTAAGAAGAATAAAACTTTGTTTGTTTGAATTTTTTTGTATATGTCGCCTTGTTTTTGGAACAAAAATGTGAATTTAAATTTTTCAGTAACAAAAAAAATTCTTTCTCCTGTCCGCAAAGTGTAGAAGACATACGTATATAAACTCTCATGAATATATCTAATATTAATAAAAGTAACAACCTAGAAACAAATTAAGGGGAAAAAAGTAATAAGGATATAAATTATTATATACTCCGAATATCCGTACATATAATCTGTATTATAAATTAAAAGAATAACTTGTGTGTAAATCCGGCAAATGGCAATTGACTTAATTAAGGTGATAAGGTCATATTTTTTGTACTGAAATATAAAGTTATTAATTGATATCAGATTGATATCAAATGGATAGAATAATGTCAAATCTTATTTCATGCTTTCTGTACTTCCCTTTTATTAGTAAAATACATGAGAAACATAAATATATAAAATCATATATTATAATATTATAATATATAATACACAATAATTAACATACATATAGAACATATATATACAAGTATATATACGTATAACTATATCTTAGTTTAACATAAAGTTATATAAACGATAAATCTTCCATTTCGTTCACATTCAGAAAATTCAGAATTTTATAAGCAATATAGGGGGAGATAAATTATTTGGATAAAAAATTTTTTCCAAACATTTGAAACTCCTGATATGCAAGTCTCGCAATCTAACGGCAAAGTAATTTCTATTTTTCATTAAATTTCCATACACTTGGAAATGAATTTAAAACCCCAGAATTTTTAACTTCCATGAATTCATTGTTTCTAATATAATTTGGTATAATCTCTTAATTTTTCTAGGGGTTTATCTAACAAGTGGAAAAAAACTTACTAGACCCGAGACTTTCTTCTTTTTTAAATCTTCTAATTCCTGTTTGCAATGTTCATAAAAGATCAAATATGAGTTTGAAGTTATTGTACTCATATTTAACGTGCTATATTTTTAAATTGTCCTGAGTAAATGTCCGGATGCATGCGTGTGTGTATGTCACGCTTTTAACGATCCTGCAATATCTCGAGAACGTGTGCAGATAAATTCATGAAATTTGGCAGACTTATTCCACTCTATACCAAGTTGAATCTTATGAAAAGGTTTAGCAAAATATTGAATTTTAAAAGTTTTATGGACTTTTACAATTTTCATAAAATTGATTTTTGAACTATAACTTTTTAAATTATCATAATTTATAAGATTATTCTTTGTGTCAAGATGAATCCATTGACCTACAATATTAATGCATTTAATTGAAAATTAAGTAAGTTATGGTTATTTTTAATTCTTTTCAAATTATCATAATTATTTTAAGCTGATGTAATAAGGAGAAGAAAGATTCTTTGTATATTGAGAAGAATCGATTGATGACCTAGAATATTAATGCATTTAATTGAAAATTAATGAAGTTATGCGGTCATATAATAATTTCAAAATATTTTTTTTAGAGCAAAACTTTTTTCATTGAACATTTTGTAATGAAATGAAAAAATATATTAATTACTTAATGTTTCCTCTATATATTATGAGGAAGCAATAAATTATATTTGCTTCCAGAATGAGCACAAAAGTTGATACAACTTCACAGCTAGTTTTGTATTTTTTTTTTTTCATTTTTTTTACATTTGTTTGCTTTTTTTAGTTAAATATATTACACTTGGTTTTTTCTGTAGTGTTGTTGATATCTCGTAGAATATTCATTTTAAAACTAACAAAATTTGGGGATGTAACAGAAACTGACAAAATAACTGTTCCTTCAGAATTTGACCTTAAAAATCTCATTTGTTTTTTCACTATCATATTCACAATCACCCATTATATTTTACAATATTTTAAATTTAATGGGTTTTTGTCATTAAATGTCTTTTGAAGACATTTTTTTATTATCTATTCAAGTTATAATCTATTTGGAACATCAAACTTATGTGCTTTTCGAAACTTCATCCTATTGTAATTTTGCACTGTATATACATAATATTTTATATTCTAATGTGCATTCATAGAGAATTCCTCTACGTTGAAATTTGTTCTAATATACTCAATTACCAGCTCATACGTCTTGGATTTATCTATACAATATTCTACTTGAATGACTACAATAAAATTACAAGAACCACACCTCGAACTACACCCGGAGCCCGAAGGTGCATGTCTGCACCTGTGTCCGCTCACTTGCCTTTCAGTTTCTTACACTTCCGCGACCTCGAGGAGTGCGATTGCATGAAAGATTAAAAGAGCTAGCTATAGGTAATCAGTAATATAAGGCAGCAGGTCTTCGTATTTTGGGAACGTCGTGTTACACGGAGCTACATCGTTCAGATTATAGCCAAATGAGCCGCTCCAGCGGAGCATATGCTTCTCAATCTTCATAACTTTCCATATAGTGGAAAGCCTAACCGCCCGCTGCGGCGCGGTTGCCCCCTGATTTAAATGAATAGAAGTCTTCGATGTAAGCAGGAATAGTGAAGTCGACTCACGGAAAGAAGCGGCATGGCAATCATGGCTGATCATGGCATGGACAGGCGAACGAAGCCTACTTTCTTTCTTTCATTGCATGAGAGACAGAGAAGGGGGAGGAGAGTCAGGCCCTGCTATGAACAACGCGGAACGGGCATACTAAGTGGTCAGCCAGTATGTGTCAGTATTGCGGGTGATTGCGGGCCAGCCGACCCAATATCGCGATAGCCTGTACGGTTTCTCTATCGTTCAATTTACTTCATTTCTGTACTCATTATAAGTTACAATCAGTGTCAACGTACAAGCGCAATCAGTGTTTCTTTGCAGATGGAATAGAGTAAACAAAAAACCCTATTCGCATATTTTCGTAAGTTTCTTTTTTTTTTTATTATTATTTTCATTAATTGATTGACAAAAATTCGAAATATAAATATATTAATGCAAAATCACCAGATGACAGATATCAATTTATCATTTATATTTAGATCACGCGAGTCATGCACTATTTTTAATCAGGTTACTTGTTTTCCCTTTTGCATATTTAATTTTTAGAAATTAATTAGCTATAAAGCGGAGGCACGAGTGAAATTTTAGTAAGTCGAAATTATAATTGCGTATCAAGAAATCATGTCACAGGTTATTTAGAATGATTATTAGACAACATTTTTATTCCAAGGCGAGTTCTTTGTTTTAAATATAATTCTTGAAAAATTAACGAATTGAATTAAATGTTTAAAAATATAGATTGAAAACATTTCAATTAATGGTGCTAAGCTTGATAATTATAATCCAAATAGAAAATGGCCCAAAAATATATTCATGTATCCTAATAATATAAGGACGAAAGAAACTGTCCTGAAGAGTTAAATATAAAATATAAAATATATCTGAATATATATATATATATATATATAGCGTAGTATTAACTATATTTAATATATCTACATATAATATAGAACAAAGTTTTTTCCTATTATTCTTCTTAATCTATTCTTCTCAATTTTAATCTTTCAGCTTTTTAGCCCCACGTATACATTTGAAATGCAACTTTTTTTACCGCAAACATTTTTTTTCGAAATAAGATAATGCTGCAAATAACAAGAAAAAATTTTAATTGAATAAATAATGAGATGAATTACTTTCTGTTTCTTTAGAAAGTAACATTTTTAAATTCTACAAGAGCAGAGAAAAAACAAGACATTAATTTTAAGATAATGAATCTCTCTAATGAATCTGTGGAATTTGATTGAGAATTAGTGACTCATATTTCAAGATTTTAATCAGTCACCATCAATGCTAATTCCGAAATTTTTATTAAAATTAAATGATATTAAAATTAACTTCCAGCCATTATTTACTGATTTATCAATAGAAAAAAAAGAAAAAGTTACACAAATAACAGTGACGGGCACGGGAAATTCACTGATTGAAGTTTTTAAAAATGAACGATTGGTGTATTTTCACTGATTCGGACTCAGAGAGTAGATAACATCAACTAAAAAATGATGTTATGAAACTCTGTGCAAAGTGAAGTAAGTAAGATTCTTGTTATTCACGGTTCACGGAGTGCACAAAACAAGAGCTCATTAGAGTACATACATTATTATAGTAAAAGTAACTAAGGACATGTGTTACTTATTACCATATGAGCAAATTTAGATAACCTGGTTTTTTTCTCACGATTTTTAATTAAAAAAAAAAAAATAGTATACAGACGTAAAAACTGTGAGTACAGATATCTGTGCACTATTATTTCTTTTTGACAAAGTGAAAATTGTAAGAAAAAAACTGGGTTATCTATATTATTTGCTTCTATGGTGATCATTACCATAGCCAAAGCTTCGGATTAAAATTCATTTCGAATCAATCCAAATCATTCCGGAATTTGTATCCGAACCAAACAGTTTCATTCCGATCTAATCCGAAGAAAGTTTTCAACCCGAATTAA
>JAUEJJ010002067.1:0-16832 GCA_032164275.1 Synergus coniferae | reverse complement strand
ACATCGAGGTACGTGATCATTATACATTTTCACTGTCCCCATATGTTGCGTCTTTATGAAATTTGGCACGAAGGTTGTACCTCTCGAAACTACAAGGGACCGTCGGCTTATTAATTTACTCAAAGCAATTAAATACAAAGGTCCTCCATAACTTCCTTCAGCATAAAGCTGCATGTTGTCGAGAAATGTTCTGCTAATTAACCCTACCAGGATCTGACTATAGATTTCTCCATAAGCATACACTCAACTGGATTAAAACATTTCTTTATTTATTTATTTTTTTTTTTGATATCTCATTCATAAATTTATCTCATCACCGAAAAAAAATAATTCTGGAATGGAAAAAATGGTAGTTTCGAATGGACGAAGAAATATTTATTTCGTGCTGTGACATATTAATTGAACGTGAGAGTGCATTGTAATTTTATCTTAATTTTAGATCTGTAATTTCTAACGGATCTCTACGTTTCGGCACCCAAGAGCTCGAAAATAATAAAATTTTAACAACTTCTGTCTGACTGACTATATACAGATTTACCGGTTTTTCTACATATATCGACGATAACTATAACCATCGTCGTAAAAAAAATTGTTGTCGGCTCTGAATAGAGACAACATCCTCATGTATCAAAGCCTAAAATGATGAGCTTGTCAGAATAATGGGTCCCGGAGCAATAAATATGGTTTTATGAAAACTATACAAACGTTTTTATGTGTCATAAAAATACATGTCATAAATTATGTATATATTTCTTCATCCAGTGTTTCAAAAATTCAGTTGAAGAAACATATTCTTTTTATATCGCCAAACTTTTTAATGAATTAAAATCTTTAAGAATGGAGCGGTTTTGTGTTTTCAGTTCTTTGTAAATTGTTATTTTTCTGGCATCTTTAATCATTCAGGGGAGTGTTTTACTCAAAGAAGTTACACATTTGATGGGAGAAATAACGTATATGTACCTACAGTTCACAAAGCTCAAGTTATGGTAACTCAAAGTTTCTGGTAAACAAGCATATATATATATATAGGTCTATGTATGCATTGTAGGTAGTGCTTAACATGACTGTGCTACCCGAGGGAGATGGCATTTTATATACACATCTAACTACTAACTAGCCTTTATCGTCCAATGGCAACTATATATAAATCCATCTTCTAATAAACAAATATTATTCGCACTAAGATTTACATTTTTACCGTACGGACCTTTTTAAGCCACCCAGTCCCCCGAAGAATAGAAATTAGGACCATTTACATACATGCGGTTTTGCGAGAAAATTAATGTCTTGCTAGTTCAATTCATTCCAGCGGTTTTACGTTTACAAGGATAATATTATAGTTTCCCCAGTGCAATTTCCCTGAAACGATACATTATGTTCATACAAGCGATCGTAATAGTTCATATATGCTTATATTATCGCTAAAAAAAATTGTTACACCATTTACAGCTTTCTATGAAGCAAACAGCAAACCAAAATCTCATGATGTCAATAAAAAAATAAATAAACTTCGTCAGACTCTAGACGTTTGCAACCTTAAATTATAGAAATTTCACTGATTCAAGCTTTAAACAAAAAAAAGAATAAGAAATTGATAAAGCGGAAGTAGGAAGTGCGAGGTTGTTCTACCGAGATTCATATTTTACGGTTTACGTCTCCATTCCTCATATTTTCGTTCTTTTTCTTATGCTTTATGCTTTACGCTTGGTGAAAAATATATTTTTCGGTTTTATAAAGCAGAAAAAAGATATGCTCGATTTTTTACGGTATATCTATCAAAAAGCTAATACATTTTCCATCATTTCCATGAAACACAATATTCTCAATCTCGTATACTGTATACGGCTAATAATGGTATTTCTACTGAAAACCACTTCAATAACGAAGGGCTGTGAAATTGCGGCACTTGATGTGCTCCATCGATAATAAAGAAAGCACGTAAATCAGCATGGAAGCTATAGTAAATGCATGAAAGTTTTTTAAAGCCCCAGGAAAACTGCGAATGGTTTTCCACGTTTCTCGCATTTCAATCTGCGCACATTCATATGGTTGCAAGTATATACACAAACAGGATGCTTATTCTCAGTAAACACATTCTCGCAACTACTCGCACAACTCACCCTCTTTTTCATGATCGGAACTTTCCTCACCGTCCATCCCTCTCTATTATCGTATTTTTACAATCAAAGTTGAAACATCCCTACGATCTTGGATCGGTTTATTCCACCGTTCGATTTTGGTCCGATTATCATACTTCCATTAGAGAAAGTTTAGTAAGTTAACTCTTTATTGTGTTCAATGCATACAGCAATTTATTACGCGGCGTGCTTTTGCGAGTAGATATGATTTTATTTCCTTATCTGGAAGTGGTACAGAAAGTTCGAAAGGACGGCAGATATGGAGACATAAATCACATCGACAACAACAATAGTTTCATTATATCGACGATATACACAGAATCCTTTCCAGCTGAAAATTCCTGTACAGAATTCTTGCACAGGAACAATGCAACTGTGCAACTATGAAAATATAATAAGTATATTTTGAGTCCAATATATATATTTTCAAAGTGAATCATTTGGTATTTTTACATGAAGAAATTCGTCTCTCTTTTTGCAAAATTGAGTCTATAGTGTTTATCCTCGTGGAAGCAGAGCAAGGAAGGTTCACAAAAATATTTCATTCACGACACTTTGAAACGAAGGGATGAGGGGTCGCGAGTCTATGTCACCTACTATTTAAACGTAGGGCGTGACAATGGGAATGTCTCGAGTTCTGTCATAGGGCATTACGATGCATATAAAGGTGACAAGAGCTCAGGCACTCGACACGAAACGAGGAATCTATGGAACAGACTGCCTTTTTTCATTGCTCGCTGCCCTACAAAGCTAGAAAACACAAGCATATCCTACAATCAAACCCCTAGTATATTCACATTTTTTAGATCGTACCCGAAATCCCTTCCCATATGTTTACGTTCTAACTGTCAAAACGCTTTTTAATATAGAAAACAAAGAATGAAGGACTGAGCATAACAAAACATACGATCAAAAACTCAAAATTCCGAACCAACCAGAAATTTTTCAATTAGTTCGGAACGAATTTCAATCCGAAACTTTCTCTATAGACTCTAGAGTGCTGAGTTGAAAAACGGCTCATTTGCTAAGAGTCGAGTCACCTGCAAGAGATTTATTCTCCAATTAAATGCTTTAAAAGTTTTATATTTTTATTTCTTTCTGATAGTCTGAAAGGTACACTTGCTTCAGTTTTAATGATCCCGGGTTCTCTTCTTAACTTGAGCTCTTTGAGAAAAAAGAATCTGAGTATGCACTGAAATTATACCCCTATAGAAATGAAGAAACTCTCTTTGACCGCGTATGTGTGAAACTTGAATTGAAATTGTGAGTCCATTTTTTAATACATGTTCTCTTCTGTCGAATAATTCCATAACTTTATAATTATCAACTCTATCCGCTTGTGAATTTTAGACTTTGATGTAAAATGGTGAAACGTTCGGCGCCTCTCGCAAAATAACACAAAGGCTTTTGAATTAATGCTGCGTTAAAAAGCTATTGAATTTCGGGCGGAATGAGTAACCCACATAATGATGATGTGGGTCTCTTTCAACAAAGAGGCCACGTGCAAAGGGTATCCTGTGTAGTTTAAGGGAACAAAATTAAAAATCACGCTTTGGGCATGCACCTTAATCATACAATGCCCTGTTAAGTTAATTATGTAAATTACTTCGTACATAATAATTATGTGAAAACATTAAGTTGGTTCAAGGGAGGGACTAAGGAGTTGTTTGTATCTAGTTAAAGACAAGTTAATTAAAATTGACATTTACTAGACCGAAAATTACGCATGACCGAAAATTACTTTTCTCCCCTGTGTGAAGATTGAAACATATATCCTTTCAATGCATCATACAAAGTTACATGAATTTCCGAATTTATTTTCTTCAGATTTCAAGTATACTTTCGAATAATTTCACATCCGCCGTAAAAAGATGATATCTTTCGTAAAAACGATCGTCGAAGATATCCCTGATCTGTACAAAAGTTTCAGGATCGAGAATGGGTGGCTCTCATCGATATCGTGGTGAGGAAGGGGGTTGAATTTCCCCCGTGGGGCCAGTAAAGGCTGAGTACAGAAGTAAAGTTCAGTTGAGGGAATCCCCGTTTTACAACTCTCGACTTTCCAAAGAGCCTCGTGATTCACGAACGAGCCTCGATCACTGCGTCAGTAGTTAACCATCACGAACCTTTTGTTCCAACAATAATATTTGGAAGATAGAACTCGAACGGTTTTCAAGTTAATAACTTCTCGGTCATATTTTGATTAAAGTGGAGGTGCAGCTAACTACATAGAGAGCAAGTTGATTGAGGCACGGGGTTGTGGCCCGAACAATTATTCGGCCCTGCAACTCATCCTCTGTTTGGCTGACGATGGTGGAACTATGTGGTCGGTAGAGCTTCTGTATAAACATCTGCAAGCATGAGTTAGTGTTAGTGAGTTCGTACCTACGGTGTTGATAATACTCGATAATGCTCGGTAGCATGGGTACACCATGAGCAGTATTACTCACATTGATTCGATGAAGGGGCTTTTCCAGTTTAAGACTCGAGTATGGACATTATTATGAAGATATGTATGTATGTTGTACACCAATTTATAACACATTGAGGAGGTGGCCAGAAATGAAGCTAAAATGTGTGTTAAAATGATCCTGAATGACCCTCTTCTGAGGACAATTTGACTTGAAATTGAATTAATTATTCATGCATTGTGAGTGGTAAAATGTCCACGTCACAGTAAAAACCTTCATAAGTCGTTACACTTTTGTTGTGAGATACCTAGGAGAGGCATCACCAAAGAGAATACGAGCTCTGAGTTGATCCTTCCGAGTCTTTTGAATGAGTTTATCATATTGCATATGAAAGTCCATCCTGTGTTACGCAGCAGATATAAATACCAACATTTACCGAATATTGCGCATGAAAAGCTTCATTCAAATGACACGATCTCTTGTTTCTCATACATGATATTCACAAACCTCTGTTTTAGTAGGATAAGGGCTGGGATACCCCCTTTTTAAACAATACTTTTCATTTTATCAGTTAAAATACTTTTTCATTCTTGCAAAATGATGTCTCGCACTTTTCCGAGAGTTTCGAAATCCTAAATAAGTTGAGAATTTTAAATTTAATGAAAAAGTACTTTTCTAATTTCCTTTAGATGGAAGAGATTAAATTGCTCAGGAGCACAGTGAAGCTGCGTCCATAAACTGGGCTTATGGAGCACTTTGACGCAAAATAGTCTCATTGTCTTCTCTTTCATTGTTAGTAACGTGCTACGTACTGCTCCTACACATATGGTACTGAAGGCGTTGCATCGACGTCAAAACCAGTCAAAAGTGATTCAGCCATTGTACATTTTTCAACCTCAAAATTGTCCATATGCCTTTAATTTACTCTCTATTCATTGCCATCGCCCCAGGTGCTTTAAAGAATTGTTAACGGTGCAACGTGAAGAATGAAAAAAAAAAACGAGGGCCGAATGAGCATTACAATAATTAATCCCCGCTTTGCCAGGGATGACGATTATTGCCACTCATTCATATTTTAAACTCTGATTGCATGGCAGATTTGTTAATGAGCATATAATCAGTGAGACTGGTTAGTATGTACATTTCCTTATTCATATATTCTCTTTCTCTTCCTCTCTCACTTTACAGAAAAAAACAAATTGTAATATTTCAGGGTAAATATTATAACTGCATCAAAAATTACCCTCAGATTGGGAAAATACTACCTTGAACATAAATTATTTCTTTTTTAAATTAAAAAGAAAAATTAAACAGTTAAAGTTCAACCACTTGAAAGTTTCCCTCAAAAAATGTTCTCTTCTGTTCTTCCTGTATATACATTCTGCACGCGTATTCAATAAAAAATCGTAAAATTTATGGAAATAAATGTCAGAGTCAATATTTCCTGAGGATAATATGCAAAATAGATTCTATGACTTTTTTACGTCTCAGTAAAATCTGTGCGATTTGATGCATGACAGCTGGATAGGTAGTGAAAAAAGCATAAGCCCTTTTTGAACCACTTCGGTTTAGAAAAGAACTATATCATTTTATCACCAATTCATCAGCCCGACCATTCACAATTAAGCCAAGAATTTCTGCAAATTTGCACAACCAATATTGTTAGGTCAAGGGAATGTAAACTTTATCAGTTAATTTAATTTAGTTGTACAAATTTGCACAAATTAGAATGAATCGTTTGAGCCCCTAAAATAATGAAAGACAGGTTGGAAAAAACTTTCATCTTGTAATATTGGTCTTTTTTTATTGGAAAATCAGTAACTTCCCGAGTTATGCAAATTTGCACAAACTTTGTACTAAATATATTGCCAATATATGATTTATTTATGACTTAATTTGAAGCAAACAATTTATTTTTATAGATTTTTCATCAATTCTAACATTTTCAATTCCAAAAATTACTGAAATATCAAATACGGGTAAAAAATCAAACCTTCAATGTCATATTTTTCATGGTTATCCTCAGATGTATTTCGCAAATGCGAATCTTACATAATATGCCAATATTAAACTAGCTGACATTACCCTAATTTAAAAAAAAAAAGAACATGCAGATACGTTAATTCTGTCCAAAGTTATGATGAATCAAAAAAAAAATATTAATGGTTATTATGGTTATTATGGTTATCCTCGTCTGAATTTAGAAAATGAAAATCTTAATTCATATTTAATCTACCTAATATCAATACATGCATTTAAAAAAAACAGGCCAATACGTTAATCCAGTCTCAAGTTACGGTGGATCAAAAGAAATACTGAAAACTTTATAAACACATAAGTCTCTTTTTACTTCGTGTATTCAACTAAAAACAAATTAACGGAAAGGTAACGCGTTAGAAATTTTGCGGCAGTAGAATAGCAACGTTATCGCGTTACTTTCGGATAATAAAACGTGTCAAACACTACCGTTCATGTATGTAAATATTTTTGTTGTGTTCATTTCACCACAGTCCTTTACCCATCACTATGTTTACAGCCCAGAAACAAGTTTGACACTCTTGTTTTCGTATTACCGCTCGCTCAGTACATGCGAATCCATTTACACATAGCATGATGATAGTCAGTTTCGCATATATATACATACACTTCGGTATATTATGCATATATGCTTGTACGTTATGCGTACATGTCTGTACGTACATCCTATCAGTGCCGTAGGCCGTTTTCGATTAGAGTTCTCATTCAGGTGATTATACTCCAGAGCATCATTCTAATTAGAGCAAATTACATATTTCGAAACAATTCTCAACTGATTATTACAGTGCACGACAGTCTAAGAAGTGTGTAACTATACACATTGCACCTTATCTCCAGCAGATTGATTTTCCTGGAAATTCGCGTGATTTGAGAACTACAACACTTCGATTCTTTATTTCTTCCATCATGAAATATTTTACTGCGTTATGTCGAACGAACTTTACTTAAATGCATAAAAATTTCGCTTACGAGACCCTAAAAATCACAACAGCTAGAATTTCCATCTTTTCTCTCCCGGTTTCCTGCTATTTTTAAAACAAGTTTTACAAGTGCCCTGAACAGGAAGGTGTTCAATGAAACGAAGAAAAATATAACAATAATCGTATTTACCAAACACTTCGCTCGTATCGATAAAAAAGTTTTTTCCTGGTAGGACATGTCGAAAATTTATGAAATGCTTTCCCTAAAGTTCCTCGATGGAATTAAATTTTTCTCGAGCACAACTCAGCCGAAACTTTTCCACTTTTATCCTTCTTGTGAATCCAATGGGTTGTTGCGTTTTCCTCCCTCCCTCGCCCCCTTAACTCAGCCCTCTTTGCCATAGTTGTGAACGATTTCGTGCAACCCTTTCGTCAGTGTATGCAGTAATAACCAACACAATACATTCGTGAACAACGGATGTACGAAGGAATGCACACGAATGGTACTTGGAGTTTGTCACGTTCAGATTGAAGATACGAGCTCAGCGATTCTCTGTTTCGTGCAAGTACGGTTAGGGGAAGTTATGCGATCGATCGTGCGTACTTTTCATATTTATATGTACCTTTGCGTACTTCCGCTCCGTCAAAAGTTCAAAGTCCCTTACGTGTACGCCTCACAGTTACGGAAATACAATTAGACTGACTCCCCTATTGAATCCATTCGAGTCGCAGACGAATAGAGATGAATTATTCACGGAGAAATTTAGTACTATTATATAAACAAAAAATGAAAATGCACGCCCTTACAGCATTTCTGGTGGAAAATTTCTCACAATTTTAGAAATAATTCACAAGTTGAGTTTGCATATTAGAGTCTAGCACAGAGCATGCTTTGAAGAGAACTAACATAAATGATCCTTGAGTTTGTAGAACTTTACAGAACATCTGCATTTTCTCTTATCTAATTAAATTTTGCATCTTCATGGTTAGAAAGTTATAAATTCAGGAATCATTGTAAATATTAGCGATGCACAACGAGAAGATAATTTCACGTTGCTTGTTTGTTTTTATTCAGTTTCCAGCCTCATCAGAAGTCATTTTACTAAAAGTTGGTAGCATGGACAGTTTTTATACTAAAAACAGTTAAAAACGATAACGTTCGTTATTTTGCACTATCGCTACGAAAAATTTGTAACGTGTTACCGTTACCGTTACTTGCTTTGATAAATAACGCATTACCATTACCGTTACTGTTAGCTTAACCATCTCTTTTATGAAGCATTCTGCGTGTTATTTTCTTCAGAAAATAGCGTGCAATCACTTTGGTGAGACGAGAAATATTATTTACCGCACGCTACATGTGTATTCAGTGTATTGTGTGAAATGTAGAAGGTTTCTGTTGTGATGAAATATCCCCTGTACTTTCGAGTGAGGGGTTTTTAAGCCTCTCGAAAACAACGTCGAAACATGGTCTCGTCTCTTCTGCACCGTCGCTCCTTGTCCCCTGGTAGTCGGTTTCTCGCGGTAAAAGCGGGGTGGCAATTTTAGCGAGAAACTTGCACTGGAGAACAAAAAAATAAGATCCCCACGCATATTCCAGCGCGCTGCCCTCCCGTATTCAACGCGGATCCCCTTTCATTTGTGACGTGTCGAGTGGTTGGTAGCTGATCCCAATTAAAGCAAGTGGATTTACTAACAAGGTGCATCGGCGCGATCGAGGCGACCGAACTTGAATGCACCGCAGTATTCCCGTATTCGTGATCGTTCTGACGATCTCAACTTTCCGTTCTCATTGTCAGCTGCGAAGACGAAGGAAAAATTGTTGAAAATTCAACGCGAGATATGACTAACGAACTTTTTTGTCGACTGAAAAAAATACGGCTGAAAAATTTCAGCAAATAATTGATGCCTTTCTTGTTGTACATTTAAAATTTAAATTAATATTCAAATACAGAAAAAATACTGATTTCCAGTAGATTTTTCACTGAGAATCAGTGGGAGGATCATCAGCTCATATTTTTACGAAGAGAATTTCACGGCGGGAAGACAAGAGTCTTCCAACTCAATTTAACCCTACCAAAGGCACCCCTAGTAAAAAAAAGTTGTCTCCCCTTGTTGGAAATGGTGTTCCACCGAATCCCCTAATAATCGCAAGAAGTGTAACCCTAATTTTGGGATCACGTCTGCTTTCGAGCTTCCATACATTATTTCTGAAGTACGACATGTCGACGCAACTTCAATCCTGTTAAATTCACGCCTCTTCCACTTTCATCTCCACTTTTCCTCTTTCTATCTTCTCAGCTTTTCCTTATCATCAAACGCAAAGGGTCTATGAGTTTGCTCTGCGATTGCAACGGAATACGAGATCGCTCGTTTCAACTTTACACTTTAGCATAAATTCCTCGAAGACGAGTGCTGTACTTACTGTATATAGTACATATATACTGTATAAGTATATATATAGGTGTAAACAGACTATAAGGTCCTTATGTGTGTACACTGTACACTGGACACGTTTAGCTATCACTCTCACGTTCGTAATCGAAAACTTTATTCGGAAACTCCAGCGACTATATTTTTGTAGATATGTTCTCCTTGGAGATTGTCGCCAAACCTCTCGAACGTTATCGGCAATTTTCAATAGCGTACACACAATATACAAGCATATAGATAACAATCCTAAAATTGGTTTGGTGCTGTTCTTCATTTCAAAGGGGATTTCCAAAGGTTAAAAAGACTATAAAAGAGATCACGGGATGCAAAACAATTTCGAAGGATTTCGCACGATTTCACAATACTTCAATAATAGGTTTTGAAAGCATTCAAAAGATTTCAAAAGTCATTGCACATGTTATAATTTAATGAGCGGTGGAGAATTTATGAGTTTCTGTGATCTATCTTACCGCATTTGACTCTGTTTAATGCGAAATAAATATTTCAAAGAATACTTATTGTTATATCGTGACAATGCCCGTATTCAACGAGCTCTTTCAAAGAATTATTTTTGTCCTTTATTCAGAAAGTAAACTGTAACGAAGCCATTATTAATAATTTTTTCGCTAAAGGATAAGTAAAGAATTTTCAAGTCTGATGAAGGAAATATGCAACAGATATAAGCGTGAAATAAACTTTGGCTCCTTTGCTGAAAATAAAATATGTAATCGTCGGTTTAGCATTCTTCTTTTGGAAGTAGTGATAATATAGTTATGAGTAGAAGGAAAATGCTTCTATTTCCACTGCAGTACTCTTGCATCATCTAAAAGTTGGTTATATCACGTACAACGCTTTCGGGCTTTTCTAAGTAACAAGTATATAACTTCAAAATGCTTTTAAGCTTTCTATCTCAAAACAATTACGAACTCCCAACAGAGAACAAGCGAATTTAAGTTACACGATCTTTAATACGTGTAAAAAAATATTAAATTAACTGAGTTTCAACTGAAGATTACGAGTTTTAAGTACTGATTGATATGTTGAAGTGAAGAGCATACTTAACGACTTAGCACACTTTCCACGTCAGCAAATTTTGATCATATATTTTTATGAGAATACTAATCCTATAGACATGAAAACTCTATACCAATCCATTTAAAACGTCAATAGTCTTTTTTTAACCCTATGAAATTTCGTAAAATGATTTGAAATCTTTTAAAATGGGAAAGTTACATGATTGATCCCTTGCTTATTTCAATTTCGAGACCTCTATAGGTAATGCAACATTTTAAACAAGTTTTGGAAGTTTTTATAAGGCTTTTCAGTCAATCGATTGCTGTGAATTCTACTGATTTTCTTCGACTTCCACTGGTAAAAGAGTGACATGAATAAAAAATTAAAGCTATTGAAAAAAGACTAATAATTCGCAGAGTGGTTTCCTATGTAAGTAAAAATACCTTCTATGCCTTTGGCATTAACTTTTAAAAGATACTTCGCCGGAGCCCATAACACAGTAAAAACTTAAAAGTATAAACTTTGCAAAAATGTGCCAAATATTATTTTGACACTTTTGTCAATCGTCGTTCTCCATGATCTTTAAATAATTACGGCTTTCACAGCGTGTACATATCATTTATATTCTAGAAAATGCTGTATATCATTTATCAGAAGTCATATGACATTCTTGATCTTTCTTGTTACAGTGACGATGACAGATGCCCAAGCAGTAGCAGGTGGAATGGCTCAGCTACCATGTGATGTGGAGCCTCCAGCCTCTGGAGATAAGGTGCATCTAGTTATTTGGTACAAGGAAGGCGCAGACACACCAATATACAGGTAAAAATTGTCATTACAGCACCGCACGGCGTATATTGCAAATACACATTTTCTGTGTACTGGCGTGCTTGTCTCACATAAGAGTTCTGGTTCATATAAAGCGACCTGCCTCGGTACGGCCATAAATATTGTCAAATGCATTCAAAGGTTCTCCTTCAACTGAGAATAAATTACATTTACTGACGGGCTTATTAAAACATACGCCACTTGGGGTTGCTTATATACTGAAAACGGAATGCAGAAACATACACCGTGTATTAAGATCTCGCTTTCATGGCTCTATTGTTTCTTCCGACCATATATGCGAGCTCTTTACGAAAAAAGCGATCTTCCTTGAACGTATGTTGATGCATTTCTACTTTTTTACTGTATAAATTTAAATTTATAGCATAACATTTTAGTTATGCTATAAAATTACATTTTCATTTTTCAAATGTCATCATTTAAACTTACAACGTCATCCTTCGGAATATAAATCTAAAATTTTAGAAATATTATACTTGATATTTCCCCTAATTAGATAAGTTTGTGAGGAATTTTTAAGGTAATTAGGCGGTACCGAGATTCATTAAAACTTTTAAAAACAAATCCAATGAATCCGAGCTTTAACTCCAGTTTCTAGTGATTTTTTTTTATTTGCTTTAACTTACACTACTTAAACCACTTTTCATCTCATACTTTTGGTACAAAAATATTATGAGAGCTACTCGTGGAATTAAATTTAGAAGGAGGTGTTTCTGTTTACTGTTTACTGTTATTCGTAGTTAAGTTAGGATGAAATTAACACCAAGTTATTTTTTAATTTGATGATGTACGTTGAAAAACACATGTGAAAATATCAAATGCAACTTTATTAGATCAATCAACATGAAAGACATGTTTCAAAAGAAGGATCAATTTCATTAGTTCACATCCTGGATTTGGCCTTGAGTTTAGATCGTAAGCCTAGCTTAAATTTAGGTTGACCAATAAGCGGTTAGGACCGGTCACGTAAGCTAGGCTTAACTTTTAATCTCGCACTAACAAAGCACAGTCTCCTATCTACATGGTCAACATTGATTTAGGTAAACCACATTCTTCTCCAAACTTCAATTATTTCAGAAACACAAGCTTTTTCCACACCTTCAGGTTCGCAAGGGAAAATGCTTCAAAAATTCAAAGTTTCTGTAATTTAATCCAGTGAAAATCACTTTAAAACTTATCCGCCACTCGGAAAGTAGCTGCAAGAAGTGCTTGAAATAATACCTTCTCTGACGCAATCGATACTTGCACTACGGTACAAGCATTGCGGCAACTGCGTAAAAAATTGAATAAAAAGAATGTGGGAGCATGCGAAAGATGAAATGTGCACAATACCAAATGCATAGGTTTCAAATATATATTTTACAATTGAAATGAGTATTATACTTACCAGATACTTACTATACATTTATGCAATCATAAAAATCATATAAATCAGCTAATTATTTGAAAATGTAAAATAATTGTAAAGGATCTTACTAATTAATTTTCGGTTACAGTTTCGATTCCAGAGGTCGAACTGCCTTAGAACAAGGAAAGCACTGGCAAGATCCTGCTCTCAAGGGACGAGCTTTTTTCCAACATGCAGACAAGCCAGCCAAGCTTAATCTGGAAGAAGTTCGGGAAACTGATGCGGCATTGTATCGGTGTCGAGTTGATTTCAAACATTCACCCACAAGAAACAGTAAAGTCAACTTGACTGTAATAAGTAAGTTTTATCAAGTTTGAGGTTTTATCATGTTTGAACATGTCATAATGTAGGATTATTCGAAAATACGTCCTATTTTTAGATAATAACTGAATAACTGAACTATATAATATATATATATGAACTCAAATAATTTCAAATCTATATACTATTCAATCTTTGGAAGAAAAGTATAAAGAAACTCACATTCCCTTTTTCTTTGTCAGTATTGTCGTATTATATAGTAGAAAGATATAAGAACTGTCAAATAGCCAATAACAACAAAGTCTCTGAATTCGTAATACGTCTCGACTCTATAGTGTTTGAAGCATGTGGTTGTTACGAAGAATTAAGGCATCTACTACAAAAAGCCAATCCAATTATCTGAATTCAATTTACTCGAACAAATCGAAACTTCGATCCGAAGCAATAAGGAAAAAAAATATAACTAAAGAGTCGTTAGGGAGACAAATAAACCTTATTTTCATATTCAATAAACTTTTTAATTCGTTATTTATTTCTATTCAGATCGTGTCGCTTAAAAAAAAGCTCGGAATTAATACTAGGCTTTCATTATGATCTTTAAAATTCTTAAACATTTATATTTTTCTTATTTTTTTCTTACGTATTCTTGTTTTTGTAACCGTTGCAGTACCACCGGAACAACTCAGCATATTAGATGAAGACGGAGAATCTCACATACCATATTACATCTTAGGACCATACAGTGAAGGGGCATCTTTGAATATTACTTGCGTGGCAGCCGGAGGTGAGTACTGATCATTTTTTTATTTTCATACCGCCCGGACATCAACACATTACTTTCAAGTCACCAACTTTCAAATAGCAGAAATGTGCAATACATTTGTTGAAATTTTTAAAATGTTTTGTTCCTGCTTCAAGAATATTATTTCTCTATAAAATGAAAAATAATTACATTAGCTCACATCTATATGACTGAATCCATTTCAAATCAGGCAAGCGGTGGAAATTTAACTCACAGAATCGTTCGCTTATAAACTATGTTATTGAATTTTTTAGCAAAATTTTTAAATCCTTTAAAACCTTTTAAATGATTTTAAAATCCTTTGATAAAGGTTTAGAATCACGTGCAACTCCGGGTAAACTTTTACTAGTAATTAATATTTTAATATCAAAATACCAACATTAGCATTATTTACTTCATTTTATTATAAATTTATGAAAACATTATTTACAGTATTTCATGCAATTGTAACGTACTCGTAATGAATATGAACATGACATAATATATTAAAATTGGAAATGGTTTATAATCGCTTTTGATAAACAATTAATGAAACCCATTCTATCAACTTTGTTTATACTGAAGCTTTTACCAGTTGTAAACAGTGAGGGAATTATCAAATATAACTCTAATTTACATTTTGTTTCACTTTAACTAACGCAATATCTAGAAATGTTGTTACTTGTTACTGAAAGTCGTGCCTCCGGGTGTTATGAGAAAAAGGAAACATTTACATAATAGTTCAGGCTTATTGGGTTTTGCAAGCATCTCCGGCATTTCAAATGCGAATCGTACTGCAAAGAAGACGCGCATTTAAAACAATTTAAAAATTTTCTGCACTATCTGACTGACTAAGTACTTTGATCACAGAAACGTGACAAACGACATTCAAGAGCCACTCGCGATTTCTTAACTTATCCTGAAGTATTTAAATATTCTGCGAGCGCCAAAACAAAATTTATACGCTTGCAACCATGAGAATCATTAAATTTTTGAATAAGTAAATACTCAGAATTTCTTGTGTCTTTTCTCTCAAAAAATGCATTCATATTTTAATTGCTTTCCTGTACTGTGCTCGCAGCATATTGTCGATTTAAAAATATTTTCAAAGTGGTAAAAACAAACTAAAAAAATAAAGGGCAGACGCAATTTAAAAATATAATAACTTTATGATTCGATAGATTCTAGTTTCGAATTTTTTCTATACCTCTGCCAATTAGAGGTTCTTTCTAACTATATATGTATATATATAAAGCTGAATTTTCAATTTTAAACAAAATTTTTTATTTTAATTTGTTAGTATTTTTCTTTCAAACCCTTGAAATTGAAAAGAATAGTAGACCAAAAAACAGAACACCATTTGAAATTAATTTTAAACGCTAATCAAAAAATCTAATTGAATACCGTTACTTTATATCACCATTTTTGTTCAATATAGGTCGACCACAACCCAGAGTAACATGGTGGCAAGAAAACGCCCTTCTGGATGACAGTTACGAAGTTGTGGGTATAAAGAAAGTTCGCAATGTTCTTCGATTGGAAAAACTGGAACGCAGACACTTGAACGCAGTTCTAACGTGTCAAGCATCTAACAATAATATGGTCACCCCAATTTCCAGCTCAGTGTCACTCAACATGAATTGTAAGTGATGACAGTTGTAATTCGGCGCTTATAGGAGGTATCAGTATTTAGTTACAGTCTAATTCGAGAGAGTTGTTAATTGTTTTCCCTTTGAGTCAGTCGACAGTCAATGTGAAACGCGCTAGACGGGAACAGACACAATACCACATTCAACCACTGACTGAGCGATTCTAATGCCCTAGTGGAATTACGTTCGTTATGTATTATCTGGTATTATATATATATATATGTTCACGAATTATGCATTCATAATCACTACAAGTACATTTAATACCTCTGCAACTCAGTAGTGAAACATGTCTTATAATAATGAGTTTGTTTGAAGCTACATATCCAGATATGTATATGTTTCATCTTCAGAGTAATTAAACTTTAAGTTTCCATTATTAATGTCCGAGACTCATTTCATCATTTTACTATGAAGAAGTTTCGAAATGTAAGGCAGTCAACTGATGTAAAAGTCTTCTTGACAAGTTCATTAGTATGTCAAAAAAACAATCGCCTTAACAAGATTTGCATCAATCCGCTTGCATTCCTTGCATACATAATTTTCTTGTTAAATGTAGTTCACTGCTATGCCGTGGTTGAGAAAAAACAGAAATTTCACTTTTGTAGTTTTACATTTTATAAAAGTTAGTTTTTAGTCCCTTAATTGTAGGGCCGAAAATCAAATCCTGTATAAAAGGAAATCTATTTAACAATGTAGAGGTTGTATTTACCTTACAATTGGATACTGAAAATCAGGCTTTGATTTCAATTTCCGATACTGAGTTACGGCGCTCATGAAATCAAATCATTTCACGAACTGATTGAATCAAATCTAGATGTTGAAAGCTATGCCAAATGATTTCATTAACCCCTTTAGTATAAATGATGCTTATATGAGCTAAAAAAATACGAGTCACGTTTACTACCAAGCAATTATATGTTTTTACTGTATT
>JAUEJJ010001269.1:0-29932 GCA_032164275.1 Synergus coniferae | reverse complement strand
TTGATACGTTGCTCCTGTTTTTCGTCACACATGGTTTTCGGCACGAGACAAAAACACGTTCGTTTCAAACCGCTACTACACAAATACTATAATAGTGACGAAAACGTATTTTGGTACGTGAATAGAGAAGATTTCAAGATGCTCAACTCACTACTCCTTTTTTTCCCCACCCCTCTAGGGCGCCATCTAGGCATGTAGTCTCGTTACTTAAAAGCCAGTCCTCGTATATTGTTGGTAAAGGGTTCCGTGGGGCAGGGAAAAGAGACGTCTCGAACTCAGAAGCACTGCAACAACAAGGTGGGCTAAGGGGATAATTTCTCTAATTCGCTTCAGTTCGCCAGAGTGCACTGTCAGTGCGAAAAGCAACCAACCAGATGTGACGCGCTTGGAGAAAAGGGACCTACTAGGCAAAAGTGAAATTTTACAGGGCGAGCGATTGAAGAAATCTCGAGTGGAAGAAGTGGTGGCGGAAGAAAAAGGGCTCTACACACTACACTACTTTTTCAATAACTTATATCTTGCGAAATAATGCAGAAAAAAAATCTCTGATTGCACCTCTAAAAATATCAGTTAAATAACTTATAGAATTCATCATAATCCGAAAATCAATTTTTTGCCTAGTAGGTTCCTTTTCTCGGATCGCGTCACAGATCGCGCCATGCAAGATGCATGCGCGCATGAACATCCTCGTGGAACCCACGTTAGGAACACTGCTACATACTATACCATACGTCCCTGACTATTTTACGCTTCCAATTTTCCCGCGATACGTCCAGACCAACCGAGAAGGGACTTATCACTGGAGAGCAGTGTATTATCTTTGAAAGGGAAACTGGAATATTAAAGTAAATTCTGCAATACCATTTCCAGACCAGGAAAATCATTTTGTTCGCTATACTTAAATTTATTAACCACAATACAGTATGATTTATAGGCTTCATGTATGTCGGAAAAAAACGATGAAAATATTTAATTGGAACAGTATGAAAGCCTTCAGATAGAAAAATTTCGCTAATGCAAATTATTCCGCCCCAGAGTTTCTCCAGGATTTAAATCTATATGTAAATTCGATATTCCGTTTCTCCATCTCTTTGCACTAGTTAATATTGCCAAATCAAAATGTAAAAAAATAAAACATTTTTTTACTTATGTTTTCTAATTTGAGACTTGAATAATCGAGGAATAAAATTCCAGTAAACGATACCTTTATCAAGTTTATTCAAAGTAATGAAAAAATGTCTCATAAGTGCCTACTCTTTTAGAAATTTTTATAACAATTTTACTATAAATCTATTAGAAGTCTAGTGGGAAAAAAATTAAGGAAGTTCTAGAGACGTCTTCATGATGTCAATTACGTAACTTTACTTTACTCTCACTTCACACTCATCTCACTCTCACCTCCCTTCCCAGTGGGCACAAAATTTGACGATGTCTTTACATCTTTACCACAACTTTATGACATCTTATGTCCTGTGACGTTGCAGATTTCATCTGTAACGTCAAACATGTATGTAACAACCGGCACCGGTAGACGATCTAATTTACCCGCGATCGGTAAACAAAGTTTAGATAGGGAGCCACACCACAAACTCTCGGAGCACTCTTGAAACCATTAATAAAATACTAATTATATTCGAATATAAATTTGTTTCTGTAAACCTCGAGCCACTATCGTATGACCAAGGATCAAGCTACTCTCGATTAACAAAGACCTTATCGATGAAGGAAGGAAGGTAGGACGATTCCACATTTAAACTTTTAAAGTACGGCAATACTTACGTCAGCCGTTATAGGGTTCGCCACCTGCCGTACAACGAGTCTACAACCTCGGCTGTGTCTGTGACGCACAGAGCAGGACTTTGCGAGTGGAGTGACTAGTGTCGAGCACAGCTGGTGCACCATAATAATTTTAACGTAACAATAGTCAATATTTGGATACTTCATAGACTGTGCGTCAATACATATATAACTGAGCACAGGGTGGACTCAATAATACATATGAGGCTGTAAGTCACGTAATAATCGTCAACGATCACGTGACTCCAATAGCTGTTGAGATTTGCCCAACGCCACATTAGTGCGAATCCTCCAACTTCCGTTTCCTCGCAACGAATTTTCGCCCGCATGGAGAGCGTTCACTCTCTATCTGAACGTCCATCACGTTTGACACGTTTTCTGTATCTCAAACATTTTTCTTTTCGGATATTTGGATATTTGGATATTTGCCGGTGGTTTCCATTATATTCCGAATCGGATCTAGCTAGATAGCCGAGGTGCGTCGCTTTTGGTTTCTGGCAAGTTTAATGTATTAAAGTGACTTGTTAATTATTGGAGCGTTACATAACGTGTTCCCATTAAACTTCGACATTTTTTTTTGTTATTTTTTCTTGTTATTTTTCTTGTAGTTGAGTCAACTATATCGTTCATGACTTCGGGTTTCGTTATAGTCACAACATCTGCATATTTTATGCGTCTTCGCGTTTTATAATGATGACCCTTTACATCTGTTTTACAAAAATAGCAGTCGTTCAATTTATGGTAAGGCTGATGATGCCATATCATCGGAGCATGTAAAGAAATTCGAACTTTATGGCAACTTTTCAATTTCCATGTCTTTAACTTCAATGAGCACTCAGCACACGCGAAATTCTGGTTCATATCAGCGTTCAGAGGGAGTATATTCAAGTTTGAAAAAATCGTTGTAGCCAGGATGATAATTTTATAAAAATAATTTAGACTATGCAAATGAAAAATTTAGGATATTTACCTTTGTTCCTAAACACTGGGTGTCTGGATCTTATGGGACTGGTCCATATTTTCGGTAAGGTTCGTCCAGAAGTTTTTAAATATCTTCAGAAGATAAAATTTAAAATTTTCTAGGTTTATATCATTTCGATTGAATTTTTAGAAAAGCATAAGTATTAATTCCAGCTTTGTGCTTAGTTTTCAATATAGTCTTTAACATAGAGTATATATAGTAGGGTAAAGCGAAGACGGTTTTCATTTTTTTGGAGATTCCATTGAAATAATGAAATAAGCCATCAATGCAATTTTAGATAGTGATAAAGCTTTCTTTTTACGTTCACACTGCATAAATCGATCGTAAGCGGGAACTTAAAGTCTCCTCAATTTATTTGGTAACAAGTTTTTCAACTCAGTTATTGCTTTGTTTGCGATTTCTGGTGTTGTGCGCTATAGGTTACTCATAAATTTGGGTTTTTTTGTTGTCAAAATTCACCTTTTTTTTCACACAATGAGAAACTATCTCCTAAAATTTAAGAGACTTGTAACTAATAAAAATAGCTGGTCAATTAAAAGGGTTATGGTTCTATGATTCCTACCCTACTGCTCCAAACTAGCGCTTAGTGAACTATACTGTTCATGTATACCGGAATTAAGGTTAGGTTGCACGCAGTCACATCAACTATCTCTCATCTATGCATGTCTATCTCTTCCAATCTCTTTGTCATGGTAATCACTAACCTATCTGCATTATATTTCAATTCAATTTTACAAACATTGTAAAGGTTAATAAAACTTGTAAAACTAAATATTGTAAGATTGTTAAGAATTGTATGGAATTCAATAACGTTTTAAAGATTTCAGATGATTTAGAAAGATTTACAAAAAGTGAAACACAATTTTCTTAACTAAAAAAAACACTTTTTTTTCAACAAAAGACTTTTCAAAATTACTTTTCGTCAACCTTGCCTATCAATTTCTATGTTTACAGCCACCATGTTTGTTGTGGCGCCACAGCGCCCCTTTTGATGCGGTGGATGTTTTCATTCCCAATATCGCTGCTAGAGGGACATCTATCACATTTCTTACAACTAAGATAAAATATCAATAATATATATATATATATATATATATATATATATATAAGACTTATATATATAAGAGAAGCATAGTAGTCATCCCTTTTAAGAATTTTTGAATCTCATTTCTCAAAATGGATCAACAAAAGTCCAGAGAAAAGGAGGGGAAGCAAAATCAAGCCTTTCAAGAGGTTTTAATAAAATGTTGAAGGAAGAAAGGCAAAAGGTAGAGTTAAAACAAGCCACGGCGAAGTTGAAACTATAAGTCTTCTTTTTTGAAACTCGGGCCGTTCTGAAATTTGCGGGATGGCCTAAAAATTAAATCCAAAAAAAAATGTAACTATTAATAAATCATTCACCTCACACATTTTTCTGTAATTAGGGCTCATGGGTGTATTGAAATTGACAAGGAAATCAAAAGGGATCGACAGGTTTTCATAGAGATAGAAAGATATAGAGAAATGGGTATTGAAAGAGATTGGCATAGATAGGCAAGAGATAGGAAGGGATAGAAAAGAGGAGATTCAAAGAGATAGGCGTGGATGTGGATTGATATGGAGATAGAAAGAGATAGACGGGGATAGGCGAGAGATGGAAGGAGATAGAAAGGGATAGGATTTCTATCACTTTACTTCTAGCAGGGTCCCAATTTATCTCTTGTTTATCGAACTTTATCTTTTTCAATCTCCTTATAATATCTATAACAAATATCTTCATAATTTCTTCATGAATCTCTCGCCTATATTTGAAATTATGAAGATATAGGACAGTGATTTCCAACGCCAATCTCCTTGCTTTACTACCTTTAATGGGTTCATGCGGGGAGTCCAGCATACACAGTGGTTGAGTCTCCTAGACTGCTGGGCGAATGAAGCCCACGATGGAGAAACTTAAAAACCTCGCTTTCGACGTCACTGTTATAGGATATGGGATATATCAACCTCTGTTATTTAAATTTATTTGTTAGTCGTTGTAATCACTAACCTATCTACTTCAATCTCCTCCTTTCTCTATTTTATCCTATTGCTTGATTGCCACTTCTGTCTAAATTCTATTTCCTTTTACCAAAATGGTTCCTCTCCTTTATTTCTTAATCCGTCTTTTCTGTCTCATATATGTATTTTATTTACTTATTTGCGTATAAATTGGATGATTTGAATTGAAAAGTGATAAACTGAGACAGAGAGGAAGGCATTGAAGAAAATAGATTTCAAACTAGGTAGGGATACAAATAAAGGGATTGAAACACATAGGAGTGAATTTTGATTTATAAGGAGATAGGAAGGGATGGATGGGGACAGACTAGAGATAAAAAGTCATAGAGATTAAGAGAATGATAGAGATGGAAACGAATTGAGATTGACAAGAAGATAGAAAAGTATAGATTAGAATAGGCGTGAGATACGACGGAACAGAAAAGTGGAGAGATAGAAAGAAATAGATTATTGAGGATTGAAGGAGACAGGTGTGGATGTGGATTAAGATAGAGATAGAAAAAGATAGGCAGGGAAAGGAAAGATATAGAAATATATAGAAAAGAGGTGACGTCGCTCAGCTTAAAAGACCAACTTTACACATTATTTATAGGAACATAAAGAGCGACATTTGAGGAGAGTGTTGCAAGAATAGTAATTAATATTACTTGATTCGTAAATTATAAGATTAGGAAATTGCATCCATATAATTATTAATACGTTTCTACTATACATGTCTTGTATTTGTAATATTAGTTTCCTATTCTAATATTGTAAATTATTCGTAGCCACTTACTATTAAGTATTAAGAAAATTCTATATCCAACTCTTTATACAAAACTTATAGTCAAAGTATCATTTTCTTCGCAAGCTATTTACACAATAGAAATAAAATTCTAAATAGAAAATTCTGTCATTATTTATCAGCATTTTCTGCGAAAGTAGAATTTTTCAACTGGCTTTTAATAATCGAATCTTTCATGCAAGAGTGAAACAGCCAATTTGTATCGAATCTCTCGTCACTGTCACCGACAATGTCGAAATTGCTTTTACGCCTGTCAATTCCACATTTACACATGCATTCTACCTTACAAAAGGTTTTATTAATAAAATCTCTCCTACAGAAAAAAAACTTTTGCATGAAAACTCCTAGTGGGCCCAGGGTGTCCCCTGGTTTGCAAGGGTATTTGTAGAATGATCTAAACACCTTCTAAAAACATCCTTGATATTTACGTCCAAGATTCGTTTACAGTAAATTCTAAAAACGTCCTTTGTCTCTTGTTCCCATTGGATTGAATTCTATATTTTTTTAATTTTACATATTTCTGAAAACAGGTAAACTTAAGTATTCCACAAAATATATTTTGCACAAAATTTCATGAAAATTCGAGTCTACATTACATTTGCGGTTTTTTATAAAAAGGTTAACAAAAACAGCAGTGTAAATTGGTCCCTTCAACGAAAAATAAGCCCAACTTGTTCACGAAATACTCGAAATGACGAGCAGTTGAGCCGTGTAACGCTATAAAAAATTTTCCGACAATAATACGCGAGAATTATGAGCAGCGCGTAAAAATTAAAGGGGCTTACCACGATAACTCCTCGGTAATAGTTGTCGGTTAGATCGCTATGACAAAAAAGTGGTTCTATTCTCGGAAAATTCAAGCCCACTGTAGCGTTTTTACGAGATGTAACTTTTTATTTTGTTTTTCTTGTTTTTACTATTCTCGAGATACATAAATTTTGAACTGCATGTGGAAAAAGAGATACGATCTGTATACAATTTTTCGGAATTTCGCCCCTAGTTTAAGCGGGTAGTTTGTTAACTAACATTCATTTTATAGATGTTTTTGGAATTTTTTTTATAAGAAAATAAAGTACATCATTTTTTATGTTATTATTTATATCTTAAAGTGTATAAAAACATTCTTTGTTTTTTCATAATATTTTTTTATTATTTTTTACGACCAAAAGTATGTATATATGTAACTGGCCCAAGTGATTGCAGCGCTTCAGGACACGTGAAAAAAAATGTACATAGTTCTTCCAGGTCCTGATAAAAATTTCTATTTTCAATAAAAATATTTTAATATAATTAAAAGAATGTAATAAAACTGAGATATTGTTAACAATGAAATAGGACATTGAAGAGTTTTCCACTTCAAACCCAAACGTCGGTAAAAATAGCAGGATATTCCCAACATTTTCCACACTTAATTTTTTATGAAAATATAAAAGATGGCTATATTTACCGTATACGTTAGAAAATCACCTAATATATTTTTGACATCCACGTATATATTTCTTTTAACTTTAAAAAGCTGTTTACGAAAATTAATATTAAACGACATTTTCTGATTATATTTTTAAAAAATAAATTTTAATAACTTTCGTTTTCAGAAAATTGTTAATTTCTATAAATGCTGATAAGTAAATAAAATGTTCTATAAAAATTAAAAAAGTTACTTTTAGACATTTGAAAAAGAGACAGTGTCAAAGATTGGTTTGCTTTTAAATACATCCGATTTGTAACTGTATGTCATCAGCCTGCGTGGCGCGTGGCGTATTAAGCCTCGTTATAACGTACCATAAGCGTTGAGTTTTAATTCCGCTCTTCCTGCGCGTCTTACGTTCGAGTCCTGATTTCGCAATATCGAAGAAATCAATTTTTCATTCGCTATGTATGTGAGACATTCTTTTACAAATCAAACGGATTTCAGAAAAAAAATTTTTTCAAATTTTTAAATTACTTGAATTTTTTTACGGTTTCTATCTAATAAATGTATAAACTAACAAGTGTATACGGATTTTTGTAAAAAAAATTTTTTTTTAAATATGTTAATTCAAACTTTGGATAAAATTTGTTAAAATGCTAACATAAATTCTTGTGTACTTAAAATTCATTATCTCCGATTTTATTAACTGAATCGATTCGAGTTTTTTTTTATTTCTCACCTTGTTATTTTAGCTTTTCAAATAAATATTTACATAATTTTTATTTGTTAATTAACAAAAAATATCAAATTAATTGTTTAAACTTTTTTTTCACATTTCCCCATCAACGAAAAAAATTGAAAAAAAAAGACTGTAGTATGCGCTATGTCTCAATCGATAGAAAGCATTTTTTTTAAAGTGGAGACTTTATTACCACGGAAGATATTTAATATTTTCGAGCGCGCAGCGTGCTTTGTACGTGTCCACGCACGAAATGTTCAATCACGTCCGGCTCCCGACCGCAACTATCCTTCCCCGAGACGCACAACGTACCATACAACGCGCGTTCGAAAATATTAAATATCTTTCGTGGTAATAAAGTCTCCACTTTTTTTAAAAATGCGTTTTTTCGACTGAGACATAGCGTATACTACAGTATTTTAAAAAATTTGTTTCATCACGCATGCACGGAATATGCCGTATTTCGTAGCCGTATTTCGTAGCTACAATACCGCACGCTTCTCCATGTTTTAGTGAGAAAAATCGCACACTTCCGCTTGTTTTTACGAAACAAATGCACGCACGCTACATACAGTCACGTTTCCAGGACGAACCTAACCAACTAGTAAGTACAAAAAATAAAAATAAATAAAAATAAAAAATAAAAACGTATTAAGATCTAAATATTATACTTAAATGTAATTTTTATTACATTATTATTTATTATTATAAAATGTTTTAAGATGTAAAAAATTTTTCAAAAAGTCAAACATATATTAATTGTTTAAGGTTACGTTAAACCTTAATAAATTTATTACATTTTAACAAGCATCTTGATATTATTTATTATTTATGATTGTTGTTTATTATCTTTCTGATTGGGGTGTTTTTCCTCTCAGGGAGCTCCGCCCCACGAACCCCCCGCGGGGGCTATGCCCCTCGACCCGCCACTGCCATCACATTCCGCACTCGCTTCGGTCGTGCGAATAAAATGCAATAAATGCATATTCCTCACATTCGTGATGAAAAATAGTATGTGCAACACGTATGGTATAGTTGCATTTTGCGCCACTTGGGTGATAATAGCGTGCGCAATATGCAACTATACCCCACTCGTTACAGAATGTTCTATTTCATTGAGGGGGCAAGTATGAAAAAATTGTTCAAACAATTAAGTTGCTAATATTTATAGTTAATTAATAAATAAAAATTATGTATATCTATATTTATTTGAAAAGCTAAAATAACAAGGTAAGAAATAAAAAAGACCCGAATCGATTCAGTTAATAAAACCGGAGATAATGAATTTTAAGTACAAAAGAATTTAGCATTTTGACGAATTTCATCCAAAGCTTGAATTAACATATTCCTAAAAAAAAAATTTTTTACGAAAATCCTTATACACGTGTCAGTTTATTTCTTAAATAGAAGGCGTAAAAGCATTTTCAGGTGATTCTAAATTCTGAAGTCAAAATAGGTGTTCGATTTAAAAGAGAACGTCCCTTGTCTTAAATAAATGGAACTGTAGTATACATTGATTTAATTTTTTTTCCTTTTTCGCAAAAAAATTATTCCCTTAATGTATGGTATGTATGTAGGGGAGAGCGGGGTTAGTTAGCTCATGGTGTTAGTTTAATAATTGATTATAATTTCCCTATTTAATAGAAGAAAGTGCCACCATCATGATATTGAAACGTCAGAATGTGAAATCTTGTTACATTTACGGGTTAGGCTGGCTGAATATCTATGTATATCTCTACTATTTAAGTGAAAACTGAATATAAGGTAAGACTTGATTGTAGACTCTTATAGCCTACAATCGTGCAAAGTCCCTTTTATCAAACCTAGTTAAGTTTACTCAGAACTTCCTTAACTCATCAAATAAATAAACTAATAGCCAACTCTGAACGTTACCTAAGTTCTAGACCTGAGGAAGTGCAATTATTATGACACACATGTTACCAACAAATTACAATTTATTAAACAAATCTGTTTGCACGGGTAAAGGTGCTCTTTTAAGAAATGTATCATTCGCATAAGTTTAACAATTATTTATTGAATTACGACTACAGTTAGTATATGGTTATAGTTAGTGTTAGAAAGGTGAATTAGAGTACAATTTCAATGGCGATGGTACTCTGTTCAAGGGTCGGTTTAGACTGACGAATTAGTATCTAAGGAATACTACTGAAACTTAGGTGCTAAATTCCTACGTTGCCAAAGGTAAAGGTAGAGAATATTTCAAATTTGGAAACTATTAGGAAAACTGCCAACCCTGGATTGTATATTAAACTAATGAGTAAGACCGATGGAAAGCTGTCGGTTCTCTAAGTTTATTGGGGTAGGATTATCTACTGGGTTGTCCGTGCCTATCGAGATGCCGATGAGCCGATTGATCTCTCTTAGAGTTTCTAAAATGAGGGATCGAAGGATGCTAAATTTTATTACTTGAAAACGTCCATCTGTCAACCACTCGTAAAAAGCTTAAGATTTTAGAAAGTTGCAAGAAAAAAAAAAGGTTTCTGAGCAGATGTACAATAATGAAGCAGTAGATGGTAGGCTAGAATTTAACACTCTGTCAAACAAAATAAAAATAAAAAATAATGCAAATGCGTGGCACGGAATGACTATATAAACCAAGGTTTGATTATTCAGTTCCTGACTCGATACAAACTAGGTAAATTCTTTGTACCACGTGAGTTGCCAAAATAAAGATAAATTACTGATTTACAAATTGTAGGTGTAATAAAATTGAATTGCTCATTGCAATATTCGTTGGTAAAACCGAAAATACAAAATAGTTTTCCTATTCCGAGTAAATACAATCAATAGTCTACAAGACTTGTAGCAAATATGTACCGTTCGCGATTTTGACTACAGGTCGTTTATACATACCTTATACGCAATGCTAATCTAAATCCTCGGTTTGTCCTTGCAATATCAATTTATTAGGACTACCGGATTTTACAAAGTTCCCTACTTTGCGACTCGCGATGAGTTCATTTAATACTTTGATACTCGGACCACGGCGTGAAATCACAAAAAGTATCTATATAAGTTCGTTGAATGTGAAATTTTCCAAGTATGAGAAAATAATTCTAAGTCCGTAATTCTTCGCAGGACAAAATGATTCCAAGTTCGTAATTATTCGCAAGACAAAATCATTCTAAGGCCGAAGTTCAATCGAAGAAATTGCGAATTCCGGATACAAATTCACGCGGTAGAAAATAATAATAATGGACGCGATACCTCCGCAGCCAGGTACAGCGTACACAGGAAGAAAAATAAGAGTTAAATTCCAGCAGCCAGGTACAACGTGCATACGAAGAAAAATAAGAGTTAAATTCCCGCAACCAGGTACAGCGTGCATAGGAAGATAAGAAATAAGTTTTACAGTAGAACAAGGTCGCAGCCAAGTACAGCGTACACATTCACAACCTCGTGAAGAAAAAGATATACTCACGCCGATATACAGAGCACATCCATAACGTTACAATCTATAATGGCTGACGATGATATTAAGAAAGGTTTATTTTGTCAGTTAGACGTAAAAATCGAAAGCCACTGATGGTGAGAAAATTATGTACTTGGAAGTATTTATCTATGAGGCTAATGATCTTAAAGATTGTTGTCTACTATTCACTTTTATTTTTTGTCTCGTCTCTCCATAGCTTAGTGGGTTAGAGCACCAGACCGACAATCTGGACAGAATCTGGAGACCTGGGTTCGTTTCCCAGGTCTCCAGGTCTCTAGCGGGGCTAGAGAGAATATTTTTACAACTTAAAAATTGTCATTATTTAAATATTGACAAAAAATAAAAGCGAATAGTAGACTAACAATCTTTAGTGTCTGATATAACATTTTATGTATGAGTCAATTGTAACTCCGATGATGATTTTTAATTTTAATTTCGCTTCATTTTTATATGACTTTTTTATTCAGAAGCCCAGTGCCTATTGGCAAACTAAGCTTTTAAAATTTTTAATTTAAAAGAGGAGAAATTTGTAAACCAATATTGAGACAGATAAAATTATTTACAAAAAGAAGTTGTACAGGACACGTTCTAATTTTAAAATATCTGATGCGCGTTCTGGAGAGAAAATTGCACAATGTATGTGATTGAAAAAGAAGTTGAGGCTCGCGACATAATTTTTCACTACTTTACTGCTTGTTAAAATCTGTTTTAATAGTAGTGGAAAAGTATAATTACGACGATCGTCCAGGAGTCAATTCAATATTAATTTATTTCTTTTGCCTCAACTTCCAGACTAATCAGCTCTTCAACTTCTTACTTTGACCTAATTAAAATTCTCTTTACAATGTGTAAAATAATAAGTTTTAGTAATTAAATATCTACTCGTTTTTACTCATTTGACTGACTACGCGAATCTTTAACTACTTCTGTATGACTAAAATGTTCCTATTCTACTTAGAAGTTGCGAGCTTGTATTTACAATCCTAAGTGGGAGACCTCGTGCTCAAAAAGAAACAGAGAGAAAGAGTGAGGGACCGTATAGAATTATATTCAGTATCAGGATACATCAATTTAAGCAGGATGATAAGAAGCAAGAAAACGTGTACATATTTCTGAGTGTATGGATTTCTTTTAAATAATCTTTTTTTTTTCCAAAGGAATAAACTTTAATGAATTAATTAGTTGCATTAACCCGTTTAAAACAATTAAAAATTAACCATTATTATTAATTTCTTTTTAGACGTTAGAAATCTTGCTTTTAGTTACTTATGATAAAAAGCATGTTAATAAAAACAATAGAAAATTAAGAAATAATTATGATTTGAGTCTTATGTTGGGCCCTATGTTAAATCTTATTTTATTGAGACAGAAGGCTTAATACATGAGACTTAACCATTTACTATATGTTCACATTTCATAGGAATTACGTAATGGTCACCGTCGGTCAATTTGACCCGGACGATCTTTGAAACAGTATTGAGTGAAAATAAAACATTGTTTTGAGAGAAAAGAATTGAAGAGACATTATTTGAACATCCAAAAATGTAATTATAAAAATTTTACAAAAAGAAATATGCAAAAACGCACTTTTTCACTTTAATTTGCATAACTCCGTCAATTTTTAATTTTTTTTTCCATAATTTAGGATGAAACTCACGAGATATTCATGTAAATTAATAGCTTGATACGATATCTTTCGAAGAGTATATTTATTGTAAAAATTGAAAATGAGAATTTGGAGCTCGAAATAAAGAATGCAATAGAAGTGAAGTGACGCATTTGGGAGCCAGGACAATACATATGGTACAATCATCAACTATGGTAGATACCTCAAACCACCAACTGAAGACGACACTTATCTCAGTTTCAAATGCCTAATGCTTGTAAATATTAATATCATTTGAAAAGTTTGTTCTGGTCAAATTGATACACGGTGACCATTATGAGTTAAGGGGGTAGTCTGGTAATTGACACTCTTTTTTAGGCTGTTTCGGGATTTTTTTTTCATAAGAAAAAAAAATGCAATTATTTCAAATTTTTTATATTTTATTTATATAATTATTGTTATGTAGGCTTATCATTTTGGCAGGAACTAGGATTTTTCATTTTGAGAGAAAAATAATAAAATGGTGGACTTTAAAAGAAGTCGCAACTTTTTTTCTACCCACTGATGTGTAGAACAACGTGTTTAAATTTCAGCCTGATCGGTTTGATAGAATATTTTTAATCTTGCGGACTATACCTTTTATTTTTCTTTCGCCTTATTTTCCTTCAGCAGTTTGAACTTATTTTTCATCGTTTTTACACTGTGTAAGTGTTTTTTTCACTTCCTTTACACAAAATAGAGGGGGCGCGACCGTTGTGCGGCTTACAGCGCAAACTATGAAGCGCTCTCGACTATGTACAGTAACTTCGTGAATATTTCATATTTCAGTCTAAAATTTTGACAATATATAATTGTCAATATATTGACAATTATATATTGACAAAAAGTTATATATTTTAGATAATATATGAAAAATGTAAAGAGCTCACGAAACTCTTTCTTATAGGTACATAAATAATTATGGAAGAATTTATAATGCAGAAGTACGATATAAATGACCGAAATTCTTGGTGTATCAGCTTTGAGTAGTAATCAAGACATAACACAGATCACGTTATCGTCGTCCTGAAACGAAAAGGCATTCTCTTGGGCTTTCTTTTTGCGTTCGATACCAATCAGCCAATTGAGTCACCGGCCCGCTAGGTTCAAATTATCCGCCTCATTCCCGACTGTCCCTTTCATCCCAGTTTCTGTCACAGACACACTGCACTCGCCGTTGAAACGTTGAACTATTTACGCTCACAGCAGCCTTAACAAATCTCTCTACCCGGCTCAAGAAATCTCAAGAGAACAGAGTCTAGCCTGGGATTTAAACTTTTTCCAAGTTTGGCAGTGCACGCCATTTGTATCCTTTTACGCTTACGAAACTCTGCAACTCATTCCTGTGGAATCCAATTTCGTTCGTCAATATGTTGGTGCTGACCGAGAGAAGGATCGGTGGAAAAATAAAAATATCAGTGAGATAAATTCAAATACAACGTTCAACTATACATTCATTGATTAATTCATCGTCCGATATGATGCAGATATCAATTAAAGTTGTCCAGAGTTCTTCCGTATAAGGTAAAAATGTGTATATGTCACATTTTTGACGAAAATGAGATTTTCGTATCAATCAAGTAGAAAAGAAATTCATTTATGTACGCAAAAGTGAATTCTGAACCTTAAATAGATTTTATTAAGTAACAAGTCTTTTGCGACTAAACATTGTAATTCTCTGCAGGATAAAACCCAAAGTCATTCAAGATTTGTATTTGGCTATACATTCCTTTAACATCAGGTATGAAAATACAACTATTAATCTATGTATTAGAAGTTCAGTGGACAAAAAAAAATAAGGATATCCTAGAGACGTCACCGGGGGGTCTATTACGTCACTTTACTCTCATCTCACCCTCATCTGAATTCAATTCTTTTACGAAATTCAAGGCATCTTCTCATTTTTACCAGAATATATTCGACAACATGTGCCGAATGAAACTTATTTGACTGTGGAGTCCAAAAGAAATTTAAAAAATCTTGTGCATCAATACTTCTATTGCGTGGGTTGATAATGATTAGGTTAAGAATTATACCACCGTCAGAAATTGGCAGCTCTAGACGTTGAGCTATAAGCCTCGGCATAACACTGAATTTATTGTTTTAAATTATCTATTTGGTGCATTTGCTGTTCTGGTATTATTTCTCCAAAATCAGGTATGAATTAAAGTACAACTCAGAAAGACCGTATTTCCACTCGCGGTTTTTTTAACTTGGAAATCTGTCAAGCCTCCGCCTTAAATAAAATAATGTCTTGTATACAATTACTTTGACTTTTCTTCACTTGTAAAGTGTTTAAGGTTCGCGTCTTTTTCGTTCGAACATGTGTAAAACAAACGAACAGAGTTAGGCTTTTTTCACTTGTTAACCATGTTGAGCTGAAGCTACTTTACAAATAGAAAAGCCGCATGTCGACTTACGGCTTTCTTCTTTTTTCTTGTATTTTTGATTTGACCGACCACATGTACATTTTGTTAGTCCAAATTAAATAATGAAATCTAAATTTTTTACAGAATGGGAAAAATATTCATAAATGATTATGAATGACCTTGAAATTTTTCTAAAAAATGAATCAATAACACTTCTTCGATACAGAATCGTTTTCATTGATTTTCACCGTTTAAAGCTGAACAGACTTAAGTGTTTTTTTAACTCTTACAGCAATGTTATATGTACGAGTACAGGGTGTTCCACGGGAAGGTACTGAATCCAAATACTTCTCTTCCTTCTTCACCTTCTATAGAAGGATTTCTTTAGTTGATGATCATATACCCAGTGGGCAAAAAGACATTGACATCCTGTGGACGTCTTAAAGACATGCTTAGGACGTCCATGTTAGTCCAATTGATGTCCTAAATATATGTCATATGTCTTAAAGACGTCTTTTGAGCATAAGACGTCTTTATAACATCAATTGGACTAACATGGACATCCTAAGAATGTCTTTGGAACGTCTTAAGGATGATGATGTCTTTTTGCCCACTATTTACCTGAGTGTAAATAGTTTCATTCCAGATGCTTTACTCTGCTAAAAGTAAAGAGATAGAAATTCTATCCCTTTCTATCTCTTATCTATCTCTGCCTATTTCTTTCTATCTCTATCTCAATCCACATCAACGCCTATCCCTTTCAATTCCTATTTCTCTATCTCTTTCTATCTCTTGTCCATCCCCGTCTACCTCTTTTATCTTCTTTTCAATCACTGTTCTCTCCTATGTCTTTCTATCTCAATATATATCTGTCTATCCCTTTCTATCACCTTGTCAATGTCAATTCGCTTATATCCCTTTCAATCTCTAGTTCTGTATCCCTTTCTATCTCCATTTCAATCTACATACACGCCCACCTCTTTAACTCCGCATTTCTCTATCTCTATTTATCTCTTGCCTATTCCAGTTTATCTATTTCTATCTCCATCTGAATTAAAATAGCTCCTATCTCTTTCAATCCTCACTTTTCTATCTCCTCATATCTCTTGCCCATCCCCGTCTATCCATTTCTATCTCCTTTTCAATTTCAATTCACTCCTATCTCTTTCTGCAATATCTACTTCTCTATTCCCTCCTATCTTTCGCCTATTCTCGTCTATACTTTTCTATCTCCTTGTCAATCAATAATCGCTCCCATCTCTTTTAATACCCACTTTTCTATTCCTTTCAATTTCCTCTATATCTTCATCTACTTCTCTCTATCTCCTTATTAATCGAAGTTTATTTCTATCTTTTCCAATCACTGGATTTCTATCCCAGCCTATTTCTAAACCTGTCTTTTTGAATGTGTTCTTCTCGATCTCAGCTTAACTCTTTTCTATTCAAATTCATCCTTGTTTATCTAATTTCGATTCACTTATTTCGTTTTAAAAAAGAAGCTATCTGGGACTAATGAAGGGCATATTGGAAGCGTTACCTTAGCCATATATATTCTCCCAATTTATTCTTAAATTAATAAATCAAATACATCTATGAGATATAGAAGAGTGGATTAAAAGATAAAGCAGTGGGACTACATATATTGGCGCAAGGAAATATTAAGTGGATAGAAGTAGCTGACAAGGAATAGGATAAGATAGAGGGAAAAGGGGATTGAAATAGATAGGTTAGTGATTATATTGACAAAGAGGTTGAAAGAGATAAACATGGTTAGATGAGAGATAAGCTGGAATAGAAATAACGAGATTAAAAGAGCTAGGTTTATAGTGTTTTAACGACTGACAAAGAGATTTAAAAAGGCAGAGATGGATAGACGAAAGATAAATGAGGAAATTGAAGATATTGGTTATAGATATTAATAAAGAGATTGAAAAATATAGAGTTGAATAAATAAGAGATAGACTGTGATAGAGCTCTTTTGGATGAGTGATATTGGTTTTTACCACATAATTCTTAAGTCCTTCATTAGCTCACTGGACTAAGCATTGGACAACGAACTCGATGTGCACGTGTTCGCGTCTCTATAGATGCGGATTTTTCGGTGTTATACACGTTAGTGTTATGATTATAATAATATTTATGAATAAAATATTATAGTTATAAAATAATTATGCATGTTCAAAATGTGCAAATTAATAAATAAATAAGGGAGAGATGGCTTTAGGGTAAGAAAGAGATATAAATTACTAGCAAGCGAGATAGATTTAGGGATAGAAAGGAATAAAATATTTCTTCATAGAGATAGGCTAAGAGATAGAAAGAGATAGACTGAGGGATAGAAAGAGATAAATATTACCAGACACAGGGATAGACCAAGGGATAGTAAGAGACAGATATCACCAGACACGGAGTTACAATGGTAGATAGAATGAGATAGCGTTTTGGGGATGCAAAATGGATACTTGGAAGAGATAGAAAAGTTCTATCTCTTTTTATCTTTTTACTTCCAGCAGGGTAGTGTTACGAATGCGTTCGTCGAATTGAATGTGACTTCACTCAGAGTGAGTGAAGAAAATAGTATATTGTATAACTAGTCCCGACAACAGTTGTGAAGATGGCGTCACTGCATCCCTATGTCTATACTATCCTCCTTACAAGCATTAACTTTTGTATATTTTCGACAAGATGTTCGCATACTACCATGATTAAAAAACGCATTATTTCGATGACGTCACTTTTCTACTCCCTAGGGAGTAGAAAGTTCTTTATACTTACACTGAGAAAAAAATTATATTGAATCAAAAGTGCACACTTTCGCGCTCGGTCAAAAGCAGATCTTATTGATACACAATATATACTATAATTCAAATAGATATACTATCGAATTCACAGCATCAATATAAAGCCGAAATATATCCTATTGCTTCATTGAATATTCATCTGAATCAATAGTATTTCCTTTTGACCGAGCGCGAAAGTGCGTACTTTTGATTCAATAACATTTTTTTCTCAGTGTACACGTCTCAAAAAATAAAATTGCGGGCCCGCTTCCCAGCATGAAAATAAGCCGAAATAATGAGAGTGTTATACAAAATATATTTCATTGAGTGTTTCTACTCTAGAGTAAAGAATGTGCAAGAGCGTATACAGGATTTAGAATAAAGGTTGAACAGCATAGAGTTGCTAGTGAAAACATTCTAATAAGGTATGAAAAAATTCTCATTCATGATCATGTTTTCTTCTATGAATTTTCATAACGAAATTTTACTTATATACATCTTTTCTATGGGATTATTGATAATTTTATACAGTAAGGCACTCTTCAGGTTACATCAAAGATCACTATTATTCCGAACATCCAACAGAAGAATTCCTGAAAGCTACATATTAGAAAAACTAAATATTATTTCAGATAAAATATTAAGTAAAGTTTTGAATAGTTTTCGAAAAAGAATTGATTTTTGTTCGAGTGCTGATGGTGAATACTTTGAAAATATTTATTATAATATTTATCGATTTTAAGAAATGTGAAATAAATGTATTATATTATTATTAATTGCAGTAAATTTTTGTATGGAAAGAACCTCAAAATGTCTTCTTTTGAAAGCAATTTGATGTATCTTGATACCTGTATGATTTCAAAATAATTGCTGATTAGTTTCAGCAACTTCTCGTGGGAAACGCTGTATATCTATAATATTATTCACAACTTGTTTACAAAAGTTTGATTTGAAAATGTATAATTTTAAATACATCTTACTAGGAAATTGTGTGAAATCGAAGGGTACTAGTTCATTTCGAAATAATCGATTCTTTTTACATTTATTTCTGCAAAATTTACGGTATTGTTCAAGACTTCAAGTCGTTATCATCAATCATGATTATCCGCTGCAGATTCCGGATGGACGCATTTCGTAGATGGCGAAATGTGCCACTCCCATAATTCACTGGGGTGATGTCCTTACTTTAAACGGACGTGCTTTCTAAGGCTGTATGGCAGACGGCTTACTCGGCTTACCAGTTTCTTCTTTTCCGCATAGTTGCAACCTTATCCAGTAGACAGGAGTAGGGTTTCACGAAAATAGTATAGCTGTGACAGGAAAGTCATTCCTTAGGAGTTATCCATAAACTACAGTATCAATTTTGAGGAACTTTCTGACTCCGACTACATTTTTGATGCTAGTAGTTCGTCTCTAACAAGAAGACCCCAACTCTCTGCCGTACAAGTTAAAGACTTCTATTACTTTTATTACTCTGCAAGCTGGAACAGATTCAAGATGTAGTAGGTACAGTGTGAACATAGTGCACTGCCTGTGTGAACAATAATGCTGCACATAATTCTAAACGAGCCAGACTTATGTATTTTATAGGAGCAATTCTGGATTTTGCGTATGTGAGAATAGTTTTGACTTCATCATTTGAAGTAAGGAACCTCACAGTAAGCACCATCGAATCATATACAAGAGATACAAGTAAGTCTCTAAAACTTGGCCATTCTACATAATTTCCCGAGAATTTTGGTAAATTTATCTGCGGTAATTTTATGTTCATGGAGCTACTTTGTTGGAGTTGATTATGAGAACGTTCAAGAAATGTTGAATTACCCACTTCAGTTGTAGAGACGAATTTTGCTTTCCAATTGCTGAGATAATTCACTGCTTCATCATACTTGTCAAAGGCAAGATTAAATTCTTCCTTAATAAAGTATTCTTCTGTTTCTCGTTCATTAAGTATAACAGCTGCGTTGATCTTGTTGTGTAGGCTGACGACTGCTGCCCAACGTTCTTTCAAAATGTCAACCTTGGTTTGCGTTACAGCAGCCGTCACATTGTCCTTTCCAATTTTCGTAAAGTTGGTAATTGTACGACTAATAAAACCAATTGTATCACGTTGTGTGTTTATTAATGCCTTCAGCGAAATTGTTTTATTTTCAGAGGTCATGATTATTCTGACTTTAATTCATACAAGCCAGAGAACAGTGAAAGGTAGCGGTACCTCGTATTTGTTGACGGTAGCTGGTGCTCGTAGAATTATAGAAGTCTTGGATATTCACGAGCACAAGATAATATTCACTGATCAGCTTTTCATAGTTCGCAAATAATGAAAGTCAAAGTCAATAATTTCGATTCAATAAAATTCCATAACAATAAATTCACCGTAAGAAAGTCGAGTAAACGTCCGAGCACCACGCTTCAATTCAACGGTCACAACACCACACTTTAATCTTTCAGCTTTCACTGTCTTACATGCGGCCCGAAGGACCAAAATGTTGAGGCACAATTCATTTGTACGCAACCAAATGTTTAAGAGTCAGATTTGGTTAGTTTTAATTATGATAGACTGTATTTCTTTAATAAAGAAAATTGGCTCTTATAGCTGCAAAGGTTCACTTAAAAAAAAAGGCATTAACACTTATAAAAAGTATATTAGAATTCATTGTACTTTATAAATTTGTACAAACATGGGCCCCATGGCCAAGAATAAAGAACCGACGTACAACACGTCTAATCGAAATCGAGTCTCTAGAAGCAAGAAAAAGGCTTGTAACAAGACTTACGCGACCGTAACTTCACTAGTTAGAAACGAAGAAGAAGTTATTACAACTATAGTCAAATAAGTGATTAAATTATCGCAGTGCGCATGTACAAATGAGAAAATAAGGTTCAGATCTTAACATTTATGCTAGGCACATAAACACATGCTAAACCCGCAAATCACTAAAAAGTTATCTTTAGGTATATGTTCCTCTAACATCAGGTATAAAAATTCAACTCAGAGAAACTGAATGATGTAGAAATATAAAAAAAAAATAATTTCATATTTCTTATTCGACATGAAATCATCTTCGTTGATTTTCTACGTTTAAATCTGAACAGACTTACATATCTTTTTATTTTGTACGGCAGATCTGTAACTTGACATTTGTCCTGCGTTTTTTCTGAAACTTAAAGTAATATTTATTTATATATACATTAATAGGTAACTACTCAAATTGGGTAAATATAAGTTATTCTGATAATCTTAGAGCTATTGTTTTAATCAGTTTGTTGTTTTCATTCTTAAAACATGTGACACTTTTAAAATCAGTTTACATTTTTTAAACATTTTTCTTAAATTTTATCTTTTCCCAATCAGTAAAAAAATTAAGGATGCCCTCGTGAAGTCTTCGGGCCATCTCTAAGACAACTTTTGGAACATGTCTTTGGAACATCCTATGTATCCTCTTGAGATGTCTTATATTGGTACGAAACATGTCCCGAGAACGATCTATGTCTTTCAGATGTCTGTAGGTAATCTTTAAGACATTAGACGTCTTAGAGACATTGATTGGCCTGACGCTGGTAGGGTTACCAGACTTTTGTATTTATAAGGACATGTCTGTATTTTCAAGGCTTGTCCGTATCGTCCGTATTTTTTTTTTAAATATCCGCATTTATCATGAAATAATTCGAGGGTTATAAAAGACGTCCTGTTTTTTTCTTTGAAACACGCGAAATGTCCGACTTTTAACGAAACCAGTGTTCCGGCAGCAAATGTTTTTTTTTTTACAATCAATTAACAGTTCATTACTGAGTTACACCATTTTCCATATCGTAAACTATGAGAGGTAGAAAATTTGTGCTCAGTGACATTTTTTTTAAGGGTTCATATGGGAAACATTTGAGTCATTTCCAGGTGACCGCATTTTCAAACAAGGTGATCTGGTAACCCTAGACATTGTACGTCTTAGGAACGATCCAAGGACGTTCTTGGGATGATGATGGTTTTGGGCCCATGAATTTCATACCTCTAGAGCGGGTGAAAAGCGATGAATCCCAAGCGGCGTAATAAGACACAAGTATATTTAGCGGGGTCAATATCATGTCACATCTGCGGCATGCCTCATCTGAGGCATGTGACAACTGCGGTATCTCTACCTAGCGGCTTCTCTAGTAGTAAAGGCCCGTATGGGGAGACACCCCCTCCACTTTCCTATCCACACTTCACCCCACTATGGCCCCACTATTGTGAGATATTCCCTCCACTTTCCTATCCCCCCTTCACTCCAATATAGCGCCAGTCCCCTCGCCATGAAGCTCGAGATCTTTGTGTCCTGCATCACTCCCTCGCCGGGAAAATGTGGCGCGGGAGAGATGCAGCAGTTGTGAAATGCCGCAGATGTGACATGCCAAAGATGAGACATGTTGCAGATGTAACATGCCGCAAGTGTGACATGCTGCAGAGAGACTTGCCCCATGTGACATGATATGGACCCTATTTAGTGCAAGCGTATTACTTTGCATTGTTTGTCTAACTTGCACTGAAAGTACATATGACTTTTCCTGCATATAAAACGGATGGAAATTTGCTGTTTCCCGCCGGGAGATAAAAGTCGACAAAAAGTTAGTATATTTTTTTTCATGCTTCAGAAGAAAACTTTCAATGCAGCTTAGGAACAAAAAATTCAGTGTGCACCATTGGTAGAAAGCAATTAACTCGATTAGCACGCTTACCTCCATTACAACTCTGACTCGCGTAATCGTGTACTCCACAGCCTTAATACATTTACCATTTACGTCCCATGCTAAAGTTTGCACGCAACTCATCAACAAGAAGAAATCGGTCACTTTTAGCGTAATTTACAAGCAAGAAATTTAACTTAACCTTTTCGTTGGCATTGACGCAATAGTGCGTCATTCTTTTCCCTATTTAACTTGCTCCGATTACGCATCTAATCTAATTACACTGGTGTTTTTGGGCAAAAATTTGTTTTCCAAAATTTCCCTGCTATTTTGGCAAATTTTTGTCGAATTCTCTTTGCCGACGAAGGAGTGAAGAAGGAAATAGATAGAAAAAATGCATTTAATAAAGTGATTTTTTATTCTGTGAATGCCGCCCTTAACGTTAAAGTTCGTATTATTATTATTTATCATTTAACGTTGATGAGAAGTGAGGAGCCCATTGTAGAAATCGCCAAGTTTGATCCTAACTAAGCATAAAATGCCCAACCAATTATTCAATATATCTAAATTACTTCTTACTGTCATATCTCAAGTATGTTTTTAACTTAATAGTACATTTTGATACTAGTGCGAGAATATAATTTTGGTCTTGTGTGAATGTTTGCGCACGAACAAAGCGAGTGTAGAAAAGTCACACAAGACTGAAATCATATTCTCACACGTGTATCAAACCGTATTTTTTGACACAACGCGACGTGTGCAAAGCTTGATTTAGCATACACTTTTTTGACTCAGTGTGTACGAAATCGAGTTTCGCGTACGGAGTTCACTAGTCATGAAACAAGTGAATAAATGTTTAATTTGTTAGTAATGAATTGTTAACAATTTTACGATGCGTTTGGTAACAAAGCGATCACAACACAATAGCCTACCATCGGCTTAATATGTATTGTTTTGTTTGGGTAAAATCAGACAGAATCCTTTCAAAGATTGCGGTTGATTAGTTCATAGGTGGAAATTGTGTAGGAATAAAATACGGGTATAAACGTCACATGCATTTAGTGAGATTGTTTATTCGTCGCTTCTAAGCGTCCACTCACTGTCATGAAATATTGTCTGCGACTACTATTCATTGGTGTATTTATCTTTCAGTTATGAATACCTATTCACTAACCACTATTGCGCAAATGGAAAATTTGCACTCTGTGCGCAGCACGGAAACGAAGTGTAGGAACATTGATAATTTCGCGGTGCTATATTTGGTAATCTTACAAAGTTCTACAACACTGTATCTACTGTTTGCATATAACGCGATAAAATAAGCCGAAAAGTAGTTGCCGTGATTAGTTCTATTATATATTTAATTTGTGGGAAGTTTAATTGAAATTCTCCTTAAATAAATATAGTTATTGTACTTATAGTGACTTTTAAATTTATCCTAACACATTCATTATATATTACGCTATTCCCTTATCAAAGTGCAAAGCTGTCCCTTGATTCCAGATATGTTTAGGAAGTCTAGCATAACGCAAACTGGTAGCGAGTTAATATCCTCTGGTTCCAGCATAGCTGAACCGAGGAAGTAAAGTTTAAATTTACTGACGTAAAACGTGTAAGGAAGTCTCATCGTCCCTACCACATTTGCTACAAATATTACTGTGGATTAACTCCATCCCATTAATTTCAATTAATATATTTATAGTAGTTCGAATCGTGTACCCAGTGAGCATCTGCACCATTATCCTTACATTTCTCTTCAGCAAGTTCATCAGAGTCGCATGAGTCATATCCTGTCACGTGATACACGTAGTCAGTACACGTCAAGTAGATTCCCGGAGGAAATTTTTCCTGACACTAACACTTATTCGCTACTCACACTTAACAGATTCCTACTTTACCCTACCCTTATATAAACTTTCCACGGTATAATCCAATGCTACAATCACCCAGGGTGACTTTGGACTCCCGACATCCTTGTGCTTGAGTCCGGTATTTGTTTTGTTTCTGCACAACTCCGTTTTTAATCACTGAGTCTAGGTACTAGACGACTTCCACAAGTCGTATTCTAGACCCAGCATGACGTCACTCCTCGATCAGTCTTGGGAGTGGGTAACTGGAAGGGAAACCTGATAATGCGGGCAGGAGGTATCCTGGTTGCATCCCACGCAACAATATATCTTCACTAGACTCCCTTGATAGGGGAGAGCGGGGTCTAAAGTAACACGGATCGAAAGTAACAACACCCTCCTCTTCTAACCTATTCACTTTTACCGACAAAAAAATAATATAGTTCAAACCGCGTCCGCAAGCCGCTCTCTTCGCCAGTTGTTCGCTGACCATCAAACAAAAAATATGTAACTGACACTAATTTTTTCATCTTTCAGCATACAAGGTAAGTTTTTTAATTTTTACAGTTTTAGGTAAAAAATATTCAAATATTTATTTTGTCAATTAAATCTAAGCGTAGTTTAGTAATTTTAAAGTCTAATTTTGAATAGATCTAAACGTATTTAACCTAAACTTTGTTGTTTCTGTAGAATTCTACTTTAAATTCAAAGCATGTAGTCGGGATCTAATGTGACACATATCTCGGGGTACCTAAGTAACTATTACTTAAGACTCCATGGAATTTCTAATTTCTTACGCTAAGGACAATTTCTGTTGTTATTCTTTCCAAAATGCCTAGAAAAAAACCTAGGAAAACCACTAGAGGTCTTGCGGACCAATCACAGTATGAACATGCTGCACAGGATCATTTAAACAATAAGCTGATTATAAGAGCATCGGTGAAAAGATATAATTTATATCATGTCAGTCTATACAGATAGGTGAAAAAACGTAAACCTCAGCTAGCCGTGTTGACAGCTCAGGCTGCCGATCAGCCTACATATGTGACGTGCGCCGAAGAAAAGGGGCTTACTCTGAAGGCTTGCTTTCTTACATAATGGATACTTCCGTCAATTTTTAATGAATCGATCTGAAAATTTCCAAAAATCTTCCTTTAATAGTAAGGAACAAATGTCTCATTGAAAGTTCTTTCAACTCTGAAGTTCCCTTGATACTTTTCTTCGTCGAAACTAAAAAAACGAGGTTATCGAGCTGTCCCAAATTGCAATTAATTATTATTAAAAAATAAGCAGCTTTAATGGTTTTCTTCATATTGTAGGCATCGCTAGGGTATACTGTGCGTATACCAAATTTCAAAGAGTTTCAATAATATTTAGGTAAGTTGTGACGATTTACATATGTTTTGAAACATAATTGAATTTGGCGAGAGAAATAAAAGAAAAATACGGCTCGACTTCGAACGCTCGCCCTGAAAAATCTCATTTTTTGAGTAAGCCCCTTCAGCGCACGTCACATATGAACATATAGCTTAGCCAGCTAAAGTTACACCTCAACCGACAGTACAGGCATCCTAATTATAACATTATACATGTATTATGGTTTTCCGCCAAAGGAGATTCGTAAGTTGGCATTTGAATTGGCCGCAAAACATAATAAAAAGATGCCTTTGTCTTGGCCCGAGAAAAGAATGACTGGTGCTGACTGGTTAACTGGATTCATAAAGCGGCACCGGAATCTGTCTTAGATCACCACAAGCAACAAGTCATTCTCGTGTAACAAGTTTTAATAAGACAAATGTCAATAATTTTTATGACAATTTAGAAACGGTCATGGACAGATATAAATTTAAACCCAGAGATATATGGAACATACAGTCTGTTCAACAAGAGCGTGTCCGCGGTTATTCGTAAACTATTAAAGATATTTGAAAGTTTTTTTTTTAATGAAAGTACATTTGAAGGACTAATGAGCAATTACCGAGTACAAAGTCCAGTCCCCGTTGTTATCCAGAATGGCCTGGTACCTTTTCGGTATGCTTTCGATTAATTTTTCGGCGTAGTTTGCTTGTAATTCTTGCCATATCTTCCTGATTTTTCACGAGAGCTGTTTCAGGATAAATACACGTTTTCCCGCAAGCTTCCTCTTTGAAACACCCCAGACATTCTCGATTGGATTCGCATCGGGGGACTGTGATGGCCAGACCAAAGTTGTTATATCATTTTCTGCTTTGCAAGCGGTGCAGAAACGGCTTCGATGTTTTGGGTCGTTATCCTCCTGCAATATCCAATCGCCAGTATCGGCTCCGAACATCTTTTTAGCAGACCTTTGAAGACTACGTTTGTATATTTTCAGCATTTTTTGAGCAGTCAGGTTCTCGGTAAAGAGCTCTAAACATCCAAAACCGCGCTCAGAGAAGCATCCCCAAACATGGACCTTTACTGGGTGTTTAACGGTTCGCTGAAGAAATCGAGTACCGGCGATGGACCATGCCTTCTGTCTTTCCCTATGGATTTCTGAAACAGGGGTTATTGCCTCGTGCTACAGTATTTTAACTTTTAACAGCCAAACGCTATTGAATGGTGTTTATACTGACGATAACTCCCTTTTTAGCTTACACGCTCTTGTTGAACAGACTGTAGATGAAATTGGCGTGACAACAGTACAAGAACCATCTAAAATTGTTGTCCGGAAGGGGATTAAGCAAGTTGGTGCCATTACATCAGAAGAACGAGGAATTCTTGTAGCGGTAGCTGTAGCAATCAATGCTGGAGGATATAGCACATCCCCGTTTTTCGTTTTTCCTCGGAAAAAGTACAAAGTTCATTTTATACGTAATGGCCCCATAGGCAGTGTAGGTGTTGGAAATGCAAGCGGGTGGATGTAAAGTAACAAATTCCTTTTGTTTTTACAGCACTTCAAAGAAAATGTTCGACCGAATCCAGATAAAAATTGCTTACTATTGCTAGATAATCATGAATCGCACATATCTTTGGAATGTCTGGAATTTTGCAAAAAGAATGGAATTGTATTGCTCTCTTTTCCACCACACTGTACGCACAAGTTGCAGCTCTTGGACAGGGCTGTTTACGGTCCTTTCAAGCAAATGATAAATTTTGCATCAGGCAGCTGGATGCGAAACAATCCAGGCAAAACGATGAAAATCTATAATATTCCGAGCATTGTAAAAGAAGCTGTTCCGCTTTCAATCACTCCCGCAAATATAATTGCAAGGTTTCAGTGCACCGGAGTGTACCCTTTTATTAGAAACCTCTTTACATCCGTTGACTTTGCTCCAATCCAAGGAACCCAAGGAAGAACTTCAGCAGATGTTACGAATTCTGCGAATGATCAAGAGTCTCAGATTTCTTAAATGGAAACACTGCATCAGTCAGACATACCAGGTCCAAGTAGTTTAAAACCATTTTCACCTGCATCGCTTCGGTCCTTCCCTAAGGCAGGACCTAGATTTCCTACAAATAAAGAGAGAAAAAGGAGGAAATCTGCTATCTTAACTGAATAACCTGAAAATATGGCAATAGAAGAGGAGTATAATAAGAGAAATAAAGCAAAGTGTAAGCTCCCTGTATACTAAAATGTTTTACTCTAAATTTTTTAGAATTGGCACAGTAACCACAAATGTTAAAAATGTTACGTTAGACCCTGTTCTCCCCTACATCTATTCTATAAACAATAAAAAGCTAACCAAGAAGTTAGCGGTAGAATGTCTTGCTCGTAAAATTGAGCAAGATGAAACTAGAAGTTGGACAAAACTACAGAGGGTATAGAAACAGTGTGGCAAGCGAGTGGGAAGCCGCCATTTTCCAGTAAAGTGCGCCATATTATTTTGCAAGATAGGTTAGGTGCATGGTTTACTTACACAAACACAGATCATGTACATCAAACGAACACATACCAGGTGCATACGTTTAAATCCGCTGTTTTTAGGCAAAAGAAAGTCTTTTTTTGCATAAAATAAAATAAACTTTATTCAAAGTATTTTCCCTCGCTTGCTATACATTTTCCCCATCTCTCGGGAAATTTGTGTATACCACGCCAAAAAAAGTCTTTATCTTTCGATGCAAACCACTCGTCAAGCCATTTTCCGACGTCTTCGTACGAATTGAAGTGTTGTTCAGCGAGCGCTTGACCCATCGACGAAAACAGATGGTAATCAGAAGGGCCAGGTCTGATGAATAAGCGGGATGAGGTGCACCTCCCAGTTGAGTGTTTTCAAGTAATTTTGGACCATTTTTTGGACCATTTTCCCATTTTTTGGATCTTCCCAATGGCATGTAAATGCATGGAAATGGCCGGTTGAGTAACACCTAACTGTTCGGCAAGCATTCTTTGTGTTTGTGTATCGTCCTCATCCAAAAGAGTCTGTAATTCATGTCACTCAAGTCAAAATGACCGTCTTTGAATCGACGAAACCAGTCTCTGCAAGTTGTTTCCATAGTACTGTCACCATAGGCCTCCACAAGCATTCGATGTGATTCAGCAGCCGATTTCTTCAAATTGAAGCAAAAAAGTAGAAATTCCCGCAAATGCTCCTTTTCGGGTGCAAAACTAGACATGATTACTCAAGGAAGAATTTATGTTGTTGTATAAAAAAAACTGACTATGTGCACTGATTTATGTAGACAGGTTATGTCGAACTCACACAAAAAAAGCATGACGTTTCTATTGTAGTTAAATATGTTCACTACCGCCATCTCTGAGCAAACAGCGGATTTAAGCTTATACATCTGGTATTCGGGTCGGTCGCGGAAACAGACTGGCGCCATCTGCTGCATAAAATAAGCAATTGCTGTTGGATGAATTCTGTTTATTTATACGCGAATTTGTACAATTTAATTTTTTCTGAAAATAAAAATTTCTCTGAGGAGAAACGAGAGTGCTTATAAGCAAATTTTATAATATCACTATTAAAGAAAAAAAAATTGACTCGAGTTTGTCAAAAGATTACTGCTGACTGGAATTTTAAAAGTGATAGCTTCTAAGATACTTCGAGAATTTTATTTATTTGTAAATTTTTTACAAATAAGTTAAAAAGGGTTTTGAAACATTATCTTATAAAGTATAGGTAAGTAATAATATGTTCCATTATTTATGTTATATAATTAGACATATAGTGCAAGTTGTCATATTTTATAGCTATGAATTCTTAACTATAATAATTATTTGTAAAATCCTGAAGATTTGTGAAGCATGCGTTTTGTTAAAATAAAATTTTAATTGAATAATTAATTTTGGTTAATGGTTACTTTGAATTTTAAGTTAAGCAATTTGAAAAAAATACAATTATTATATTGCTATTAGGTTATGTGGGTTATGTGAATTTTAAAAGTTTTTTTTTGCTATAGATTTATTTAATTTTGAAAAGTATGGCAGAAGGTGGTCGAAAAGGCAACATTAATTGTTGTG
>JAUEJJ010001103.1:17743-30418 GCA_032164275.1 Synergus coniferae | reverse complement strand
TTTTAGTTGTTTACAAAATTAATTCTTTACATGATATACTATTACCACACACGCAATTAAAATTACGTTCAAAGGTGTTACTATCGACGTTCCTCCTCCTGTATTTGTAGAAGTCTTTAGTTTAGATGAAAGAACTATTGAAGATTTGGCTGGCAGACTCACTTTTGACAAATCCGTTATTACATCACTAAAAATGAAAAGAGACAAAGAATTAATTTAGTTAGGTACAATATTTTGGAAGTTTGAATTTTCCCTGATTGTTCCTATAAATTTAAAACACATTCAGGTGGTATAAGAGATGAGTTTTTAATTATTTTCACAATTGCTACTGCATATAACTAATATTTTTAAGTAAGCTATGAAAAAACTTTGAATAGATTACGAAATTCTATTTTTTTCTTTAATTTCATAAGGCACCCAATTTTTTTTTAAAAGTGTACTTTTTATAAAAATGCAGTGTTTTCTGCAGCCGGTATTCATGTCCATCACGCCATGAGACGGTTTTTCTGCGTTGAGTCATGATTTAAAAAAAATTACATATCACAAAAGTAGACTTATCCCTCAAACAAAAAAAAATCTGAGCATATATCAACTCCATATGTACACAAAAAATGGTTAAATTCAATATTTAAAAAAACCCTTTGGCACGTTTTGAGATATTGGTTGTGCAATAAACCCTACAAATTTCATCAATTTCTTTACAACTGTCTTCAAGTTTTAGTGGCGACAAAAAACGGCAACACACACACACATACATCCGGACAATTGATTAGAATGTTGTATTATTGCAATATTGTTACAACTGTCGTGGTACAAAAGTGGATATCTTGTCAATAAATAAGATGATTTTGAATATCCTGTAAAATTCGGTTTATGGGCGTTATGTGCAACGCATTGTGAAATTGGCGGTTATAATAATATTGCCATAATTTGATGTTCTTGATTCAAAAAATCTCTTTGTTTAAAACAATTTTTTGACGACTACCATTATTGTTCTACTTATAATCCACAATGCTTTATATTTTATATCTATAATTAATATTAATATTATTCATTTTTACTTCCCCATAGATGAAGCTTTGTAATCGTTACATTTTCCAATATTTTTAAAATGATTTAATTAAACTTTCCTCAATTGATGAATGTCTAATTCAACGTTCTAATCAATTATCCGGATGTATGTGTGTGTATGTGTGTGGATGGATGTTCCCCTTTTCTTGTCGCCACTATAACTTGAAAACAATTGTACATACATTGATGAAATTTGTAGGGTATATTTGCACCACTAATATCTCAAAAAGTGCCGGAGGATTTTTCAAAATATCAAATTTTAAAATTTGTATGCAGAATTATCATTTCTGTAAAATTAATTCTTCGACTATATGCTCTCAAATAATCAAAATTCAAAGCTTATGTAAAGGGAAGAAAGATTCCTTACATCCAGACAAATCGATTGACCTATAAATTTAACACATTTTATTGAAAAATAAGAAAGTTATGAATATTTATAAATTTGACAAAATGATTTTTTAACTACAACTTTTCGAATTATCAAAATTCAAAGCTTAAGTAACAAGAAAAAGGATTCCTTGTGTCAATACGAATCAATTTACCTGTAATATTAATGCATAGTTGAATATTAAGGAAGTTATGCTTATTTGTAATTTTGAAAAATTTTGTTATTACTTACAAGTTTTCAAATAACCAAAATTCAACGCATTGTAAGAATGTAAAAGACTTTTTGCAGCGTGAAAAATCATGTAATCGAATATTAATACATTTTATTTAAAAATATGAATCGTCGCTTCTACAAAAAAAAATTAAATATATTTTTTAATATTTAAGAAAATCGTTAATGCTTCCACTATGAGGACGCAAAGTGCTCAAAAAATGAGTACAAAAAAAATATAAATATAGTTAAATGAAACACTCGAGATTGTTTTAAACTATGTGTTCAGGATTCGGACATTCAAATTCTACCGCGGTCGTGAGTGCTGCCGCGTTGTGTGCGTCTCTGGCTTCTTCTCTCCTCACCTGGTGGATCGAGTAGCTAGGAGCGGGAAGAGAGGGGAGTTCGGTCGTTCGGTCTCGCTCTACACGGCTCTACCACGGCTCGGTCCTCTGTCTGTGTCTCGCGGCCTTTTCTACTGTATGTGGGTTTCAGTAATTTTGTAAAAACTGTAGTTCTTTTCAGTTAGGAAACATTGGGGGTTTTCCTACTTTTTTCAGATATAGGTTCTCTTTTCTATGGTGCAATAAAAAGAGATACTCTATTCAGTGCGTTTGACTTTTTTCTCAACGGAAATTAAACCCTTTTTTTCATTACACTTATCAATCCACAACCGGCAATTCAAGTTTGAGGTTCAAGCTCAAACACTATGATTTTAAAATGTCCGGTTAATTGAGCTATATTTACGATTTTCGTTAAAAATTTGTTAAAATTAAGTTAAAAAGTATAAATATTTAGAAAGTTATTACGCAGCTGATAAAGATAATTACCCCCAATTAGCGTCCGGTTGATTGGATCCTGTAAGCTGCAAGACGGTATCTTTTTTATCAGCATCCGTCACTTTTGATGTTAACTCAACGGTTAAATCTTCTGTATCCGAAAAATTTATAACGAGTAATATCGTTTCACTGCTGTCATTCCGTTTAACAAGCAAAACTTTATCGTTATTTATCACCTCAGTTGTTAGGTCGCCATTTTTTAAAGCAGAAGAATGCTGCTTTAAACTTGTCAATGCTTGATAAACTTTGTAGTGGGAATTTTTCGTTTTCTTCTCCCTCTTAAGGTTTATTTCGTTGTAGTTAGGATGAATGGGAAGCCATGGTGTTCCGTTTGTGAATCCTGTACATTTTTATTAAAATTATAATAGGTTTACTTTAAGATTTTATATAAATAGGACGTCTACGTCTATGAGTAGGGAAGAAAAATATTGATAAATTCATTAAGACTGCCGAGTTCAAGTTCTAATCTCAGAACTCGATTTTTTTATGTTATTTGACAAATATTATAACTGGATATTTTTTCGCTGTAAAATGATATTACTTTTTGAAATATAGGAGCACCTACAGAGTCCAAAAATGTTTTTTGTCTTTTACCATTTTCATAGAACGAAAAATTCAAATATTCAGGTTTAAATCGAATTTACACAAAATTTTCATTTCACGAAAAAAGTATTACTATTATACGTTTTCTTTTTGCTCTACACCCATATATTCTTTTAAAAAGTGAATATCACTAGAAAGCGACAAAATATCTAATTTTAATATTTCTGGAATAAAAACGGGGAGATTGAATCTTTTAGTTTAGCGCTTGAATCCAAAAACCTTAAGTAAAGAGAAAAATAAATAACTTGAACATTGCTTATTTTCCATAGACTTTTGGTAACTGAATTCAAGCCCCAAATAAGCAATGTCTTTCTATTCTATCAGGTTTTAGAGGAACTTAAGGTCAACAGTGCCAAAAATCATTTTTCCATCAACGATAGATTACGAAATAATATATATGTATTATCCACCTTGGGGGAGAAGAGAAAATTTATCAACGGGTTTATGTGTTCAGTAGTTGTCGAAAATGCTGAAAAAGTATTTCTTAAAAAGTATACTTTTTATAAAAATGCAGGGGGTTTTCAGCCGATTTTCATGTCTATCACGCAGGGCTAAAAGTATAGTTCTTTTAGATCCTTTCTTTATGTATGACCTCACTCTTTAATCCGTAGGGAGTAAAAAGTACTAATTTACTGACCCTCAATAAGGAGCTTACTCATGACGCCATATTCAGTCCCTAGGGTACTTTTTATTCCCTAGAGACTAAAAAGTAGAACTTCAGCCTGGCTTTGTTATTTATAGACATAATAAAACACGAATGAAATCATCATAATATCATCTTAAAGTGCAAACCCTACACTATAATTTGAAGCCTTTAGCTTTAATTTTTTTCAAGATTGACGAAAACGCTCTTTTCAGCGCTTTTGATCTGAATTTAAAAAAAAATCTAAATGTGATAGAAAATATATAACGCTTTCAAGTTAAAATTCTGCTATTAAAAATCTATGGAAAACATCTACTCATGAAATATATAATTAAACAAAAATATTTTTTGTGGTTCTGCGTTATCATACCTGCATTTACAGAATTGTCCCACTGAAAAGGTGTCCTGTTGGGATCTCGGGATCGTGATTGATATTTATCCTTTCCAGCATTGCAGGCCTGAGGATCTTTGGTATCTTTCCAGGAAATATCAGTTTTGTCCACCATTCCGATTTCTTCGCCATTATAAGTCACTGCTACTCCCGGAAGAATCATGGCTAGCATTGTCATTTGATCTCCTCTTCCCGGATATCGAGTCTCCGTTCGGGGTCGATCGTGATTTCCCATCTGAAAGGATCCAAAAAAAGTAGTCTTTTTAACTTTTAGAAGCACAACGAACCACATTTATAATATAATATTAGACCTTTTTAACAGAGTTTGTATTACACATAACTTTTATAATAAAAACTGTTTTATTATAACTTTATTAACATTAATGGGATTTGAAAAAGTAGTTTAAGACTAGCTGTGAATTCGATCTCGGGTGTTTTATTGAACTGTATTATAACTGTAGTGTAACTGTATAAGTATGCGGGCGTCTATATGAAAAGGGTCCTTCCCATATGCGAATTGCCGAGGTGAAAATACACGCTTGGTCCAATTTCGGCAGCCAAAGATCGGCTAAAATTATTCGGTCAATATCGACATTTTAATCGGCCCAGTGTTGTGCCAGTACTAACTGTCTATATTCGCGATTTAAATTTGCTGATATACCGCCGATGCTTGGCGCAGCAACGGCACATTATTGGGCAAAGTGTCACTTTTACTACGGCGCATCATGTTTTACGAGGATCAGCTAAATTCTGGCCCAGTGACGGCACATTACTAGACCAAGTGTCACTTGTTTAGCCAGTGTTGGGCTGACAATGGCAGCCAAGCCTTGGCTGCCGAGTGTAGACCAGAGTTATCGTTCCGTGGTTGGCGCGATAATGGTACTGAGCTTCGGCAATACTTTTGCCCAGTGTCGGCAAAATATTGTCGAAGCTCGGCACTACTCTCGCACCAACCACGGAATGATAACTCTTGTCTGCACTTGGTAGCCAAGGCTTGGCTGCCATTGTCGGTCCAACATTAGCTAAACAAACAACACTTGGTCCAGTAATGTGCCCTCACTGGGCCAGAGCTTGGTTGACTTTAGTAAAACATGAATCGCCGTAGTAAAAGTGACACTTAGCCCAATAATGTGCCGTTACTGGGCCAAGCATCGGTGGTAGATCGACAAATTTAAATAGCCAATATAGACAGCCAGTACTGGCACAACACTGGGCCGATTAAAATGCCGATATTTGGCCAATAATTATTGCTGAAACTCGGCACCTTTATAGCGCCTACCACGGAATGATAACTCTGGTTTGCACTTACCAACCGATCTTTGGCTGCCGAAATTGGACCAATTTCACCTCCGGGAATGGTATGGAGTCATATAGCCGGATGAATTTCTAAAATTTTAAGGTGTTTGTAAAGGTGGTTAAAAAAAGAGATTGAAAAAGGAAGTTTCAGAAAAAGTGGGAAAAACAATTTTGATACAGGTTTGAAAACCGAGGTTAGACAAGGGACTGAAAAAGATATTTGAAGAAGGAGATTCAAAAAGGGGGTTGGAAAAAGGGGTTTAGAAGTAGAATTTGGAAATGGCGTTGGAATAATGTACTTCTAAAAATGGTTTAGAAAAGGGGTTTAGGAAAAGTGGTTTGATAAAGGTTGTTGAAAAAAGATGGAAAAATATTTGGAAATTAGGTTCAGAAAATCTGTTAGAAAAGGGGACTTAGAAAATGGACTTAGAAAATGTAATTCAAAAAGATATTTTAAACGAGTTTGACAGTGGTGCTTTACAAAGGGATGAGATAATGGGTTTAGAAAAATGGTTTCAAAAAGGAGCTTGGGAAAGGAATTTGGAAAAAGGATGGCACAATCGTTTAGAAATGAGTTTGAAAAAAATGTTTGCAACATGTAGTGGAAAAAATCTACCCACTCCGCGGGTACATTCTCGTAACACGCCGCGCTTCGCGCTCCGTGTAACGCGCTTCGGGACGCTTGCGCCCTTCACGACGTTTGCGCCCTTCAGAACGCTATTGTTTTAATTATTTTTATTTTAAATGAAGAGAACTAAAGTTCTATCGACCTTAAGGAACACATTCTCATCAGGACACTCGCGCTTCACGCTCGATATTTGACATAAATCTCGCGCGATTTGTTCATAGCGTTTCGTGCTCTGGAATATTTGATTGTATTTGATTGGTAAAAGGAAGATTTGTAGATATTTTAAAGATCATTAATTATATTCTTTATTATTTTTTCTGTGTCAGACACATTATTCAAAACATGTTTTTTGTGTTCAGGGTGTCTCAAAACATTTGACAAAAACGGGACGGGTAGAACTTTACACAAATCTCATTCCCTAATGAGAATTTCAAAATCCAATTACAATACATACCACCCAGTTGGCAGAATAACCTTCAGGTACTTCGTTCATCCAGGTATCAATAAGCTTCTTGAAATCCGATGGCTTTGAAGTTACTGTGACATCAGTAATAAATTTGAAGTTGAAGGGAACGTCAGCTCCGTATTTGTAAAACTTAACAGTATTTTCAAGAGTTGTGTAAGCCTCTGTCATCATGACCTAAATTTTAAAATCAACTAACCATTATTCTGAATGATTGCAACTTAAAATTAGTTGGACAATTGAAATTGAACAGAAAATAGAAGACTGCCCGCGCTTCATACGTATATGGACACTATTAATTATAAAATTGTTGGTTGGAGTAATATTTAAAAAAGTAACTTTTGATAAAATTATTGTTGAAAAAATTGCATAATGGTAAGTATGTATATTTAATCCGGCTCTTCAATTATAAATAAGATACATACCATATATATGTTCCTTTAAAAATGTTTTGGTTACTAAAAATGAAATTTTCTTTTCAAATAAAGCGAAAATTAAAAATTCTTTCATAAAGAGGATCTTGAAGAGATTAAGGACAATCTTGAAAGTGATAATATGTCAACAAGGGAAAAATGATTTCATGGATACTATAGCAGATTGATGTTGCAATGCAGCGTGTTGAGAAAAATGAAGTTTGCGATAAAGTGAGCCTTAGTGAGGTTTATCCGTCACGTAGTGATATTGAGCTACAAGGATCACCTGTTGTGCTATGATTAATCTCAGTAATATTTTTCATCCATGGAAATAAATTTATAGCAGAAACATAAGAGTACTGAAAAATCAAATCAACAAAAGTAACAAATACACACACGCATAAAATAGTAATTCTACAAAAGCATCATTTTATGCACTAAAAACTTTAGATTCCAAAAACGATCGATTTCATATTTCTTAAAATATCGCGTGGACCACGGGAGATTCTTTTACTAGAAAAATCACTACAAGGACCCTGATGTATAAAACATGTTATTATTTTTATTTCTTAAATCAGGTGTTCGCAATTACCTTTTCTGTATCATTTCTTTCATTTGCCCAGTCATCCAGCACTTTCTTCCAACTTTTAGTAAGGTCGTAAGTACGCGGGTCATCTTTAGTGTATATGTGGTCCAAGTAAGTATAATCTCTCTCTGTTGCATCTGCGATATGTGAAAGAGGTTCGTCTTCGAGATCATCTTTTTCATAAAGATGCGGTACAGCATCCACTCGGAATCCATCAACTCCTTTTCCCAACCAAAACTTAATCACGTCCTAAGTAGGGATTACGTAATATATTATATAATTTTCTAAAATAATGAAACACCATCGTAAACAAAATTGTAATCGCCGAAACCTTGCAGTTCCCCATATTAAGATTAACATATCGGCTTCAAGGCCATGCTCATTAGGGTGATTCAAAAATGCATGGCAAGAATTTTTTGATGATAGAAAGCCTCGATCCCTGCAACTCGATTTTAAATCCAAAAAGAGAAATGTCCTATTTATTCTTTTTTTTTTTTTAACTTTGATTAAAATACGTGCCTAATTTGACTTGAAGTTTCCCATGTAAATTGAATGGGGAAAAATCGCTTTTTGGAGTTTTTAGAATAATTTTTCAGAGTTTAGGATAATGTTACGGAAAAGTATAGAGGCTTATTGAGAACTATCCAACAAAGAATTTCATGTATCACACATCCAATGGGTTTAATGCCCCTAACACATCCCCACAGTGCCTTGAAAACTACCCTTAAAACCAAAAATGACAATTGTTTACAAAATCGATCTTCTGAGTGCTTTATTCTCGTTTTCTTTAAATAAAAATTATTTCTATGAATCTAGTGGAATATTTATCAACATTGGTTGACTAATTTTTAATTATTTAAACAAATTCCATTTGTTTCATTAATTTTTTTACAAAAATTCGTTTACATATAATATATATATATATATATATAAATTATTACTATTGGCCTAGTGGAATATTGATTAACATTGGATAATTAATTTGAAATTATTTAAACAAACTGAATTTCCTTAAATAATTTTATTCCCGAAAATTCTTTTTTTTTTTTATTAAAGATTATTAATATTCATTTAGGGGAATATTTATCAACATTGATTAATTATTTTTTAACTAATTATTGAACAAATTCCATTTGCTTAAAAAATGCTTTTTTCTAAAAATTCGAAGAACTTGTAGTCTATTATCGTTACGTGACAAAAATTAATTTTCAAATATTTTCCAATTTTTCCTCTCCGTTCATAAACGGAGTGGACAGGTATAAAATTATACAAAATGTAAGGAACTGCTGTATAAAGAAATTTTATTGAATACTTCATCTCAGAAGATTAAGATAAATTCTCAGCTTTCCAGATAGAAACATTCTTTCTTCAAGAAGATGCTTCACACTGGATGCAAAATGAATAAGCCTATAAAAAAAGAAAAGAAATTGTTACGTAACTCAAAGTTGTCAATGATTTTGCAGAGAGAGCTGTTAAATTGATATCTGATTTCAACAATGTAATAACGAGAGTTGATAATCAAAAACAATTTTTATCGCATTTTTTTACAGAATATAGGAAAAGTGTTTCCAGATAGCAAGAAAACAACATTTCAACATTATCTCGCGACACACAGTAATAGACTAAGATATATGTAGATTACAAAAGGAAAAAGCGAACTTCTTTGTAATTCGATGAAATCTCAGAAATAAATGATGTTATTAATGTTTAAACAATGCAAAAATGTAATTGATAAAATAACAGACTGCCAGCCAGATTATTACATAAAACCTGATTTAATACCTGGAAAAAAATAGTTTAAGCCAATAAGAATCGTTTCACCAAATTAAATTTTTTAAAACAAATTACGGTTTGTTAAATAATGAAGGTTGGATGATTATTAGTATAAAATAAATAATAATGTACTGTTTATACAATTATAAATTATTTGAAAATAACTAATCGTCTATAAGTTCTTCGAATTTTTAGAAAAAAACATTTTTTAAGCAAATGATGTTTGTTTAAATAATTAATAATTAATTAACAATGTTTATCAATGTTTTAGTAGACCAACAGTAATAATTTTTGTTAAAACAAATTTAATTTGTTTAAACAATTATTAAAAATTGATTAATCAATGTTGGTAAACATTCCCCTAAATAAATATAATAGTAATAATCTTTAATAAAAAAATAATTTTCGGGAAAAAAATTATTTAAACAAATGTAATTTGTTTAAATAATTAAAAATTAATCAACAAATGTTGATAAATATTCCACTAGATTAATAGAAATAATTTTGATTTAATTAAAACCAGAATAAAGCACTCAGAAGGTTGATTTTGTAAAAAATTGTAATTTTTGTTACAAGGGTAGTTTTCAAGGTACTGTGTGTTAGGGGTGTCAAACCCATATTTGAGATCCATGAAATTCTTTGTTCGATAGTTCTCAATAAGTCTCTATACTTTCCCGTAACATTTTCTTAAACCCTGAAAAATTATTCTAAAAACTCCAAAAAGTGATTTAAAAAAAAGAAAAAATAGAACACTTCTCTTTTCGGATTTAAAATCGAGTTGGGGGGACCGAGATTCTCTAGAAAAAAAAAAGTGTTTTTGAACCACCTTAATGCCCATGTACGAATTGCCCATCGGGCCATAGTCGAGTCAATTTTCTTGGAGTCAAGCCATGTTTGTGAACCAGAAGTTGACCAACATAGCGAAATGATAAATATGGTCCAATTCTGTTTGTCAACTATTGACTACTATGGTTGGCCTAACCATAACTATATTAGAAGTCAGCCCAACGCCGAAATTATAACTTTGGCCCTACTGTGGACATTATAAATTGGCCCAACTACCGAAATGATAACTATGGCCTAACTATGTTCGCCGACTATTGGCTACCATTTTTAGGTCAATAAAATAGAACATAATCAAATTTACAAATTATAAATATTAAACAAATTTCAAATACATTTCTTTGAAAAACAAACTTTAATAGTCAGAATAGAAAAAAAAAGAAACAAATACGTGTCGCAAACTTTGAAGGACTTGATTTTCACACACATAGTGTGTGACATATTCTATTCTATTAAACTCGAAACTGAACATATATGACAACTTTTTGTAATAGGCCATTTTCACATTAGCGTTTTTTCTTATTTTCGGCCCACCCATCTTTTAAAATCGGATTTAAATTTTTTTACATAAATAAAATATTCTTGAAAAGTTTTAAAACTTTCTTGAAGCCCTTCGAAATCTTTTGAAATATTGAATCTGATGTTTGCTAAAAATTTGAATAATCAACCCTTCTCCCTTTTTTAAGTTTTTTTTTTAAATTTCGTAAATGATAGCCAATTATAATACGATTATAATTTTTTTTGTTTTACATGGTAGTTCAACTTACTTCCATTTCTTTTCGAACATCTGCATTAGCATAATTTAAATCTGGTTGCCTGTATTCAAACTGATGGAAATACCACAATTTTCTTTCTTCGCGGTACGTCCACGCTGAACCACTAAATACACTTATCCAGTTGTTTGGTGTGCTTTTTGGATCGGTAGTGTTTCTACCTAGTTTCCATATATAATAATTATTATACTTTTCCTCGTTATTTAAACTTTTTTGGAACCATTCATGTTTATCAGATGTGTGATTTGGAACCAAGTCGAGAATGACCTATTGATAAAATACATACACATGAAATACTCATCCATTATTATAAAACAACTTAGAAAGCAAAAGTATATATTTTTAAAAATACTACTGAATTTATCTTTCCGAATTATTTATTAAAAAGTAACCATTAGCACCCTTTTATTAATAAATGATTAAGAGCATCTTGTAGTAAACATATGAGCAAATTCAGTTTACCAGATTTTTTAAATATCTTTACATTTTCAAAAGAATAAAAAAATAAAAAAATAAATAGTAGTACACAGATGTATAAAACTTCAACACGGAAGTCTTTGAACTATTATTTTTTAAGAAAAAATTTAATTTCTTCAAGTTTATATTCGCAATGCATGGAGAGACTTTAATTCTTTTTGAATAAATGATAAAAGTGAATGAAGTTTAGCATACTCTGTATCATATAAAAGTATACAGAAGTTTAAAACTTTCATAATAATCTTTAATAAGTTTCAGTGAAAAAATTAGTATTCGTAGTACAAACATTATGATTCTGTCCTTGAAAAATTAATCGTACTAAAAAACGACATGGTGCTTACTAACTTGTCTAAAAGTAATTTGAATAAGAATGAAAATTAATATCATAATCTGTAAAACTTTTTTGAGAAATTGACATTATGAATACGAACATGTCAGAAATCTGTGATCCATTGTAGCAATAAAAACGTTTTATTATGTCGTATTATTATGTCGTTTTATTATGTTACCCAGTATGCCCAAGCACGTTAATTCATATTTTTCTGACAAAGGGACCTCGCGACGTGGTGTTTTTTGTTTTTATCGATACTCTCCTGATGAATGATAGATACCTATATTGGAGGTTTTCTGAGAAAAATTAAGAAGACCCAATTCTCAGCCGTTTGAGAGAAAAATGGGTTTAAAGTTTTGCGTGCAGGCAGGAAGAATCGAGCGTGCAACCTTACGACTACCAGCCAAGCGATCTGCCAGCTGAGCCACCGTACCGTTGGAGAGATCTTTACATCAGGGCCATGACCATCCGCACGCAAGTCTTTAAATGCATTTTTCTCGAAAACGGCTGAGAATTGGATCTTCTTGATTTTTCTCAGAACACCTCTAATAGGTATCTATCATTCAGGAGAGTGTCGATCAAAACAAAAGACACCACGACGCGAGGTCCCCTTATCAATACATAGGAAACGTATGTGCACTCCTCGGTGACGACGTATTTTTTCACAAAAGTACCATTATATTTTACATTCAACCAGTGTCTCCAGAAGGTGGAATTTTTCGGCCCACACCACACGAGATAATGCTTTCTTCCTCTAGTTAAATCTAACATCCGAAATCGAATTCACAGCTAGTTTATTATTTATTTGAAAAGAAAGTCTCTCCGTGTAATAAATATTTGTCGATAAAAGTAGAAATCTAACTCCGTTTGATATAGATGGAGGTTGATTACCTATTTTTAGTGAATAATATTTACTATGCGCAGAAATTAAAGTTGGCGAAACTAAA
>JAUEJJ010001103.1:0-17643 GCA_032164275.1 Synergus coniferae | reverse complement strand
ATATAGATGGAGGTTGATTACCTATTTTTAGTGAATAATATTTACTATGCGCAGAAATTAAAGTTGGCGAAACTAAAATCCTTCAAATTTGACGACAAACTATAAAATCCCTTGAAATTACTTAAAATTTATTAAAACCCTTAAAAATTCATGAAAATTATTTTAAATCTCTTGAAGTTTCTAGAAACATCTTAATATTCTTTAAAATTCCACGATAATTTTCAAAATCCCTATAAGTTTTTAATTATCTATGAAATCTCTTAAAACTCTTATAGAAACCTTATTAAATTCTTTAAAATTCCACTGCAATGTTTAAAATCTATTACAATTTCTAAGAATTTCTTGAAATCCTCCAAAATTTTACAAAACATTTTAAGTATCATAACAATATCTTAAAATCCTTTAAAATCATTTAAAACTTTACGAACTATTTAAAAATTATAAAATATCCAGTGCAGTAATTCACAGACCTGGCCCAGACACGCACGAAATACATAGCCATTACGTATTACAGAAATTACAGGCAGAGAAAAAAATGTCGGTAAGGTAGGGATCGGATAAGTATAATACATGGCCTTAGAATACCTTAATAAAATTAAACTATGAAAGCTATATAATATGACAAAAATGACGAAGCATGAATGTAAAAGTGACATAATTATTAATAAAAAGGTGTACTGAAAAAAAATGAAGACTAATAAGTAAATATAAAATAATAAATAAGTAAATGTAAAATATGAAAACGAAAAGTTTTCTTAAAATTAGCTTAGAAATTATGAGGAAATGTTATTGCAATTTTATTTTATTATCTTAAGGGGACATTCTAGTTTATGCTCTTGAAAATAAATTAAACAACATTTTTTTTAAATTTATTTTATTCACGTGTGCGCTATTGATGAAATCTGAATAGAATAAAAAAATGTTGTGTAATTTATGACTGTATGCATTAGCCCAAACAGTTTTATATCAAATAGTAACCTCTAGAAAAATTCTTAAAACTAGTATATTTTTCAAGCGCCTAAACTAGAATGACCCCCCCTTAATATGCAAATCAAAAGGCATAATAAATGTAGTAATTTAATTGATTTCAATCACCTTGATATCCAATTCTTTTGCTTTCTTTATTAATTTAGAGAAATCTTCTAAAGTTCCGAACCTTGAATCTACAGCTCTGAAATCTGAAATGTCGTACCCAAAGTCTACCATCGGGCTCTCGTAAATAGGTGACAACCAAATCGCACCCACACCCGATTCTTTAAAATGTTCCAATTTGCTAGTTATTCCTAATCCATAGAACACAAAAAATTAATTAGGATGTAAAAAGCCGTAATAAAGTGTACATAATAATATTCTAATTATTATAGCATGTTAGGACTATCATTGACCGGAACACAAACTCTTGTTTGTATGAATGAAGAAATAATCCTCAAAAAATTTTGCTTTCAATGCACTAAATTTAACGAGAAAAAAACATTTGACTAATAACTTTTGTGAAATGAAATCTGACTTACCATTTAAATCCCCGATACCATTGCCGTCGGAATCCATAAAACTCCATGGATATATTTGATAAAACACTGTGTTTTTCCACCATCCTTTATTTTTTATCTCACTGGTTACGAGACTAACCAAGCAAAAAAAAGCAAACAGACGCCAAAGATGTGCCATGATTGCACAGTGCACCTTACTCCTCTATCAGGCAAACACTCATGCGCTCTATTTATAATATCGCACTCACAATCAGTTGCACAATAGAAAAAAATCTTATCATAGAATCACAGTTGCTGGAAGTGACTTTTAATTCTATGTGATAAACTTCTTCCTCTACAGGTAACCACAATTCCAGTGATTAGAAGTCACTGAAAATCAGCATTATAATTTGTCATACGAGAGCGAACGCGCACTATCGCGCGCGCGCGCGTATAATTTCCTCTTAAATATTATGCTTTAGAATTTTTTTTCTATATTATTTAATTTATATTTTTTAAAAATTTATATTAATAACAGTTACATAATACTAATTTCAATAACTGACCAAATTTTCATGATATAATATTATATACATATATAGATATATAATGAATATAAACATTTTTTGCCTTAAAATATTATAAATTAGTTTAATAATTCTTTATAAATATAATTTTTAATAATGTTATTTTCTCTATGGTCTCCCATAAAGATTCTTAGTAATCTTAATCGTGAAAATGACACAATAGGAATTTGGCCGGTTATTGCTTTCTTAATAATTTTGTACAAAATATATAAATTATTGCTAATATTCTTATAAACGCAAATAATATATTTTTTAAATATTATATTACTCAAAATGCATTAATCAAATTAATAAAAATTTTAAAAATGCACCAAAAACTTTGGGTAGAAGTAGACTTCCCAACTCTAGTGACAAGTCACTTCTGACACGTCACTTCCCAACCGTGACTATGGATACGTACGCGACGAATCATGATTACAGAAAAGGCGTTACGATATTCGACCTTTTTTACCATGATCTTTTTATAATAGGAAAAGCTACACTACCGTCGGAAATTGTCGGTACGCCTGTTTTTTAGCAGTTGCTTAAAATTCTCTAATTTATATAATTAATTGAAAAATTGTTTTCCAAATAATTTTATAAATAAAACAAAAGTCGAATACGCCGAAACTAAAAAATGATAAACAAGATTTAATTATTTGTTATTAAAATAATAATAATGTTTATTAATTACTTGAGTGTCGAAATGTATTAATTTTACAACATTCGACAACTGTATTGATTAATCCAATTAATAGAATATTGAATTGAGCGAACAATAAAATATTACATTTTTGGTAATAAAATTCAATAAAATTTCAATTTGGTTTTACCGAAAAGTTATTGTAATTCTATAATTTCTATATGAAATTCCGAATACATCTTGAAAACAAATAACCGAAATCCAAAATAATGTTTATAAATATTATTTGACTATACAATAAATAAACATATGTCTAATGATAAATAGAAAATCATAGTTATTAATAATATAATAACTGTTGTATTCAATAGAGTGGGTCAAAAAAATTGCCGTCGACAGGTCCCCTAAGTCAACGCAGTACCAGTAAATAAAGTCGGTACCGCACCTGTACTGTCCCAGTACTGGGCCAACCCTCTGCAGAGCATCTAAGTCAGTGAAGTGCGTGCAGATGAAATCGGTACCGAACCTGTACTGGCCTAGTACTGGACCAATCGTCGGCAGATCCCCTAAGTCAGTGTAGTGCCAGTAGATAAAATCGGTATTGCGTCTGTACTTCCCCAGTACTAAGCCAACCCTCGGTGGATCTTCTAAGTCAGCGTAATGCCAGTAGGTAAAATCAGTTCTGCGCCTGTACTGCCCCAGTACTGCGCCGATGATTGGCGCGGTACTACCCGGAAGTACTGGCATTGCTCCTTGTTTACAACTGGCGCAGTACTATGCCATTTGTAATATCCGGCATAAATCCGACTTTTCCACTTGGGATAAGATCGATAGAACTTTAAGTAAATGAGTTCTCTTCATTTGAAACAAAAATAATTAAAACAATGGCATCCCGAAGGGCGCAAGCGTCACGAAGCGCGACGTGTCATGAGAATGTGACCGCGAAGCGGGCAGATTTTATTTTTTTAAATTCACCATAAAACTCACTTGTCAGTGCCAATATATGATTTATTTGCGACTTAATTTGAACTAAACAATTTATTTTTATAGATTTTTCATCAATTCTACCATTTGCAATTCAAAAAATCTGCCCGCTTCGCGAGCACATTCCCATAAGACGTCGCGCTTCGCGACGCTTGCGCCCTTCGGGACGCTATTGTTTTAATTATTTTTGTTTTAAATTAAGAGAACTTATTTACTTAATGTTCTATCCACATTAAAGAACACATTCTCATCAGGACACTCGCGCTTCGCGCTCGGCCCTGTTCCCCATACAATAGGTATAAATAAATAGTTAACAAGTTTAAGCGCGCTTACTACGTGCGATTTGTTCACAGCGTTTCATGCTCTGGAATATTGAGCTTCAGTTTTAATTGTTAACAACAATTGCATGGACAAATTTTTATCATCTTAGGCATTTATTTCTCAAAAAATTCCTAAGATGCAAATTTTAATTGTTGTTAATAATTAAAATTGTTGATTGTCATGTAGACACTCTAACAGTTTAAAAATTAGTCCTTTACACTTCATTACGTTGAAAAACCCAAGTTCCTACCTCTAAAAATAGCCGAACAGTGCATTTGTTAATTAAATTTATTTAATCAATCAGCAATTGTTACTGAATGACAAAATCTGATATGTTAGTGACATTTCTCTACAATTTTTAGTCGATTCAATTCGAAAAACTTTATCTATTGCATCATAAACACCTTATATAGTCAATTGTTTATAAAATTTGTTTACATGCTGTCCTCTATCTTATTAAAAATTAATTTCTCCATTTTAAATTATTTCAATTTTTTGCATAAAATAATTTTTTTTCTTATGAATAATAATACAGGATGAAATTGTTAAAGAATCGGTTTCCAAATCCCTCTTAGAAAATTTAAATCGCGTAATTAGAAACTAAGTTATAGGCTTTTGAAGCTACCTGTACAATAGGGTCGTTCAAAATCACTTTTTTTTACTAGAAACTCGATCCCCCCAATTCGTTTCTAAATCCGAAAAAAGAAATGTCCTATTTTTTTTTAATTTTGATTAAAACACGTGTGAAAATTATAAAATTGTGAACTAAGATGCGTTGGGGGGAATTATGGATAAGATTGAAACAAAGGAGTCACAAGATAAAATGAATACTCGTGAAGTAATCTAATTTTAGTTTATTGTCACAAATCATACACATAAAGTTTAATTATTTGTTCAAAGTTTGTTATTTATTGACATTTAAATTGAGAGTTCAGTTAAAGAAACTATTGCACAAGAGTTATTATTCACAAATCATTAGTAACAGAAAATACACTTGAAAAGATACACAAATTCATAAAGGTAAATAAGCAAATATAAGAAAGATATTCACGCGTCTCAATCGTCTGAGGTCAAGAATTGTACTGCCGATTGATGGTACCTAGACCACCGAGGGACCCTTTTTACCTTTCTTACTCTTTTTTATGCAGCTTTCTCCAATTTTGAGGTATGGATTGGTCATGGGTCTCTGGTTGGTCTTTCGGAGCAGAAGTTGTAAAAATTTACAAGATTTTATATTAAAATCTAGCGTCTGTAACATTCCCCTTCCTGTTCGAAGCTGCATGTGAGATACATTATTAGACTTCGAGGACGCGTAATTTTGCTGCGGGTCTCCGATATGTTCCTGTTGAGGTTGTGACTTCTGCCACTCGGACTCTTTCGTTCGTCCCTGGGAACACTTCCTTGACTCTTCCTCTCGTCCACTCCCGTGTTGGTCAACGGTGTGACAAATCCTTCCATTCTAACAGGCGGAAGCTGAGCCATTGGAGGAATGTATGGCTGTGCCCTCCGGCTACGGCAGTGTTGACAAGTACTCCAAACAGCTCTCATAGCAGCCCTTGCGTTGATGCTCCAAAATCGCTGTCGAAGGTCATTTAGAACCCTTTCTCTTCCATGATGACCTACATTGACGTGGAGGGTATGGATTAAGAGACGCACAGCTGAATGCTTTCTATCTAGAATTATGGGTTGCCTCGCTGCCAGTCCAACTCCGCTGCATGCCCTGATGCGACAATCCATGCGGATTAATCCATCATCGCCAATCACAGGTGATAATTGAGAGAGTCGTGATGTTCGCACTACGGTCTTGTGTTGTCGAAGATGTTGAAAGTCTCCGGGGAAACTTTCTGCCTGTATCATCTTCAGGATCTCCTTCTCTTCATGAAGTACATTGTAAGCGTAGCTTCTTGATGTCCCTTTGCGGTGCTCTTCGTCATGTTCTCCACTTCTTGGCTAGGATTCTCACCCAAGTGAACGTGCGAATCATCCTCATCCAGCTGTATAACCTGTAAACATTAACAACTTCTGCGAATTTTACCTGTTCCTGAATCTGTAGACAGAATGCTTGTTCATCCTCTGGTGTCTTATCCTGAGACCACTTATCTTGAGGCCAGTAGGTTTCATCCTGGCTGAGAAATTCTGGCCCCGTGAACCATCTGCTAGTGAATTTTATTTCCAGATGCTCCATGTTCCTGGTGGCTTCGTCAGCAACGTTTTCATTGGTAGGGATCCATCTCCAATCTTCGACTCCTGTCGTATCGAGAATTTCTCCAATCCTGTTGGCTTCAAAGACGCTCGGGTATTTCCTGGTCTCTAAACGGATCCACTTTATTACCGTTTCCGAATTGGTCCAAAAGATCCTCTTAGCTATGTGGAGGCTGTGCTCAGAGGTCACTGTTGACGCTAACCTGGTACCCATAACTGCTGCTTGTAATTCAAGCCACGGGATTGTTATGGTTTTTAGGGGAGCCACTCGACTTTTCGACGATACTAAGATCGCCTTAGTGCCCTTCTCCCCCCCCCCCAGTCGAAAATATGCGACTGATGCGAAGGCTTGCTGACTCGCATCGCAGAAGATGTGTAGTTGGATGTCCTTTATCTGTCCGATTCCTAGGGCGTAGAACCGCGAGATTCGCAGTTTGGTGGCGCTTCGTAGATCTTCTAACCAGGTCTTCCACTTGCTTATTAGGTCTTCAGGTAGCGGTTGATCCCATCCTAGCTCTGCCCTCCACACGTCGTGCATAAGGATCTTGGCCTCTTCGAACTCTCTGGTGTTCCTGTTTCTGATCTCGTGGGCAACGTAAGGTGATGAAACCGATCCAAAAATCATCACCTGCATCTCAAAAACGATAAGCTCGCCAGTTTCCTGATCTCGGCCCAGTATTCTCTGGCTGGATTGATCTTCTTTCCGAATTTTCACTTGGTGAAACATCTCCCTCAGGTCGCCGTATACAGCTATCGCTCGCTCTCGAAATCGAAAAAGGATACCGACTAATGAGCAGAGAAGGTCTGGACCTTTTAACAGCACGTCATTTAGACTTACCCCATGACTTCTAGCCGCTGCATTCAAGATAATGCACATCTTACCAGGTTTGTTGGGATTGAATGTTAAGAAGTGTGGTAGGTACCAAGTTCTCGGACTTTCTCGTTCAACTTCCTCATTCGTTAATCTACGAGCGTATCCTTTCTCCACGTAATCCTGGATCTTTTTCTGATATTCGGTCCTCAATGCTGGTTCCCAGTTTATTTTATTTTCCAATAACTGGAAACGATTCTCTGCTAGGTAACGACTGGGTGGTAAGGTTTCGTTATCTCTTCTCCAGAGAAGTTCGGCTTCCCATCGATCTCCGCATCGTCGTGCTGTCCTATTCAATACTTCTTCAGCTCTTTGGTCCTCTTTTGAGCGTAACCTGGTTGCAATCGAGCTCACTCCGAAGGATTCTACGCTCCAGAATTTTTGCATAGATTCCACGAGCTCATCCGTCTCACCTTGGTAGCAGTGCATCACGCACTCTGACTCTGCGCTTTCGAAGTTGCAGGGACCGTAGACTGACCAACCTAAAGGTGTCAAAGATGCCATAGGTGCGCTACCTTTTCCAAAGACTGTTCTCCGAGGCGTAATCAATAATCCAAAATCCTGTCCAATCATGATCCTCGGCTCTGCATACATTACATGAGGTAGAGGAAGATCTTTGAAGTATCTCCAAGTGTCGGTGTCTACCCTCTTCGTTTCGTGGTACCGCGAATTTTCAAGTTTACCCTCCGTGATGTTGGATCTTCGGTTGTGGAATTATTGTACCATTGGGCCTTAAAGGATGCGATCTCGCCCTTGAGACCACGTTTTTCGGCCAGGCTGTCCTGAATCAAGGACATTTGTGACCCGTCGTCTAAGAACGCGTATGTCTCTACTTCCCTGGCTTGTCCCATCAAGGTGACCGGCACGACCTTTAGAAAAACGTGCCTTCTTCGTTTGTGGATCATATTTATCGTCGCGACTTCGTACTCTCTAGTCTTCATTGATGCTGGTCGGGGTCCGGTCTTCATTGTTGACTCCTGCGTCTTTTTAGAATCGTTGTTGGCGCTTGTTGCAGCTATTTTTTCCACAGCGTCTCCTTTTACAATCTTTGCTGGGGTGTCTCGATTTTAGACAACGGAAGCAAATCTTCTTGTCCTTAACCCATCTCCATCTCTCATTGAGACTAAGGGTCTTCAGTCTTTCGCACTGTGATGTTGGATGCTCTCCTTCATAGTTCGCACATATACTTTGATTGCTGCTGGGCTCTCCTATCGCTCCTATCAGTGATTTACCCGGTTTAATAGTTACCGGGTCACAGATCACAGATGCTTACTATGGAGGCTTGATCCTCAAGCCAAGTTGTAAGTTTCATAAGATCCGTTGCCTCAAGTCCATTTTGGATGAAGGTTGGCCATTGCAATTTCTTCGAAAAAGGAAGCTTACTCATCAACTGCTCTGTTAGCATTGGGTTGTTTAGGTACTCAGGACGACCTAAAGCCTCCACAGTTGCTATAATATTTGTGACTGTATCCACAAATTCAATAAACAGTTCTGGCTGATGCTCCTTTAACTCACGAATGCTTGACACTTTGAATATTAAATTTTTAATTATATATTCTGATCGTCCGAAACGCCTTTCCAGAATTCGCATTACCTGATCTATATTATCTGTCATGAGAAGAGCCCGCACAGCTTCTAATACTTTTCCTTTAAGGCATTTATGTAGGCGTGCCATGTTTTCGGCATTAGTAAAACCACATACCTGTGTTGCGTTTTTAAATGTTTGGAAAAATAGCGGCCATTCTGCTATGTCCGCTCTGAAATTAGGCAGATACTTTTTTATGGCTGTTCTGGCCATTAATTTCTCTAATTGGGAGGTTTCTGAATCCTTGGACTGTGGCTTCTGAGGTCCTAATCTATCACAGGTCCTTCTGTTTACCACTGTCCTCCCTCATTGGGGCAGGTCTCTGCCATTCCTCGACTTTCGAGCGTACTGATTGTGCTGAATCTGAGGAAGACCTGTCATCACATGTGTCAACTTCCTCTTCGAGTTCTGCCAATCTTAGCTTGGCTTGTAAGGCCAGCATCTCTTTTTTCCTCTCAAGCCGGTTTAGGTCCATCTCCTCTTGCAGGCGGTCCAATTCCTCGGCTTGTTTCAGTTCCAATTCTAGCCGCTTCTGTGCGATTGAGCTGGCGTATGAGCGAATAGATTTTCTAGATCGTCTTTATCGTACGTCGCACGATCGGTCACCAACCGATCTTTCTCTCGGGGGTCCTCGTGCTTCCTCGTTATCCTCCAAGACATCTCGTATTTCTCTCTCTCTCTCTCTCTCTGATGACCTTCGCTGCGTATGCTACGGGGTAGAACGGTTTTCCAGCTCGTCGACTTTCTTCCCTTTTCTTTACCTGAGGTAGGGTTCCCGTACCGTTCGGGTGGGACACCGAGGTTATTGCGCCCGCTCCTCCGCTTCCTACTTTGATGGTCGGTTGGCTCCCTTAGTTTAGGATTTTGGGATGTACTAGTCGATGGGCCTGCAGCTAAACTTTTTATTACATCCGTTTTTCTTCTCTTGTCGACGTCGAGTGACTCATCCACGTTGGCGTCGGCGTGCGTATTGATGTTGGCGTCGGTCAGCGTGTTGTCGAGTTCACCTGATGTATTTTCTTGAATTTCACTCATTTTGCACCTCTATTTAAACCTCGCACCATTCACAATCACAAAACTGCACTTATGTTCACAAACTGAATTCACCACTGTTACAATCCGGCTCGAAGGGCCAATGAAAATTATAAAATTGTGAACTAAGATGCGTTGGGGGAATTGTGGATAAGATTGAAACAGAGGAGTCACAAGGTAAAATGAATACTTGCGAAGTAATCTAATTTTAGTTTATTGTCACAAACCACACACATAAAGTTTAATTAATTGTTAAAAGTTTGTTATTTGTTGACATTTAAATTGAGAGTTCAGTTAAAGAAACTATTGCACAAGAGTTATTATTCACAAATCATTAGTAACAGAAAATACACTTGAAAAGATACACAAATTCATAAAGGTAAATAAGCAAATATAAGAAAGATATTCACGCGTCTCAATCGTCTGAGGTCAAGAATTGTACTGCCGATTGATGGTACCTAGACCACCGAGGGACCCTTTTTACCTTTCTTACTCTTTTTTATGCAGCTTTCTCCAATTTTGAGGTATGGATTGGTCATGGGTCTCTGGTTGGTCTTTCGAAGCAGAAGTTGTTAAAATTTACAAGATTTTATATTAAAATCTAGCGTTTGTAACAACGTGCCTAATTTGACTTGAAGTTTCCCATGTAAATTGCATGGGGAGAAATCACTTTTTCGAGTTTTTAGAATAAGTTTACAGGGTTTAGGAAAATGTTACGGGAAAGTATAGAGGCTTATTGAGAACTATCCAACGAAGAATTTCCTGTATCACACATTTGGGTTTTGCACCCTTAACACACTCCCACGGTGCTTTGAAAACTATCCTTAAAACCAAAAATGACAATTTTTCACAAAATCGACCTTCTGAGTGCTTGATTCTCGTTTTTTTTTTATAATAAAAATTATTTCTATTAGTCTGGTGGAATATATATCAATATACAACCACTACTTAAAACATAAACTCCTCAACTAATTTTCACGCTAGTCAAAAGAAAACGAATGGATTTTCTTTACCTTTGGTATATAATTCGCAAATAATTTTGCGTGCAGGTGTTCTTACTCACGAGCTGAAGCGAACTGAGAGATAATTAACGACATTAAGGGAGTGTTTCTAGAATTTTTTGATTTGACCATCCTTCTCTTATGGCCATCACCCCCGGACTTACCCTATATAATTATAATTTTAAGGATTTAAAAATTCTATTTACGGCTATTCATAGTACTAAAAAAAAAAAGAATTGTTCTATATGGCGTTGCTTTTTGAACGCCCTACAATATTTTCATAACAACTATTTGAATTTTCTTGAACAATCGAAAATTCAAATTTCGAACCACATAACGCGAGATATGATAAAAACTGAAGTTTTCAAAATTGTTCTTTCTACGAATAACTGAAAACATTTCTTTGAATATTTCTTGTAAGGAAACTTAGTTTGTTCTCCAAGTATGGAAAAATGTATTGGAATACTTCAAATTTAATTTTTGAGCCAGATAATATGAGAGAAGAAAATAAGTCCAAAGAGTGAAATTTGTACTTTTAAAAGGTCAGATAAAATTTTCATTAAACATTATTTTATAGGACCAATAGTAAATCATTTAGAATTAGTTCTCGTTTTCAATTCACATTAAAGTAATTAAACAAAAAGCATGTACAGCGATAAAGTATTTAGTATTAAGCGACAGCCCGCCAAGCGCCTCGAAACGCGAGGTTTAGTAAATGGGTTTGAGCAGCGGGCAGATTTTTTAGAAAACTATTTGCCTATAGAAAAATGTTGGATTGTATACACATGTGTTAGAAAGAAAAATGAAACTTCGGATGGTAAATATAAAATTGTTTACTTTTTTGTCAATATAGTAATGTAATAATACTTTCAAACTGTAAATATTATCAAATTTCTCACGTAATCTTATTTCTGTCCATAGAATTGCGAATCTGTTGCATCGGTTAATTTTTAGAAACAATTTCTAGATCACACTAATAGATTTTAAAAATACCAACAGAAACGTTAGCCTTCTAATTAATATTATAACGGGTTTAGTTTCAAAATCATTGCATTAATGTACATATACAAAGCAAAATGATCGTAATAAATAGGGGAACAAAACGCTTTTTTTATGCTTTTTAACTTATGCGAACCATTGCGAAGAAGCAAAAGGAAAATGCAGAATTTAATGAACTGAAAAACATTCCGTTTACGAGTGTCATCAATCAAGATGAAAATGATGATTATGAGGAATAGTATAATGTTATTTCTCTATTATTTTTATTCCTTCCTTTAATGATAAGTGAAAATCGTAAATTTGAAATTAACTCCTTTCTTGATTTTCTTGTTACAAGCTTAAAATTCCGAAAAATGAATGCGTGGATTAGATCAAAGTGGACATTCCGCATCTCGTAAGGTGGTTATAAGTTATTGTATGGTACACTGAATAGAAACCGAGAAAATTAGAAGAATTTTTTTTTAATTTCTATTGCAAAAACCGGTCATAAAATGATCATAAATTATTCATGAATTTTTTCATAATTTTTATTCAACGCGTTCTAGGCTTGGTTGTTAAAGGGTTAAAATCTCTGAAAAGCCTCATGCATAATATCGTATTACGATTCTTGACCTAGCGCAAACAGCTCGCACTGGATTCATTCACACTTCCTTATCTTCCAGTTAGGAGTGAATAAGAAGAGGAAAGTGATGTATATTTTTTTAAAAATTCTTTTAATTCTCAATATCTTTAAATAATGTTTCTATTATTTCATGCATTTTAAAAGTATAAATATATTTTCTTCATTAAATAATTATATTTATACTTTTCAAATGCATGAAATAATAGAAACATTATTTAAAAATATTGAGAATTAATTTTTTAAAGAATTTTCTTTATTAAGTAATTATGATAAAATTGAAATAAAGAATTTAAAATGAATAAACCTTCAGTGACCGAGCGCTAGATACTGTATTACAAAACATATTACTGATGAAATTCAATTCTTACCAGTTTTAAATTGTTAATCTGGAAAAATACCCTTAAAAATTCCTCAAGTTTCCATGCATTAAACCACATATATACTGTGTATGTATTATTACGAAAACTGATAAGCTTCGAGGACTTTTGATGCATAGATTATTTTGACATTTTACATTTAACTTTCTATTACGAAGGAAATCAGATTATAGGGGAAACCGGGGCTATTCCGTCACTATTTTTTCAATTGCATTTTTAATAAGGGACATTCTTTTTTAAATCGGACACCTATTTTCACTTCAAAATTTAGAATCATCTGAAAATGATTTTATGTCCTCTATTTAAGAAATAAACTGACGCGTGTATGAAGATTTTTATAAACAAAATTTTTTTCAGAAATATGTTAATTTAAACTTTGGATAAAATTCTTCAAAATGCTAAATTCTCTTGCACTTAAAATTCATTATCTCCGGTTTTATTAACTGAATCGATTCGGGTCTTTTTTATTTCTTACCTTGTTATTTTAGCTTTTCAAATAAATATTTACATAATTTTTATTTGTTAATTAATTATAAATATTAGCAACTTAATTGCTTAAACAATTTTTTCATACTTGCTACAGTATTTTTTTCAATTTTTTTCGTTGAGAGGGCAAATATGAAAAAACCGTTTAAGGAATTAATTTGTTGATATTTTTTGTTAATTAATAAATAAAAATTATGTAAATATTTATTTGAAAATTTAAAATATTATAACAATGCAAGCAATAAAAAAGACTCGAATCGATTCAGTTAATAAAACCGGAGATAATGAATTTTAAGTAGACGAGAATTTAGCATTTTAATGAATTTTATGTAAAGTTTGAACTACATATTTCTGAAAAAAATTTTTTTTTTCAAAAATCTTTATACACGTCTTAGTTTATTTCTTAGATAGAAACCGTAAAAAAATTCGTCATTTAAAAATTTGAAAAAATTTTTTTGCTGAAATCCGTTCGACTCGTAAAAGAATGTCCCATAAACAAAATGCGATCTTTTGCACAAGTATGGTACAGTGCCCTGTATAAATAAATGCCTTCTCCTGTGAAGTTGGGTGATTATACGTTTTTCTATGCGGAATAAAGGTATCATCTAACTTCACAGGGAAGGCATTTATGCAGGGCACTGTACATGATTAGACAGCGAATTTAATAAATAACATAATGCAGAGGGTTTCATACTCTTAGAATACGTACGTTAGTACAGTCCACGCCCGAGTAGTGCCACACCGAGTAGTGTCACTTCCCCAATTTCTCACTCGAACGTTATCCCCACTCTGATCCCTTGCTTGAGACTTGAGAGGTTAGAATTTACCTCTCCGAGTAGTGCCACACTGAGTAGTGCCACTTCCCCAATTTCTCGCTCGAACGTTATCCCCACTCTGATCGCTTGCTTGAGACATGAGAGTTTAGAATTTACCTCTCCGAGTAGTGCCACGAGCAAAACGACCTAATTATTAGCTTTTTTTTTGTCTTTTGGATTAAGTATAAGTTATTTGTATGAATTTTTCGCCCTTCTTACATTTTTACCAATTTTCTACCATCAATTTTATTATATTATATTTTATGAAAATTTTCGATCTTTTCGATTAAATAGTTGTGGCACTACTCGGAGCGAGTAAATTCTTTTCCTCCAAGGCTAAAACGCGCTAGGAATGGGGGAACGTTGATTCTCACAAGGAAACCTCACAAAGTGTCAGGAGCCGATTTCAATGAAACTTTGCTATGTTGTAGAGGACAAAAAAATAAGAGATACGTATTTTTTTATCTGCCAACAAACACTTTGAAGGGTTAAAAATCACCCCCAAAGTTCACTCTCAAAAACAGGGTAAAAGTGCTTCTCCTTAAACTTTTTTCTCCATAAAAATTCTAAACTAGCTGTGAATTCGATCTTGAGTGCTACAGCATATACTCGACACGAACTACAATCTGGTTGTTTTTGCTTCAATCTTTCTATAATAATATCTTCTTTAATTTTATCTTTACAATTTTCTAATAATTTTTTAAATTTGGGATATCGTTTACAGATATATTCTTTTTCAAAATCATTTAAGTTATCAGTAAATAAAACTGATATTATGGCTTATATTCAGTATTTTTACATATAATTTCCATTATTTTATCTAATTCTAAATCGTGTATAGCCAACCGTTTGTGTGTAATATTCGGTTTTTCATAAAATTATCTATTTTCATTAAATTTTTTTAAAAATGAATATTGTTTTGTTCGTGATAAAGCTCATTATCGTCTATACAAATAATCTTATTATTTTATTATTTACTTGATGACTGAAATGACAGATCGAAGATGAATGAAGGTTGGCAACAGTTAAAATTTAAAAAAAGAAGGTATTATGACCTTTGAATTATGTAAAAGAAAAAAGTTTTACTATAAAAAACCAAATTTTCAAATATTATAAATGTCCGCAATTTCCTTACTTTTCCATAAAATGTGTTAATATTATAGGTCAATCGATTCGTCTCGACACAAAAAATCTTTCTTTTTCTTAAAACAGCTTTTAATTATGTAAAGAAAAAAAGTTTTACTATAAAAACCAGTTTTCAAAATATTATAAATGCCCGCATTTCCTTATTTTTCAATATAATGTGTTATATATTATATGTCAATCGATTCGTCTCGACGCAAGGAATCTTTCTTTTCCTTACATCAGCTTTGAATTATGTCAAGGAAAAAAGTTTTATTGTAAAAAAACCATTTTTAAATAATTATAGTATATGACCATAATTTTTTGAGATATTGGTGGTGCAAGTAAACCCTATAAATTTCATCAATTTATCTACAACTGTCTTCAAGCTTTTGTAGTCACAAAAAAAGGGGTACATCCATATATATACACACATACATCCGGACATTTACTCAGGGCATCATATAAGATATATTCCACTTGGAATTTTTCAAAAAAAAAAAACTTTTTTGAGAAAATGGATTTTGTACCGAATACAAAGCTTCCTCTATGAGGAAGTAAAATCATTAAATATTTATAAAAACAATTTTATTCTATAGAAAATAAGATTCTGAAGTTGACGTGTTTCTATATTTTTCAGAAAAATGCATTTCAAGTGGGTGAAAACTACCCCAAAAACAAGTTTTTCACGCTATCTCTGTTTCTATGCAACATTTTTATTTCAAACCAATTGGAGATTACTTGTTATTGCAAGGTGATATTAAAGACAGCATTTGGATCTTCGAGGGTTGCATCCCTTATTTTTTATAAGGGTGAAAGTGTGTTTTTTAACTTTTTCTCCATAAAATTTCTAAAAATCGTCAAATAATTATAAAACTAATTTTATTGTGAATAAAATAAGGTTCGTATATTTTAGTTTTCTTTGAAAAATTTTGTACAGAAAACAAAAGTAAGTGTATTTACCCGAAAGTGTGATAATTCAAAATAGTTGTATGAAGTAATTAAGAGATTTTTAAAATCAGAGAAGCATAAGTATATTTCGTAAACATTATTTAAATTATTAAAAAGAGTATTATTTAAAGTGCATTAACATAAATGTTACTTACGCTACTTTAATGTGCAAAATTTTTCAAAGAAAGAGAAGCACTAATAAGGGGTAGTTTGAAATGCTTTTTTCTGAAAAATATCGAAACACGTGAGCTACAGAATATTATTTTTTTTAGAATATAGTTAGTTTTATAAATATTCAATGATTTTCAGAATTTTTATGGAGAAAAAAGCTTAAGAAAAAAACATTTTTACCCTTGTAAAAAATAAGGGATGCAACCCTCAGAGATAAAACTGCTGTATTTAATATCACCTTTCAATAACAAGCAATCTCCAATTGGTTTGAAAAAGAAATTTTGCATAGAAACAGAGATAACGTGAAAAAACTGTTTTTTGGGGTGAACTTTGGGGGTGGTTTTTACCCCTTCAAAGTGTTTGTTGGCAGATAAAAAAAATACGTATCTCTTATTTTTTCTCCTCTATGACATAGCAAAGTTTCATTGAATCGGCTCCTGACACTTCGTCAAGTTTCCTTATCAGAATTTTACTCGCCTCTCACCTCTCGTCGTGGATTGTAGTTAAAAGATGTGATAAAATTCTAATATCAAAACTGAAACTTAATTTTTGCAAAACTGAGTTACCTTTTTTTCATCAAACTTTTTTCCCTTGTATTCAACAACTCAACATCTCCGGAACATATTTTTGGTTTTTTTTTTAAAATAGATTGTTTAATCTTTCATCACTCTCCAAAGACTACTCGGACCGTGTGAAAAAAAAAATGTCAACCGGATTTTGTTAACTTTGTGCTATATTATCTCATAACTGGTAAAATTGCCATTTTGTGCCTTACCTCCCTTATGATCTGCCACCCTTCAAATGGTAAATTATGGCATCACTCATTAAGTATAATAATTATCTACCGTTGCATATGTATTTTCTCTGGCTTCTTTTTTTTAAACTAAAAAAGATATCTCGCTGTAAATTTTTGAAAAAAAAAAAAAACAGAAAATTAATCCTCGGTCTTCACACCTTGGTCTGTCAGACCCTGCATGGAAAAAATTAGTTACCGAAATTTTCCTTAACTATCATCGACTTTATTATATGTCAAAAGTTTTCAAATGTATCATAAACGTTTTCTAAAATCTGAAGTAATCTTCGTGAAAATTTATAAAACAGGTGTAGAAACTTTACTTGACTTAGTAGAGATGCTAAGAGTCAATGAAAATTTCGAAAATAATTGTTTTATAATTAATCACGAAGATTATTTCAGGTTTTAGAAAAAGTTTATAAAACATTTGTAAACTTTTGACGTATCCTAAAGTCGATGACAGTCAAGGAAAATTTCGGTGATTAATTTTTTCCGTGTGTCCTCAAGTCTTGGACAGGATCTGACAGACCCAGGTGTGGGGACCGAGGGTTAAAGTCATAGAGATATTACAATAGAGGGGACAAGCCATAGGCTGCTCTGTAAGTGGCAACGTCAGTCTCGAAACTCAGTGGG
>JAUEJJ010000308.1:0-33237 GCA_032164275.1 Synergus coniferae | reverse complement strand
TGAGTAAGTTAAGATACGAGAGAGTTGCAGTTAAGATTTGAGAGAATAAATAGTTAAGATTTTGGAGAAATTAAGAATTGAGAGATTAAGATATCAGAGAGTTGAGTCAAACTGTCAACGATATGGTGATGAGGAGGGGTCAAACATAACTGAAAAACGGTAACGTAGTTTATGAACGATATATTTGTCAATAAACGTACACATGTATACCTGGTACAGAGATATTACAATCATTTTGGGATCGAAAAGCGATCCGGAAAAAATATACCTAATATAGTTCCCCCCCTCCTCGCCCTTATTAAATAAAATTTGAAATTTTAATATTTTATTTTACATCATATTTTATTAAATAAAATTTGCAACTGTAAATTTTATTTAATTTTTTCCTTAATTTTTTTTATCGTATCGGCGTACATCGGCCCAAAAGACAACCGGACCACCGGGATTTTTCCCGATTTCTCACATTACAACTTCAGAGATTAGGTGGGAGATTATCAACCCTAATACAAAAGTGGAGGCCCCTTCGAATTACTTTAAAGATCCGCAAGATCCATGTTACGCGTGGGTAAAGACAGGTAAAGATGAAAGTTAGAATGAGCTTTGACCAGAGTTTGACCAGAGCAAAGATATTATCAAATATTATATACCTGAGCAAAACCAGAGATTAGCTAGGTTACACGATATCTCTTCTCACTCTCCTGCTTTTCGGTGGCTATTTGGCTATTCCAAAGCTATTCAGAGTTTTCAGTTGTGAGTTGATTTTTGTGTATAATTATAAGAAATGACAGCTAATTAAGAGAAATATTTCAAATACAAGTTTTTGAAATATTTAATGATTACATGTTTTTCAGGAATTAATTATATAATGTTTTACAGGAATTTTTTCTGATCATGTAAAGTAAAAATGTATTGATTATATGTTATGGGATTTTGAGGTTAGATTATAATAATGTCACTATAGGTTTCATTCTTCATTATTTTTGTTTTATTTTTTAATTGATTTTAAATTTTGTAAAGTTGAAATGATAATAAATGATCATTATTTTTAATTTATTTATTAATTAATCAACATTTTTTCTGTTTATATACCTCTAATAATTCTTTTCTCTTATATGGTATGCTATCTTATATTTTTTTATAGATCACATTTTTGGGGATTCTCAAAAAATTATTAACTTGACCTCATATGCTTTTTTAATACAAATAAGAAAACTTTACAAAACCTTTTAAAAGAAAAAAATATTTTTTAACGAGTGCAGTCTAACTGTGCGGAAAATTTAAGGAAATTTGGGAATAGGAAAAAATCCAGGGATTGTTCTTGATTTTATAATTTTGTTGCGAGAAGTGAATTTCCAATTTGAAAAAACTTTACCAAATAACCAATTTAAATATTTTTCACACTTCTATAAACTTTTTTTAAATCTCTTGAAATATTTTGAATAAAATTCCTTCTGAAAATAAATTACTTTAATTCTTAGAAATTGTGTAAATTTTGAATTTTTTTTGGAATAATCGAAAGCTATAAAATTGATTGAAATCCCTTGAAATTGTTTTAAATAATCACCACCTATTGAAAACTTTTAAATTTTCTTAGATTTTGTAAAATCTCTTAAAAATTATTCAAACTTTTGAACCTTTTAAAACCACTTGATATCTTTTGAAATCCCTTATTTAGATTCATTCAAATCCTTTTAAATAATCTTGAAATAATTCGCTTGACATTCTTCAAATTCACTATAAATGTCTTCAAATCTATTGCAAATTCGAACAATTTTTTGTGTTCTTTAAAAATTCCGTGAAATCTTTTAAAATCACTTAAAATCGTCTTTCTAATCCTATATAAATCCCACCAAATTTTTCGTAGTTCCTTAAAATCATTTGAAATCTCTTCTAAGCGAGAAAAATGTGGGAATTGTCCTCGCCGGGAATTTTGTAGGCAAAACTTTTAGTAGACACCTTGTCAAAGGTAAATCTTTGTAGTATTTTAGTAACTAAAGAACATATTTTTAGAATATTTTTCCTCGATTCTGCGCTAGGGTCAAACATGGTACAAAAAACCGTTGTGTATTACAACTTTGATTACAATCAGAGATTAGGTGGGAAATTACAAATCCCATGTATGCCTTTTCAGCTGATTTATCGCAGCACCCCCACTGCCCCCAGTGGAGCTAGGCCAAAGCTAGGCTACATTTATTATTTATAGAAACCAAAGCAATTGACCATAAAGATATTATATATTATATATACTTAGATATAAAATAAATACTTGAATTGTATTGTTTTGTAGGGAATTTGAAGCTGCATGTTTTATCCTTTTACAAAAAAGTTATATCTTTTATTGTTTCTGAAAGAAAGTGAAAAAAATGGAGTTTGTAAAAACAAAAGATAATCAATATTTTGACTCTAACTCGTTCTAAAAGACAAATTTCTGAATGTTTTCACATGAGAATTGAAGGAGCTATAGTTTTAAAGATGATATGCTCATTTAAACTTTTCCGTTTTGTTATAAAAAAAAGCTATGCATTTTTTTGTCAATCAGTCTCAAAATAACGTTACGCAATATTCAAACGCTTCGTTTATCGAAGGAATTTTAAGTAGGCCCAAACTTCCAACTAAAGAAATGTTCATTAGGGTATAATGAAGTTTTCTGAAAAGTATTATGTACTTCAATAGAATGAATCGTTGAAGTATTCAAACAGCGCATCAAATAGAATTGAATAGAATCGAGAGGTGAAGTATTCTCACCTCTCATGCGCTCCACCTCTCTTTTACATGCTGTTTGAATACTCCACATTTTTATCGATTCATTCAATTGAAAGTTTGGACTTAATCAAAATTTTCTCGATATAAACGAAGCGTTTGAAAATTACATAACATTATTTTGATTGTGCTTGACAAAAAAATTAATACCTTTTTTTTTATAACAAATCGGAAAAGTTTCAAAGCTCATATTGTCTTAAAAACACTTTGAAGCATAACTAGCTCCTCCAATTTTTATGTATCAAATGTAAACAATACAATTGTTTTTGTAAAATAATAAAAGGTGCACCACAAAATTTTCTACAAAGCCATATCACTGGAACTACCTGAAAGGGGTCGGTAAATTTTATGGGGTGGGGGGGGGGGGTTATTAAATCCGGTGGCTCAAATATTCTAAATGTGACCAAGGCATGGACCTGGACATGTTTTCGGTTGGCGTATGGCGTAAATGCAAAATATTTTTTCCTCTATGAGGAAGCAGAACACTTTCGACATCTTATTTTTCTTGCAATTACTTGCAAATTCACTCTAATTTGATAATAATCTATTATTTGTATGGTCAAGAAATTGCCTTTGCCAATGAACAATGTTTCACGTTCTGAGACACACTCTCGATTGACACTAAATGAGAATATTGACCTAGGCCTAGACAGGTCTGAATTTTTGGGATTGTCAAGGTTTCCCTTTAGCATTAAAGATGGTAAATATTTATCTTTAATCTGGGGCAGTTGTCCTAAGCTGGGACCGTCATAAAAGTAGGTACAGAAAACGTGTCAAAGTATAACGCATTTGAAGATTAGAGATTATGAAGACCATTGAAGTCTAGATACTAAAAGACCTACAAATGAATTATAAACTCTCCTTTAACTCAATGTAAACATACAATTTTTAAATGAAAATTTTTTTAAGATTTAAGGAATTTCAAAAGAATTATTTATTTAATTATATATTTCAATTTTTAATTATTATATATTTAATGATGATGAATATTTACCTTTAATCTGGGGCACTTTTCCTAAGCTGGGACTGCCATAAATGACAGAAAACGTGTCAAAGTATAACGCATTTGAAGATTAGAGATTATGAAGATCATAGAAGCCTACATACTACATAGAAGACCTACAAATGAATTATGAACTGTCCTTTAACTCAATGTAAACATAAAACTTTTAAATGAAAATTTACTTGAGATTTAAGAAATTTCAAAAGAATTATTTATTTGAAAACGTTTTTATAGTCGTAAATAAGATTCAAACATTATTGTTCATCCGTAGCAAAAAAATTTAAGAGTGTGACGAAGTGGTTTTCCACCTCTCATTTTATTTATCCCTGCGGGCGCTTCAGTCAGCCAGGGCCAGGGTGTTGAAAATGAAATAACAAAAGTAATATATTTTCCTATAAATTACAGATCTAACTTATTGCTATTGGTGTAAGTGTAACGGGGTGTTTTTATATCGTGCGTGTGTATGTAGGTGTATGAGTGTTAGGACGAACATAAGTGTGAGTGTGGTGTGTTTCGCGGTTACAGCGGTTTGTGTATGTATGGAGTGTGTGTGAACTTAATCGCTCGAGTGAGATGAGAGTGAGCGCCGGCGGACGTTGCCAAAGACATTGACGTTGCGGATTATCGGGGCCCCTGTGGACAGAGCATAAGCGGTAAGCATTTCGTCAGGTCGGCGCGAAGATCCTCGACGAGGCGAGCCGCGAGGCGGACGACCCCTCCTGAGTCTATCCTCCTCCCTTTACGGTAAGCGGTACGGTGCAGAGAGAGAAAGAACGACGAGGGAGGTTATGCACGGGCGGATCATTGCGCGGGATCTGAGTCCCACTACTCTGCGTCCACGGGAAGTCCATGTCGATCCTGGATTGGTTGGGTTGTAAGGCCAACGAATCCTGTCACCCGATACACGGCCATAGTTGCGCCATTTGGTCGTGGATCATCGGGCGGATCTCTCCGAATCCCCGAGGGTGACCTTTCTTGTCCGCGGGGAGTCCTGGTCGATCCTGGATTGGCTGGGTTGTGAAGCCAACAAATCCTTTCACCCGATACACGGCCATAGTTGCGCCATTTGGTCGTGGATCGGGCGGATCTCTCCGAATCTCCGAGGATGGTGCCGTGAGACAGGATGATTCCCAGAGGATAATCTCGGCCAGGTTGCCCTGGACGACATCGTCCTCTACCTCTGCGAATCGCGCCATTCAGTCGGGCTTCGCATCGGCGTCTCAGCTCGGTTCCCCAGATGTTAGGTTCCCGTTCGCCCTGGTATAGTTGCACCATTTACCAGGGAGAACAGTGAGTATCGCTGAGCTCTGCACCTCGACCTAGGTCGGTTTGCAGCTCTTAGAGTCTCAGCTGCGAGCAGCTGCGAGTGCTTTTATGTGCTCGCAGCCGGTCGGTCGGTGGGAAGAGCGTCTGGGGGTCTCTCGCCTTGTGACGTCATGGACATGTGACGAGTAATCGCTCGTCACAAGAGTTTCAAAATAACTTTTTTAAACATTTTTTACAGAATTTCAAGAAGTTTAAATAATACGTTTTAAGTTTTTTTTTTCTTGGAATTGCATGCAATTTAAATAGAGTTTATATGATTATAGGATTTCAAGGTAATTTTAAAAGCGCTCAAAACGAGCAAAAAGTTATAAGAAGCACTCGCCAAAGATTTTAAGATATCTTAACTGATTTTAATGAATTTTGAATAACGATTTGAATAGATTTCAAGAAATTAGAATGACTTTATAGAACTTACCTATATTTTTTTAGTGTTTCAAACTGCATGCCACAATAGCAACCAATTAGATGCCAGGCGCGACGCATGCGCAGTTGAGTAAGGAGTCCGGATTGGGAACACTCAGGACTCAGGAATACTCGAACACTGCCAGACACTGCTGCTGAGTGCTGACCATGCTGACTGTATGGAGAATTGTGAGTGGATAAATTAATATTTATCTAATTCGGCTCCATATTCGAATATATTGCTAGGTGAAATGAGAACTCAGGTTCTAACTAGACTATGGTTTATTGACTGTATCAGAGCACGTTGCGTGTGCTCAGGTAGTAGCGTCTATACAGTGGAACGGCTGACTAAGGACTAAAGGTACAAGATGGAAGTCTCTAAGGTGTTGTGTAGTTAGGTTATGTAGAGGGGGAAACTCGGTGAGTAAGGTTGGATACATAGATCCCTACAACTGCTGAACTGCTCTCGTCCTCTCGAGTAGTTCTTCCGAATTACTTCATTAGTTGCATAATATGCATTTTTTTACTAAAATGTATTTCTATTGCTCTAGTGAATTGACCATTATTTTTCAATTTTGTTATTGGTTTCGTTAAAATCAGCACATTTTGTGTGTTTTAAAGAAATAGTCGGGATACCGGGACTTATAAAATCTATCTAGATTTCTTAGTCATTCATTTGAGTAAACATTCAGACTGTCAATCAGTTAAAAGTTACATTAATTTTCAAAGTAAATGCTTTTAATTCATTTTTAGTAAGGTTTGCCGACTCGATGATAAATAATGTTAAGTGTTGTAATTTTTACTGATATACATTTTTGCATTAACGTATTTAAGCCCCTTTTTTTCCATGCATTCCAAACTGAAACGCGCCCTAATGAAAGAAGGTGCCTATTTGTTTACAATATCTTTTTACAATGTAAAAAGCCATGATTTATGAGTTTTTTTTTAAATGAAAATAGAGCTGGTTTTTTTTAAACTATCACTCGTATTAAAAAAATGTTTGTAACAAAAATGTGTCTCGATGAGATCTACAACTTTTGTTTGAAACATTTTGTCTCCTTTAGCGTATTGGCTGGCAAATGGGACATAATTGGAGGATCGTTATCTTCTAGCATTAAAAAAAGTTTTGCCATGTATTTTTGGACCACCCTAATATCCATTTTAGGTCCTATTATATGTCTATATTTTCTTAGTATTTAAAAGTGTCATTTTTGGAAAATCCACGTATGTTATGATCTAATGTTTAGGGAGATTTTCTGAGGTTGCATTTATTTACACGTTTATATTCAATTTTATTTAAAGATCTAACATTCAGTGAGTTTTTCTAGTGGTATATATAATCTAAAAATGTACTTATAATTTTCTTCTTTTTTTATCTTTCAGAGAATGCAAGAAATAAGGAAAACCCTTCAGAAATTTGGAGGCAGACACATCACAGTTCAAACAACCATTGACATGTTGACACTCTTTTACAATTCGATTGAATCTTTCCTTCACTCATACAGTTATGAAAAGAACAGCACTGCATTACGCCTGTGAAAACCCTAAGTCTTCTGATAATGTAATTCAATGTTTAATTGATTTTGGATTGAATGTTAATGCACAAGATTATCGTGGCGATACTCCACTTTGTGTGGCTGCCCATTCTGCACGTTTCTCACAAACATCTGATAACTTTATTAAAATTATACACATATTGATAAAAAACGGGGCAGATATAGAAATCCAATTCTCCTTCCATTATGATCACAATGTTTAGAATTAGTGGAATGTTTTTTAAAAGAAGAAGACAAGTTTCTCAATATCGAGCAATTTACAAAAGCAGAAAGATGTCAACATATAACAAAATGTCTGTTAAAAGTTGGAAAGGATTACAATTTTTCCCGAGAGTTTTGCGGTTATTCGATGCTTCTACAATTTTTAATTTATCAAAAAGATGAGGAAAGTTTCAAATATGCTTTAAAAAACACTAATTTTAATGTAAATGCAATGCTTTACCAAGGAACGTTGATGCACCACATTGTAACTTCCGGTGCACATAAGTTTGTCAAGACTCTAGTTGATGCAAGATTTAATCTCAACTATTCATTTTTGGTGAATGAAGTATATCTACCTCCACTCTTTTTGGCAATCAGAAAAAACAGATCACTCACTTTCCAGGCTCTCTTAGACTGTGGAGCTCCCTTGCACAGTATTCGCATAGATTCAATTCAAATTTGTGAGACTATTGCTCCTCTCCACTACGCAGTTGCTTCCCAAAATTTGGATTTTGTACAGATACTGGTGAAGAAGGGAGCGGATGTTAATGAATTATCGTTCTATCGGTCGCCACTTTTAATTGCTTGTGGAAGTCTTTTCAATACCAAGTGGACTTTAAACAAGTCTATATTAAATGATTTTGTACGGAGATTAAATATTAATAAAAATGGCACTCATAATTGAAAGATATGTAGTAGAGTTTCTGCTTGATCATGGAGCAGATATAGAAGCTAAAAATCCAAGAAGTAGAACTTCACTGGACCAATCATGTAAGTCTGCAAATTTTGAAATAGTAAAGCTTCTCTTGAGTCGAGGTGCTAAAATCAAGAAAAGGAACTTTACCACTCTTCACTATGCCATCGAAGGTTGGAAACCAGATGTCATCCGACTGACATTAGAAACAGGCATAAACATTAACTATAGATGTACGCGAATGGGAACACCCTTGCAATACAAGTATGCTATTAAATTCGGCAAGAAGAATGCTCTGGATATTGTTCAAATTTTATTAGACTATAAAGCTGATGTTAATCTTGCAGAAGTAGAGCGGGCGTCATCAAATGTTTATTAAATGTCAATGCACTCAATAAACATAGATGGACACCTCTGAAACACGCTTGGCATATTTATATTGTAATGCGCGATTTTGACACAAGACAATCATAATAATCCTTATAAACCAGATTTAGAAGTTCTAGTTGCGTTTTTTGCGAAAAAGAAATCATAAGAAAATCAGTAAAGAAAATTTAGAGGTATTGAAAGATATATTTGTTGATGACATGTATAAGAAATATGAGCAGGAACTTAAACGTATGGAAGAGAAGATCTCAAAAACGAGGAATTTATCCTATCTTGATATTTTCTCGACAGATGTTGATGATTTGGCTGCCTTTATCAAAAATAAGTATGTTAAGAAGATTTTCGATTCAGGTGAATATAAACAAAAATTTCTAAATTATGCTGACGAATTGACAGAATGTATTTTAGCTGCAAAACGTAGACTTCCATTGACTGAAATAAGAATGAAACTTTTTAAAATACATGTGGTAAAACTTTCCACTTGAGAATATTTGTGCAATTCTTAAATTTCTTAATCTAGAAAATTAAAAAAATTTCGCGAGAGCTTATTTTATTGCTGAAGTCCCTAGCGAAAGTTGACGAATTTATTTGATTTTAGATATACATATCTAATTAGAGATATGTAATCCCAAAGTAGATATACAGAAAGGTTTAAAGTCTAAGCTTATGTAACAATTTCTGAGTTGTAAAATTTGCACATTTACTCAATTTGTAAATATTTAGAAAAAAAATTCATTTTAAGTAATTGTATAAAGCTAATGATTTTTAGCTTAAAACGACGAGAGCATTTAAAAAAAGCAACAATTTTTTAATTTTTAGACTTGTACCATGTTTATATGGACATTTTTTCATTCGAAAAACTGCCAAGACTTTTAATTAAATCTAATTATAAGTAAGGCTTAAAACCTCAACTTAGACTTTTTATCTATAAGACAATAACTGTGTAGTATTTGTATTTATTCTAAGTAAATAAACTAATATCTTTATGAAAAACACTTGCTACAATATTCTTTTATTTTTTTTACTTGCATTTATTTTACTGCAGAAAATCCGAAGATGGAAGTGTATTCATTTCCATTAAATAGGTTAAACAATATTAAATAACTTATGAGCCACGATGTGAAAAAGGTCCAGTAGAAGGGTTTTATTTTTCCTTTAAAAAACAAACTTTTTTTGAACCAACAAAAAAAATTTGGTTGGATCAAACAAAATATTTGGCTGGATCAAAAAAATATTTGGTTGTATCAAACAAAACATTTGATTGGACGAACCAAAACATTTGGTTGAATCAACCAAAATATTTAGTATAGTCAACCAAACTTTAATAACCAAAAAATTTGGTTGAATCAACCAAACATTTGATTGACCATATAGCAATGCATTTATTTGATTGATCCAACCAAATTTTTGTTGAATCAACCAAACTTTTTTCTGAGTGTAGTGGTTCTTTTTTAAATAAAGATTTTCCAAAAAAAGATTTTTTTTGGGCCAAAAAAAAGTGGCTTGAATATGGCACAACTATAAAAACATTTTAAAAACATGAAGTTTAATTAAGTAAACTGTATGAAAATGTTTAATAATAATGTTTAATAAACATTAAAGATAAGCAAAAAGTCACTTGACTTGACATGTTTTCAGGTTTTCAGAAATCACATTAAATAATTAACAACTAAAAGTACATAATTATTCGTAGCAGATAAACGTTTATCCACTGGCTAAAATGCATATTTTCTCTAATTTCAGGTGAGATGTCTGAAAAAAATAAAAGCCGGTAACGGATAAGTAATACATTAAAATCGCGTTCGAGCCTTTTTTGAGACAATCTTCTTTTTTATTTTACTGCCCCCTCCCCCCTGCATAACTCCCAGAACAATGCTATTTCGCAAAAAGAAAAATAATCATGTTTTTATTTTTGAAATATAAATGTATTTTTGATAATCTGAAGAAACATGAAAAATGTTTTTCTGTATTTATAGATCCGTAAACATGAACCATTTTTCCACAAACAGTATCCAAAAAACTGTCGGACGGTAATATATCTACCGAATATGAAAAAAATCCTTAGGTCGTCTTTTAAAATAACTCGATATTTGTTCATTTTGCTTCAAAAACAGTTCCTATGTGATTAATATTGATTCACCTTTCGCTCCCTTTTAGATTTTGAAAAATGCGTGAAAAACACAGTTTGTTTTTAATTCTACGTTTCTTGTGCATTTTATTTAAATTTTTTTAAAAAGTAAAAAGAAAGCTAAAATTCCAAAAAGATTTAAAAAATCTGTATAAATACTGTAACTCTGAAAATTTTCTTTTTGTCAAGGTACAAAGGAAGATTTGGAAAATATGGAATGACACGAAAAAATATCTAGATTCTCTAAATAATAGTTTATTGTATAGAATAAAGCTTTGCGCAGTTTTTAAGGTTAGGCTAGCCATTCAAGTAAATTCCATTGCCTTGAAGATCTAAAAGCATTAGATAATGCACCCCTTTCAGGAACGCATAGAACATGTACTCGAGCTTGACGATGTAAAACGGTTGAGCTTGCTGTCAATAATAATCTCGTCACCATTTCTGATATTGTAGCGATATAGCTGCTTATTAGGGAATAACATTTCCTCTGGACCATGCTGCGTTTTCAGCACCTGAAAAACGCAAATGTTCTATATGGGTGATTCCATATCATATTTTCAATTGAAAAATAAAATTGCCTCAAATATTTTTTTTTGTGCTTTAGAAACAAAAAGATTCCTTGTTTTTATACAAGAAATATGCAATTGTTTTAAATACATGGCATTCACGGAAAATGGACCTCTTAAAAATCGTTTTTTCTAGGACTAAAATATATATATTCATTATAGTTTTGAGAATACGTCATAAAAATTTTAGAGTGGACCGTTAGATACTTTTTATTAAACAACAAGCGAAAGTTTCGATTTGAAATTCATTCCGAATCAATCCGAAATTTTCCGAATCATTACGGAATTTGAATCCGAACCAAACAGTTTCATTCCGATCTAATCCGAAGGAAGTTTTCAATCCGAATTAATTCGAGGCGCATTCGAAATCAACTCGAATCTTTAATCCGAATGAATCCTAATTTTTAGGAATTATTCGGATTGGTTTGGATAGACCGGATTAATTCGCATCCATTCGGACTGAAAGTCCTGACTAACCGGATTTAATCCGACTGAACGTTCGGATTGATTTGGATTGACTGGAATCATTCGGATTAATACTGATTAATTCGGATTGACCGGATTCATTCGGATTAAAGGTTCGAATTGATTTTTAGTAGACCCCGGATTGATTCGGATTGAAAACTTCCTTCGGATTAGATCGGAATGGAACTGTTTGATTCGGATACAAATTTCGGAATGATTCGGAAAATTTCGGATTGGTTCGGAATGAATTTCAATCCGAAGTTTTCGCTAGGGCGCCGCTCGAAGTTGACTCAACTTTACAAAATTAGTTGTCTAATGAAAAGTATCCAACGTTCCACTCTAAAATTTTTATGACGTATTCTCAAAACTATAATGAATATTTTAGTCCTTGAAAAAACGATTTTTAAGAGGTCCATTTTCCGTAAATGCCATTTATTTAAAACAAATGCATATTTCTTGTATAAAAATAAGGAATTGTTATATTAAAATTTGCACACTTTGCTTTCTATAACAAATAGTTTAATATAAACACAAACAAGATTACATTATTACAGCACTTTTGCCTAACTCGCTCAAACAAAGGATCCCCGTTGGACTACGCTTTATGGTCTTCACCAAGCTCTTTTCACTTCATACGACGTCCTCGATGCGACTTAACGTCTCGGTTTCTCTACGGACTCTGACGTTCCCAGTTCTCACACACACACACACACATTCCCCTAGATCCGCTTGTAACCCTCGGCACTGTTGCCAACTTAAATTCTAGATACTTAAAAAGACTAAGTTCCTAACAATCGGCCATTCTAAATTAGCTTGGTCCTCCAAGCTATGGAATAACATAACACAAAGTTAATACAAAATAGAGTTGTCGAACTTCGTTGGAAGTTTTCGTTGTTGCGTACTTCTACGTACATTCACATTTTCATTTCGAGTCTCGATTTCAGTCTCATTCGCCGGTTCTTCTCTAACTTTTTCGTTCTCTCTTACATTCTTATTTATAATTTCATTCGATACGTTCTCAACCAAATCATTTTCGTTCCGTTCTACAATGCTTTCGCTTTCATTCACTTCACTATCATTCTCATCATAACATCCACGCCAAATTTTAATCTGACTGACATGAGCTGTATAGTTTGTCCTCGCTTCCCTTTTGTCATAAGACTCTGAACTCCGTACGTATCAGACAGTAATACATACGACATCACCATGGGCACTTTAAATCGAGATTGCAATTTCGTTGACTCTCCTGACGCGATAGGATTAGATTTCCTATAGAAAATATCTCCGATCTTGTATTTAAAATGAGATAATCGTGATTTATCGTATCTTTCTTTGGAAATTTTCTGTGCTTTTTCAATATTGTTTAAAACTTCATTCCTTACTTCTGCTGGTAAACGATAAGTTTCTGAATTGACAGAGAGTTCCCTATTTAAACCATATCCAATCGCGGAACATACCCATAAAGCATTTCAAAAGGAGATTTTCCCGTAGTTTTATTTACTGAAGAATTTAAATCCTGTTCTAATTTTTCCAAATTCAAATCCCATTTACGACCTTCAACACCAGACAAATTAGCTTGCATCGCGGGTAAAATAGTTTGGTTTAACCTTTCAATCTGACCGTTTTCTTGCGGATGTCTGCTAGAATTTCACGTATGTCGAATACCAAATCTGTCACAAAACTTCAAGCTTTCCAGCAGTAAAACACGTTCCTCTGTCTGTAATGAATCTTACGGGTGCTCCGAATCTATTTATAAATTCTTCGATTTTTTAATATTCGTTGTCGTTTTTACATCTCGAACCGCATATAATCGTGTAAATTTTGTCAAATTGCAAATCAAAGCCAGAACATACTTGTTGCCACGCGTACTCGTAATAAAAGGTCCAAGGTGATCGATATGGACAATCTCAAAGGGTCTTTTACCCACCGAAATCGAATGCAATTCCCCAGGTTGCTTACCCACTTTATTTTTGGATAAAATACACTCAATACAAGATCCAATATGTCTCTTAATATAATTTCGCATGTCCATAAAATAATAATGATTTCTTATCCTAGCCATTGTTCTATCCATTCCGAAATGCCTACAAAAATCATGGTATTTAATCGTTATAGCTTTACGCATGGCTTGTGGCACTAAATACAATTCCTTATCTTTATTAGTCCTATCTATTTTATAAAGAAGTCCGTCACGCAACACATAGTCAACAATTTCTGCCTTTTCTCTCCGGTTTCGATTCTGCTCTTGTTTTTCTAAAATTTGAATTTTTCGATTCAATTTTTCATCGCCTCTTTGATAAAGTGAAATTTCTTCTTCTTGAACCGTGATATTGTATACAAAAGCTGTATCGATAGAATCTGGCGCGTACTCGACTGAAGCTCTAGATAGAGCGACTACGTGTTGCATACGTTCTCCTTTTCGATAGAAAATATCAAATTCGTATTCAGCAAGTGAATTGATCCACCTAATAATTTGCGCATTTTTAGTCTTGCAAGTGTTTACATAAACTAACGCTTGACAATCTGTTATTATATCGAATTTAATTTCAATCAGGAATGGTCGCAAACGTTCAAGAGCCCAAACAATAACCAATAATTCAAGTTTACTGCTATGATATGACCTTTCCGCTTCCGAAGTTCTACGACTTATCGCATAAATTAATTGCATCTTGTTTTGCTCGTTTTCCTGAAATAACTGCACCCAGACCTTCCCCAGAAGCATCTGTATACAGTTCTATTTTTTCCGCATGTGGATTATACATTCCCAAAATCGGTTTCGACATCAACAAATGTTTTCCTTCTATAAAAGCTTTTTCTTGACTTTCTCACCAAACAAAATTTCGCTTTTCCTTCAATAAATCTGACAACGGTGCCATGATTCGCGCGAAATTTGGCACAAATCTACGAAAGAGTCCGATGAGGCCCAGAAATCTTCGAATTTCGTGTTCATTACGCGGCGTCGGAAACTCAATAATAGTCTTTGACTTTTGCTCACCAGGAGAAATGCCATTTTTTTGTATTTTGCACCCTAAATAATCCACGCTACGCATTCCAAAATTACACTTTTTAATATTTATGGTTAATCCAGCTTTAAGTAATTCAAAGACCCTTCTTAATTTTTCCAATAATTCGTCCCAAAAATTAGCAAACACAAATATATCATCAAAATACGAGAGAGCCAATTTTCTATTCGAAAGTCCAAATAATTTATTCATTAATTTAGAAAAATAAAACTGCGCATTTATTAATCCGAATATAGCCAGCTCAAATTGTCCTGTTGTATCTTGCGTTATAAAAGCAGTTTTTTCCTTTGCATTTTCTGTCAAAGGGATTTGTAAATATCCACATTTTAAATCTAAAACCGCGAACAAACTTGCACCATTTAGGTGTTCAATACTATCATCGATATTTGGAATTGGATAATGCATTCTAATCGTGTTTTTATTTAGTCTTCGATAATCAATAACCATTCTTGGTTCCCCATTCTTTCTCTTAATTAGAATACACGGGCTCGCGAAAGGTGATTTTGTTTCGGTTACTATTTTAGCCTTTTTCCATTCTTCTACTGTTTCTTGCATAATTTTACGTTCTTGATTACTCGCGCGATGAGGTTTTGAAAATGTTGGCTCAGCTCCTGGTTTTAATTGGATAACCATTTTAACTAAATTAGTACAACCCAACTCGAAAAGATTTTTAGCAACCACACTTCGAAATTCATTAATAAGATTTAATAATTCGCGGGTTTGCTCTTTCGTGACATTCGGATCGACTATCAATTCCGATTCCAACACCAGCTCAACTCTGGCTCAAGTTTTGGAGCTTCTTCTATAAACATTATTTTATCATCTAATTCTTTATCTTTTAAACATTGAATGGTTTCAGAGGTTGTATTCTCGTAAGGTAAACTAAATTCAGAATTGTTTACACACACATCAATAAAATTAATCGTTGCAGGAGGAAGTTTATTATCCTTAGTGATATTCACTCTTTCAAAACTCGACGATTCGGTAATAGGATCTATATCAAACTCAAATCCACCACGATTACAAAATTCCAACCGATCATCGATCTTATAATACACGATATGAGGTAATTCCGTAAAATTCTGTCCGATGAGAACATCATAGCGCTGTAAATCGCCTGGGACAATTCTGAACGCGACCTCATCTGCCATTCCCTTGTCTACTGTCAATCGTTCTCGAATTATTCCACACGAGTTTGTGAAATTTTGCGAATTTCCAAAACCTTCTAAAACACTTGGTATGCGAATAACATTATACCCTCTTCCTAACGCTACCGAAGCCTTAACTGTACAATCACTACTTCCCGGATCAATTAAAGCATTCAAGAAATATCCGCCTACTTGAATTTTCTTTTTATATTTGGCTCTATTGTTTTCCAAATTTTGATTAACGACATTAATTTCCGCGTTTGATAACTTCTTCGGTTGTGTAGACGAAGTAGCTATGTGTCCGATTTCATTACATTTGTAACACTTAACTTCGCGTTTCTCGGTACAATTTTTAGCGAAATGACCAATGTTATTGCAACGATAACACTTACGTGAAGATTCGAAGTTCGCTCTCGCGATACCTGATAACGACTTCGACTCTTAGTGATTTGCAGGTTTTTAATCCGAAGTCCATCTTCGATGAGGAACTGTTGACTGGAACTGCTGTGAAGACTGCGACGAAGATGACGATTTCTTCCTTTTCGTTGAAATGCGCTGTTTCCTAGCATTTTCCAACGCTTCCATTTTCTGGATACTTTCCAGCAAATCGTCAAGTTCGAGATGACCCGCTGCCATTACATTGCTGGCTAGATCCTTTGACCAAAGTCCAATTGCGATCTGCGTCTTAGTTTCTTTAAAAGTTAAACGAAGGTCTTTACACAATCTTGCTTTGTGGAAGAAATACTCCCTCGTATTCTCTCCAGGTTGTTGACTTCTTTGCTCCATTTCTCTCCATCTCTGGGTGAGTGTCTATTCAAACAGAAATGTTCCTTTAAATTCGGAAACGACCGACTCCCAATCGACAATCTTGTCTTGACGGCTCAAATACGAATTTTTTGCTGCTTTTCTGAGATGCGACCTTGCTGTTTCAAAAGCAACGGCTTCCGTCCAATGATGCAGTACAGCTAACTTTGCTTCAATAATGCTGTCATCGCTGCCATCAGTTGTTCCATTTGTTCTCCAGCAGGCTGTTGTTGAGATTGAAATTGATGTTCGTTCTGACCAAAGCCTCCATTCGTTCTGGAACTCGTTGGAGTACGCTGGTCCAATTCCGAATTCTGTTGCTCATTGTTCAATTGTAATCTTCGGCGTTGAAATTCCCGCAAGGTTTGTTCTCTTTCAATATGTTTGCGATTCAGCATTTCATGCGCTTCTCGCTCTCTCACTTGCTTGTCCCCTGATGACGCCATTTGATACTACTTTGCTAAGTACCTCTCAAAAGATAACTGTGATGCTCTTCTTTATCGACTCGTTTCCGATCACTCTTCCTATGTCTGGAATGCCACGTTAGCAAGTCTAAACCTGCTCGGCTGCCATTTTGAAAAATGCTTCCAAATTGTTCCAGGTTTCACAATTTTTCCCAACTTTTCCTCAAAGAAATCGATTTTCACTACACTGAAAACTATGGTCACCACTTTTCCTTTGAATGAAGAGTTTCTCCGGTATAACCCGGCAAAACCCGGTATATCCCACACTTAGAATTTTGTTATATTTTAAAATTTGCACACTTTGCTTTCTATAACAAATAGTTTAATATAAACACAAACAAGATTACATTATTACGGCACTTTTGCCTAACTCGCTCAAACAAACGATCCCCGTTGGACCATGCTTTATGGTCTTCACCAAGCTCTTTTCACTTCATACATCCTCGATGCGACTTAACGTCTCGGTTTCTCTACGGACTCTGAAGTCTGAAGTCTGAACCATGGTCTGAACTCTCTGAAGTCTGACCTGACGTTCCCAGTTCTCACACATACACACATTCCCCTAGATCCGCTCGTAACCCTCGGCACTGTTGCCAACTTAAATTCTAGATACTTAAAAAGACTAAGTTCCTAACAGAATCATTTTTTCATTCATCGCTACTATATGCTAAGTGTAAGTAATTATAATATGATATGGAATCGCCCATATAATAAAAGGCTGTGACTGCGCGTACCGAAATTTCTGTACGAATAGCAAAATTTTTCAGAACAATATAGATTTCTTCTGAATAGCTTTTAATACTTGTAACTGAGAGAAAAGTTGACTTACCTGATCAACGTAGAAAAGTCGCATTTTGTTTGCCGATATTTTAACCATTGATTCCAGTTTTGTTTTCAGCTCAAATACAGTTCTGTACACGTCAACAGATCGAACCTATGAACAAATTGAAGTTTGTGAAAGTTAAAGAAAATAGGTATTAAATGAATTGCTAACTAAACCATGTGTTAAAAATGTCACGAAATAATTTAAAATTTGTAACTGATAGTTTTAAACTTTAGCCCGAAAACTATAAAATTTAAGAGTAAGATTTTAATTTAACAGATATTTTCAAGTATAAAATATATTTTATATAAATATATAAATATACATATGTAGAATATTTTTTTGTGTGTCCGACAATATTTTCGTGCTGGCTACGGAGTCCGAATCTTTTTATATACATCAAATAATTTTTTAGATTATATTTTTTTAAATAAAACATTTTAAAAAGTCACACTACTTATTCCTTCCAAGAAATTTTAAAAATGTTAAGAACATTTTTGTAGTATAAACAACTGTAAACGAATATAGGCCTTTTGTTTATTACTGCCTGACTTTGATGATACTTTTCTCATCTCGTAATAAAAATTAATCAATCGATGAAGATATTTTCGAGATAAAAATAAAGTAATTTATTAATAATTTTTTTAAACATCAGTCATCTTCATATGTGACGTGCGCCGAAGAAAGTGATGGGCTTACTCTAAAAAAATCTATGTCGAGGTTTTTACACCTTTCGATAGTTTGTGAGTTGCTCTTTTTAATGGAACAATCGAAAAATATTTTCGAGCGTTATTATTGCTAATAATTGAGTTGTTAGGTACCCGAGAAATCGGGTTTCCTCTCGGGAACTTGAGATCCTGTAAAACACCTCTAGGGTTGATAAAGTCGACTTCAACTTTAGTCGAAAGTCGACTTTTCCCGTCAACAATGACTTCCCATTCCTAAAGTCGACTGCTAATCGACATTTCATGATCGACTTTCTTACAACTTAAAAAACATGATTTTTAATTTAAATTTTGTCATGTGTTCTTCAAATTAAATAGTTTATTACACTCGAATCTCACAAATGCCACACTCCTACAAATGCCACGAAAATTTTCTGGAATCATTCGAAAATGACTCCTTAAGTCCTTACTCAACTGCGAATGCGTTGCGCTCTCGGCATCTAATTGGTTACTATTGGCGCGCAGTTTAAAATTCTAAAACGCAATACGTATGTACATACGTCAGTATAGATTAGGTGTACGGTGGCATTTGCGAGATGCTTTGTTTTATTTTTCGTGGCATTCGTGGGAACAGTGATCTCAGATCTGAAACGGCATTCATTCCAATACTATTACAGGTTTATGTCCGTATGAAAAGAGTAGGAGACGATAACATATGACTGGGTTGCGCGCGCAACCGATTTCTCCTCTTATCGCCTCCTACTCTTTTCACACGGACATAGACCTGTAATAGTATTGGAGTGAATGCCATTTCAGATCTGAAATCACTGCGTGGTAGTCGAGTGCACTAATAAGAATTTGAATTCCTTTCATGTGATTACAGATTATAATACTTCTGACAGGTTCTAAACGCGAATATTATTAAATTTATAGGATTTTAAATAGAATTCTTTCATGCCATACTTTACTATTTGGCGAAAACCCGAAAAAGTCAACTTTTCGTCAACGATAAATCGACTTAATCAATCGTCGGCGTAAAAAGTCGACCAATAGTCGATAGTCGACTTTTCATTGTGGTTTTCCAATCCTAATACACCTCCCACCACTTACCACTACATCTCCGCGTCTCATCTATACCATGATCTATACCTCGTTCCTGAATTGCGTCTACGCTGCGTGAAGATGTAGTGATAAATGGAGAGGGAAGATTTCGTGAGTCTTCCCTCTCTCCTAAAAGTCGCGTCTGTCGGATCGATTTCAATCACTCGCCATAAAAAATCTCACGTCACATATAATGTAAACTCACCTCAACTAAGTCTCCATAAATAAACGTCACTTTTACCCTTTTTTCTGGCGTCAAATCTACTTGCACTAGCGGATCTAATTTTCCATGAATGTTCACAAGCTCAGCGTATCTGAAATATACGAAACGATGATTAAGTAAATTTGCTGTAAGTTTATAATTAAACTGTAACGATCGATTTTTACCCCCTTCGTTAATTGTCTCAGCGGACGCTTCAGCTTTAGCCAGGGCCAGGTTTTATAGATGATTGTAAACAGATCTTATTTTGTGTAATCAAGAATAACATAGTATTTATTCTCTTATAATTTACATATCTATAATTATTGTGTAATGGAGAGTGAGAATGTATCACGATGTTTGATATTTGTTTAAATGGAATTTACGGAAATCAAAACCTGAGATGAAAATATATAATAAGCAGTTGAAAGTTATTCGGAACGGACTTGAAAGATACTAATTGGCAAATAAGCGATACGATAAAGAGGAAAAAGAAGTTAAAACACTGAGGTTGGCAATGTGGGTCCGGTTCGGTCGGTATGTTTCGATTGGTCCCTAGGTTGGCCCAGGATATATCGGTTTTAGGGCCGTTTTTTACGAGGGACTATTCATTCAAAAATCAGGGAATCAGAAAAGGCAGTCAAATTTCGCCAAAATGAACGACTTGATATTAAAGTTACCACTTATAAATACACTTGGACCCCAAGTTATTGCGTTCCAAGTTATTGTGTTCTTAGAAATTGTGTCGATCGCATATTCAAATGAGGGGAACTGAGACACTAAGCGAGAGGCTCAATGAGAGGTGTGTTAGATGCCACTCCCTGTTCTATATTGTCAGTAGTGAAGCTTGTTTACGTTTCGAAGGGCTTCATATTAATACTAATTGAATTAGAGATAACTGAGATCTGCAAAAACGTTGGGTACGAGTGTAATTTTCAAAGCCGCATTCACATGATTTCTCAGTATTTCATATGATTTCTCGGTTTTTCATACCTGTGGAGCAAATTTTAAGTACCCTTTTTCAGCTCGTAGGCTCGTAGGTATATAAAATGGCCATTATATATCTACAAAATCATAATGTTTACAACATAGATATAAATAAACATCTCTATCTCCAAAGATATAAAAAACAGTCATATCCACACTTTTTTAAAAATAAAATACCTTATGTATCTTAAGAGAGAGGGACTGTTTTTCCCACTTGTCTCCCTTGATGCATAATATACTACAGTCCAAGTTCCAAGTAGTATCATTCCGAGTTACGCCGCTTCCCATATTTCTCGCTCGAGAATTTAGAATCTATCTCCCTAAGTAGTGCCACGAGAAAAGCAACCTAATTATTATTTTTTTTTTTGTTTGGATCAAGCATAAGTTACTATTTGAATGAATTTTTCGTCCTTCTTACATTTTTACCAATTTTCTACCATCAATTTTATTATAATTTATGAAAATTATTGATTAAATATTTTTGGCCTACTCGGAGCAAGTGATTTGTTTTTTTCCAAGGCTACAATGCGCTAGGAGTGGGGGAACGTTAATTCTCGGAATCATATTTTCCTACTCCCCCGAAAACAACACTACTCGGGACTTGTACTGTATTTCATATATTCATACGTTATAAGGAATGAAAGTTACCTCTCAGGTCGATCGGCTTCTGGTTTGTCCATATAATATCTAATGAAAGCTCTTTCTGCGTCTTCACGTTCTTGTAATGAAATAACTCCACCACCATTTAGAGTTTCGACACTCGGTAGTCTGGCCATCAACAGCTGTCTTCTTTCATGTTCCGTATACTCTTGTGGACTCTGCATAGAAAAAAATATCAAACTTGAATGTACAGTGTACACAGTACCTAAACATGTCAAAATATAGGGAACACTGTATATGTGGGGGTTAGACGATAACACCCCATCTCGGATGTGGAGTAAAATTTCCCAAGTGTCCCTGCCTAAAATTTTGTTGTCGCCTATCTTATTCAAACTCCGCCAGATTGTAGTGCTAGTGGACCTCTTTAGATTCTGTAAAGGGGGCGCACGTAGTACAACAGGTTGTCAAGATACAGGGGTCCGAATTTTCGATGATTAACCCCGACCGCTAACTTTCAATTGTACATAACTCCTAATACAGTTATCCAATTTAATCTTTTCATGAGGGGTTTGGAAAGGAAATTTAACGAGGTTTACAATAAAAATAATCACTATACAATACAAACAATATTTCGCCTTGATTTTTCATTTTGAAAAATATTTTTGAGTTTTTCTCAAAATGCGGCATTTTTTATATTTTTTTGGTTAGGCTAGAAAGAAAGCTTGATTTTCGCTCGTGAAGACCATACCAAAACAAATATGGGATGGCAAGAATTGGTGGAGTTATATGAGGTGGTACGAGCGCGGGTGCCCCGCGCCAACTAGCCATAGTGCAACTAGGCATGCTATAATATCTCAGTGGTTCTAATACTAATTATGTAGCTAAGAATAAGATAGGCGACAACAAAATTTTAGTCGTTGACACTTGAGAAATTTTATCCCATGTGTCTTTCGAATATTGTAGCTTTTCCAACACCTTCAATATGAATACTCATTAAACTTGAATCAGTGAATATCAGTAAAAACGTAAAAGTGGAAATAATTCTATTCTTTTCAATGTCTGACTTTCCACTTATGTTTAAATGCACAAACGATAGTCGCCGCAATAAACCGATGAATTAAAACAGTGTTGTATTTATTTGTCACTTATTTTTCTCACATTAAATTACAGACTTCTTGTAATAATTGATAAAATCCAGATGAAATACTTACCTCGAATAGAGGACAATTTTGCATTCTCAGAGATTTAAGGGCAGGAAATTTTGCTAATTTCTCAACATCACTCCAAGTTGATAAAAGAGTGCCATTAATATTAAGAAATTTGAGCATCTGAAAAGATGAATGGGGTTCTTTGTCTATCGTTGAAAAAAATTGTGTTTCACATTCTCTTTTATTATATGCTTCATTTTCAAGATAAGATTTATTTTCTAATGAGTACTGCTTACTGCAGTGAAATTTCTCAGACTGATACAGTGACGCATTCATGTTTGCTTTATCTTCACTGAAATTAAGCAATGGCAACTTCTGAATGTCTTCGTCAATTAAGTTGCAACTGCAGTCCTTAAGATCCAAAGATCTAATCGGGCACTCCGCAAGAACAAGACTTTCCAAGTTTGGAAAAACATTGCCGAGCTTTGAAATTTCATTCCAAGATTCAATGGGATTACCAGTAAAATGCAGCTTTTTTAAAGAAAAATTTTTAGTTTCCGGCTCTTGATGATCAAGATCCACAGTTCTGTATTCGTTGAGTGACAAATGAAGTTCCTCTAGATTTTTCAAAAGTTTAATAAGGCGCTGCACTGTAGACCATGACACCCTAGTTCCATTCAGAACAAGGTTTTTCAGAAAGTCATAGTGACCATCTTTAACTTCCAAATCTTTCGAAAGATAGTTAAAACTGAGATTTAGAAATTTGATTTTCGGCATGTGTTGCAAAATACTAAAAATTTCTTTCCACTCTGAAAACTTATTTTGAGCAAGGTCGAGTTCCTCAACATTTCTACATTTATTCCGAAGTTTTTCGTCATCATTGCCAGCAGAATCAATATCGCAATCTTGTAGAACCAGTAGCGCAGGTACTGTATGGCGTGGAGATTTTTTCGGAACGAAGATACTGACTAATACAGCTGTTTTTGGTGAACTTGATTCTATCTCTTCATCAGTCAAAGAACATTCTGCTATAGTACTACCATACTTTAATTCTAATGCCTCTAATAACGACGGCATGTTCAGCTCATTCTGTAAAAATAAAGTTGAATTTAATTAAAGGTACGTTAGATTTATATAAAATATTAAAATAAATATAATTAAATACCTTTTCAAGACTTGCTCAACTTAAGGGCGTTGGAATGTTTTGAAAAAAAAAATAGTGTAGAAGGACTCAAATCATATCCACCTTATTTCAGAAATTTCATGGTAAATTCGTAAAAAGGCATTTTTTGACGGGTCCCTTAATCGGGATTGGGTTCTCAATGGTAAGACTTGGCCTCATTATTTCTTTTTGGGGAAAAAAGTATTTTTGTTAAAAAGCGCCTTTGATAAAGCTTTTTATAAGGTCAGGAAACTCTACAGTGAAGAACGAGAACCACTGAATTAGAGGATGGTGACGTCATCTCGATGTTTGGCGAAAATTTCAAATTTCAAAAAAACGTTTCTTTTCGTTCTTCATTGGAGAATTTTCTATCCTCAAAAGCTTTATCGAATTCACCTTTTAAAAAAAAAATACTTTTTTACCCAAAAATACATACTAAACGCAAGTTCTGTCATTATTTCAAAACTGAGGTAGAGATTTAAGTCATTATATACATTTCTGACCATTTTTTGTATTTATTTTTCAGTTTTTAGCCCAGTGCTCCAACTCTTATTTCGAAAACGAAAATTTTTTGTGCGTACGTGGTAATGAAAGGACCGTAAGAAAAATGGTCATGTGTTGAATTTTTGCATTGGGATTTTTTAAGGGCATTCGATCAACGTTCGATCCGCGTTTTCGATCGCGCGATCCTTTATTTGAACCGTACCCTCAATTATTTGCTCATATAATCAGCCCTGAGATATCCTAAATGAAACATTCTCAGGATATGCCAACATCCTGTAAATACCAAATGATATATTTTCAGGATATTCCAATATCCTGTAAATCTCTGGATCACCAATTACTTCTGAACTTTTTAGAATCCTTTATCTATTACGGGAATGGTAAATTCTTATTTTATAGTTACTTTCGACGTGAAAAGATTAGTGACGACGTTCATCGGTTCATTATCCATTATTACATGACAACTATTACATACAGGCGAGGAACCCCAAATTGGGACCCTACTGGTGCTCAGGCTGAGGTGCCATTCCGTTAGTAAAAAGTTAATTTACCCTTTATTTCGGACTTCCTTAGAAGCCTTGGATGTCGCTAATAGTGATTTAAACTTCTTTGGTTCCGGTACAACAGAGCTGAGGTTTTTGAGTCTGCAGGTACCCTCCCATGTGGGCAGAAAACATCGGCGTAAAGCAGAAAGTCATGAGACATCCTTATAACATCTGTTGCAAACAATGCTGGGGATTAATCCCATCTTATACTTATGGAAGTTCAAGTGGTTGTGCTCAGTGAGCATCTGCACCATTATCTTAACATCTCTCTTAAGTAAATTTAGGATCGTGTGAGCCACGTTCATCCTTGTCCAGAATGGCCTTGGCCTGTCGACAACCTTCTACTTGTATCCAGTATTTGTTGCGTTTCTGCACAACTCAGTTTTGATCACCAGCTTGATATAGCAGGATATCAGGCTCAAAATGGGTTCTGGAAAAATCGGTGTTTCTTCCGCTCCTATTTTAGCAACCTGGTCTGCTTTTTATTTGCCCTTGATCCTACGCCAGAATCGAGGAGATTTTTGTTTTTTCAACCACGTTGATGGCCGCTTGGCTGTCCAAGCAGATGTTGATTCATCTACCGGCCGTTTTTTCGCCTATCAGCTCCCGTTTAGACATACCCTTTATAGCCAACTGTGTACTAAATTTCTCCTTATTGAAGGTGCAGTTTTTTTCGACATTTCTGGACACTTCACAATGCATTTTTCAATATCCGTGGTTGTAACAAACATTTTGTATTGCTTTTCCAGATGTTCCGCCTAGATTAGTTTCTTGACCAGGACGTTTCTCAAGTATTTCACTTAAGTAGACTATTCTAGTCTCCTTTTGCAAAATAAGGAGACCACTATCGTAGTCGTTATATATTTTCTCATGAAGACTACTAAGTTAGATTTCTCCGACTTTACCCATAGCTCTGATGCATCGCACCAAAGCTTCACAAAGTGGTGAAGCTTGGATCCTTTGATGGACCTTGTAAGGATCAAAATGAGTCCCCCTAATCAGGATTACGAAGTCATCTGTGTAGCTTTGGGTATATAAATATTCATTATACAGACTTCGGAGAAGCCCATCCACCACTAGGCACCACAAAATAATGCATGTCCCTGCGGGCAGCCCTTGGGCGTCCCTCCGACTGCTCCCTCTTCTATCGGTCGATAAGCCTCTATACTGAAACATGCTCCGAATCCAGTGACCAAAAAGGCCATAGTCTAGGGCAGTAAATTTTTCGGGACATTTTTTTCAGTGGCCTGGGGCGGCATTCAGGATAAATTCGAATCCAGTCTACAAGCCATATAGGTACACCGCATTTCAGAACTCTTCTAAAAGTGACAATTAAGAGAATATTATTGAAAGCCTCCTTGTATATTTAAGAAATTGATCACCACATTACCCCCTTTGCTATAGTTACCGCTATTCTGCTATCGGCATTATGCAACGCGGTGTCAACAAAGCAGCTTTCTTGGAAGGCGTGTTGTCCACTATTTTCCAACACCCTGTCCAATATGCATGTATGCCTTCCCTCTAGTTACTTTTTCTTTTTTGAAAGTCGGTTTAACTCTACATATTAATACAACCGTTCACAAAGTGAAATATGTGACTGTTAAAAGAACGTAGCACTAGTGATCAAAATCAAACACACACTGAATTTAATTTAGTTTATTTACAGACACAATGTTTCACTCATCAAATCATTAGATTTTACAAAATTCAAATTTTAATTGGAAGCTAGCGGGTTTACTCAAGCTACCAAGTGAAATCAGTTAGAAGTTAGAAAACTCTATTACTAATAGAGCCTCGTTAAAGATTTAATACATTTAAAATCAAGCAACTCTTTCGAAGTAAGATACTTTTACTCGGAGGTGTTTCTAACTCAAAAGACAAGATAGTAACTGCTGTATTAAGAGTCCTTAGAAGTCGAAGGTAAAGTTTAGGGAAGGAAAAACTGAAGGATTCAGTGTACAACAGTGGGAAAAATAAGAAGACTATTGGCTATTACAAATTTGAGGAGTAACTAACTGAAGGCACTAACTCTAAGAACTGGTCTTAGTAAACTCATCTTAAAACCTTTTGGTATTTACTATTAAATTTACAACTCTTATTGAAAAAGGACTAAGGATCACTGTTATTGCCCTAGTATTAATATTTACGAAAATTGCAGATGTTTCTTAAAGAAATAGGGAAAACCCAAAAAACATTATAGTTAGTATAGAAATTATGTTATAAATTCAAATACTACTAAACCAAGCTATCCTTTAAATTTAAACTTAAAAAATGTAGACTCATCTGATTAAACAGTGACGTACTTTACTTCGTGAGCTGATTGGGGCACGGTTCAATTAATATGTAGAGTGAAACCGACTTTCAAAAAAGAATAAGTAACGTAGAGGGAAAGCATACATGCAGCGTACTGTACCTCCCAAAAAGCATTTCCAATACTTTCAGTATAAAAGATTTCAAGCTGACTGATTTAAAATCCTTGGCGGCAGTGTAGTCCTCCTTATTGGATTTTGGTAAGAAAACCACACCACTGCCTTTCGTGCCATTGGCACCTACCTCAGAGCAATATTTGCTCTGGAGATTTTCATCAGAGGCAGGCGAAGGTCCTCCACTTCATTTTAAAAGAATGCTGGTGATTTGTAAGGCTAAGGGACTTGATAAGCCATTCAACCTACTTTACCTCCAACAGCCGATTCCAGTACTTCTCTTAACCCTCACGTACTAGAACCTCGAAATTTTCCGTTCTTTCTAGAACGGATCCTGCAGGCCCGAGTAAACTTCAAATTGAAATATCTCCGGTTTAAATAGACTTAGCTCTATGTTTTTTTAAATTGTAGCCCAGAGTCTCGCAAAAACGAATATTTTAAAAATAGATATGAAAATTACCCCCACTCTATGGAATTCGCCGCTACTCCACTTTCAAGATACACTCTGCTGAAAAAAACGTCTGCCTCCCCGGGACCAGTTGTAGTACGTGAGGGTTAAATAGCCTCAAGTTCGCCTGTTTCGACCTTAACTGACTTCAGACAAGCCTCTGATTTTCTTCCTACACGGAAAAAAGGTTGGTCGAACCGTCACGCTAACGGTGAAAGATTCGCTGCACTTCAGTTTGATGTGACCGCTACTCTAAATTTGTGGTACTGATTACCCCAAACTTAGATGGAAGAGTTCCTCAAAAATGTAGATGCTTTGTTTTCCTCTCAGTTTTCCTAACTTGCAAGTGGCACTGTGTGGTGGCCGCCAGACGATTTTTAACAAACTTTTTTGATAATTTTCAAGTAAATTCTTTAAGCTGTTTGACCAAACAGAGGTGACACAGCTCACTGTATCATTGGCGCGACAGTTGCGCGTGTTGGGCGAACGGCTCAACCAAACTTCTTTCCATGTAGGATCATGTGGAAATGGGCCGTGCCTGGAATTTTGTTAGTTTCCTCTCCACAAATCCTGCTTATATTTGCTTATTTTGTTTTTATATACTTTCTGGGCCTTCCTATAGAGGCCCCAATTAAAAGCCATCCTGTTGTACAGTTTTCTTCTCTTTGTCCGGAGGAACTCCAGATGATTATTTCTCAATTGAGCCCCCTGTCCAGATCCAACCTACTTGGTAGGCAATTGTTCTGTTGTTAGTTCCATCTCATTAATCGTTTCATACCTTGTGGGAAAGTCCCCAAATCTTCCTCGGAGTTCCGTTTTGAAGGCGTCTTAGTTCGTGTTCCTCGAGCTTCTATTCAATGTACCTCCAGTTCTCGCTAGAAATTCTAAAAAGGTCCCTTCCCCCATCATTGATGTCCGTGTTTCCCTACACCATATGACGCGCATTCGCATTGCATCTTAGAGTAGCGGGAATGTTGACAGTGTTGACCTAGTTTCTTCATCTCACGTGGTGGAGGTCCCATTGTAGAGTCGCCTGAGAAATAGGTCGAGGTTATGTATGCACACTCTTGGTGCTTTTTCGAGTGATCCTATTAATAAGGTGTTACACCCCACTAAACGGTGTATATCTATTTTCTCCGTGTAAACTTAGGGTTCTTGGATTAGGGCTAACCCTGTCCGCATCGTCACCATGCGCCTGGTTAATACCGCCGAGGCGCCTCTGCTGTGATGCAAATTAATTTTCGTACATGGTAGGTATGTCCGACCCAGTCATTAAAGGATTAAGTCGAGACATTCCCTGTCGCTTCAGTACCCTTTCGAGGTCCTGATAAGTCAATCTAACGCTAACTCTATCCGCTCCCAGGTAGGGCCCATTTTTTTGCTTTTATTTCTATCTTTTTTAGTCCGGCGCTCCAACAGCCTTAAAGTTTATCTGAAAATTTATGTCTTTTATCTCAAGATTTATCTGAAATTAATTTATCGGTTACCTGAACATTTATCTGAACTTTTATCTATTATCTGATTACTTATCAGGAGCTTTATCTACTCTATCTTTTACATAAACATTTATCTTGAAATTTATCTGTAATCTGAATACTTATTTCAAATTTTGAATGCTGAAGAAACTTTTATTTATTTATTATTAGAACATATACCGTGTTTTACTGTAATCTAAAAACTTATCTGTAAGCATTATATATTGTCACAACATTTATCTAATTTTTATCTGAACGTTTATCAGTTATCTATAATAGAGTATCGGGCGAGGAGCCCTACCTTTGTGGGTTGTGCCATATCAGTTATCTAACTTTTGGCAGTAAGATTACGAATAAACCCTAACAAGTTTAAAAGCAGAATAATAGACGAAACAGTTAATTAAAATTATAATTCGTATAACTGTATCTATAAGACATCCAGGCTTCATTACGGTTATATAGAAATGTAACTCAAAGAAAATCCAATGTCAAAATTCAACATGGCGAAACATCCGAAATTTAAAAAAAAGTTGTAAATCTCTTCAAGATTAAAAGACTCTAAGGTTAAATGACGGTAATGAAAGGTAAAATGACCATTACTGGGACAAAGTAAAAAGTATGTCTAATACTTGGACAATAATAAAATCAATGAGTATTCCATTATTTTTTATTCTAAAAAAGTTGTTCGAAGTAATTTATTGCAACGTCCAATTTTAACCTGAAAGTTTAACAACTGCTTAGGTTAGTAATTTAATAGTATCTTATAAATTTAATTTTTCAATAAAAATTAGTAAGTATGCATTAAAATTTAATATTATAGATTACAGTTAGAAGAAATTGAACGATAAATATTAAATGTTCAAGTGCAATCGTTACCATCAAAATTATGATTAAAAAATAAAGAAAAATAATAATTAAATCTTCTTTATCATTTTTTAGTTACAGCGTATTCGACTTTTTTTTTTATTTTTTTTTTAATTTTTAGTGACATAGTTTTAATTATTTATTTTATTTAATAAATTTTGTTTTATTTTAATCATTAATTATATATATATACATATAATTTTATTAATTTTTTCTTAAATTTATATTAATTTTAATACTTTTAATTTATCTTTATAATCTATTGAAATATCGTGATAAATTCCGGTCCTTCTCTTCGTTATATATAATATATAATATATTATATAATATATAATATCTGATAATAACATATATTAGTTAATTCCCTTTTCTCTATCCCATCCCTTTTTCTCTTTCCTGTTGACACTTCCCGCAAAAAAAAACCTACGGTAATATTTCTCAACCAGAGTATATTCCTACTGATCCCAATAAATGTGGAGGAATGGTTGGTACATTACGTGTTGGCATTAATTCACATATAATACTCCGTAAAAATATAAACATTCAGCATGGATTAGTTAATGGTTCCATTGGCACTATTCGCAAAATTGAGTGGCAAAATTTAATGTCCTTTGTTGGGCTGTAACTGTACACAAACTACAAGGAGTCACACTAGATTCTGCAGTGATCGACTTAAGCAATAAAATATTTGCAAAGGGTCAAGCTTATGTAGCTTTAAGTAGATTGAGAAGCTTAGAAGGTATAGCGATTAGTTTATTAGATCTGAAAAAATTATTGTTAATCTACACGATAAAAATTGTCTTGAAAAATTAGAACGACTAAGAAAATTATAATTAATAATTAATATTATGTACTTAATATTATTACTCAACATGCTTCAGCCTACAATACTTCTTTCTCTATAATTAATCTTTAACATTTAAAATAATATTAAATTATATTTTCATAGTCATAGTTGTAAAAATTCTTTCCTTTTAGGTTTTTACCTTGGGAATAAGAGATTCTAAGATTATGAAAATAAGAAAAAATCTAAGAAAAAAGGCTACAAAGGCAAAAGGAAAGACATTTTCTACTCAACATGTCTCAGCCTACAACACTTCTTTTTCTACGTTTAATATTGAACATTCTAAATTAAATTTAAATGATATTTAATTACAGTTTCATAAAAATAGTTGTTTTAATTTTTTAAAGGTTTTTACATTGGGAATAGAAGATTCTCAAATTCAATGAAACAAAATATACCAAACACAATCTGCAAAGGCAAATGGGAATGACAGTAGTTACTCAACATGCTTCAGCCTAGAAGATTCTTTTTGTTTAAAAAAATTTGAGTTTAATTAAAGTTTAAAATGTTATTTGATTATGTTTTCATATAATTTGACTGTATTTGATTTGATTATATTTGATTATATTATATTTGATTGTATTATTACTTAAGAAAATTAATTTAATTAAAAAACTGAAAAAAATACTAGTATTTTTTCTTTGAGTGTTCGAGTATAAATACATATTTTAGTTTTTTTACATTTAAAATAATATTTATGGGTATTTTATGAATATATCTGTAATCAATACTTCAAATACACCAACATAAATACACAGTTTGAAAAATATAGGAAGTTTATTTATTTTTTTTTTTTAATTCACCGTAACACTTATTTTATAAGATTTATTTGTGACTTAATTTGAAGTAAAAAATTTATTTTTATAGATTCTTCATCAATTCTAACATTTTCAATTCAAAAAATTACTGCAATATCAAATCCGGTTAAAAAATCAAACTTCAATGTTATATTTTTCATGGTTATCTTCAGAAGTATTTCGCAAATGCGAAACTTAATATGCAAATGTTAATCTAGATATTATTACACATATTAAAAAAAAAACATGCAGATACGTTAATCCTGTCCAAAGTTATGATGAGTCAAAAAAAAATATTTTATGATTATTATGGTTATCTTCGTCTGAATTTAGAAAATGAAAATCTTCATATGACTATGTTAATCTACCTATCATTACACGTATTTAAAAAAAAAAACATGCCAATACGCTAATCCAGTCCCAAGTTACGGTGGATCAAAAAATATACTAAAAACTTTATAAACACATAAGTCTCTTTGCTTCGCGTATTCGATTCAAAATACTTGTCCCACTAATGAGCGATCTGACTAGTTACAAAAATATCCATTTATATAATATAAATATAAAATTAATAACGTATTTTTCATTCTAATGGATAAAATAATGTATTAGCCACTTGTTATAATGGTTTTTGTACCAAAAATTACAATGCAACATTTTAAAATTGTGTTTATGTGGGTTAGCTTTTCGTAACTGTCCCAGTAATGGTCGTTTTACCTTAATATAACTTTGCATGTTTCCACCAAATCCTATCCCATCTTAAAAAAGTGTTATCGAAAGCATGATTGGTTTGGAAATTGCGCGAATAGTGTGAATATACCGAAAATTATCTTCAGATTATTTTCCTTGTCAACATGATTATTATTAGAAAGGTTATACAAAGATAGATAATAATTTAAAGTGATAAAAATAATTATTATATTTTGAAGTGAAACATATAATATAATTATTAGTGAGGCAAAAAAAAATGTTTAAATATATAATAAAGTTAGTGAACATTATTTACGAAATTAAACGGATTACTTTTAATAAACTTTCTATGTATTTTTTTATATCAGTTTTTAAAATATTAATAGATATTAAATATATATCTATTTATCTAATCGTATATTTACGGATTATATTTACAATCAGAATAATGAGACTTTATGGAATTATAAAGTAATTTTAAAGGATTTGACGATATTTTGTGGAATTTTAAGCAATTTGAGAAGCTTTTAGAAGATTTTAAGCCATTTTTCGAATTTTAATGGATTTTAAGGTATTTTAAGTGATTTAATGAGATTTCATGGAATCTTGAATAATGATAAGGAATTTATAAGGGTTTTACGAAATTACAGGAAATTTTAAGTACACTAGGCTTTTAAGGGATTCAAGATTTTTTACGAAATTTAAGGGTGTTGAGTCAAGTTCTAACTTTAAAATATGCATTCAGAGCGAAAAATGTATGATTTAAATACTTTTCTTTTTTTTTTATAAAATTTAGAGATACAAATTTGATGTTAGATTTTGAAATCCTCGTTTTAAGAAAAAAGCATTCAAACTAAAATTTTGTTGTTTCTTTAGACACACTTTTATTTCTAAGAGAAGTACGAATACAGAGAGAAAAAATATTGATTTATAATAAGGTATTATAAGTGTACCTATTTGCGACAGTGCTCCTATTTGCGACAGTGCCTGATTAAATAAAGTAAATTTAATGAATTTTTATGCTTATTGATTCAA
>JAUEJJ010000048.1:0-17449 GCA_032164275.1 Synergus coniferae | reverse complement strand
ATACTTTGATAAATATGATCTTAAAGGGGGTATTGTTTTCAGAAGGACTGACTCGGGTAACAAATGGGTGGTACCACTTGCTTTTTGATTTCAAATGATTATACGATAAGTTACGAGTGGCACCCCATATCATCTTTTGAAAAAGACGTTTTAGAAAATTCTCTTTTACTGGATTATTTCTTTATATTTTTAAACCAAAATTTGGGAAAATGATGTTTAAATCATAAAATATATTATAATATGTAGAATAGTATAATAAAGTTACCTTAAGCATATTCATAAAAAAATTTACAAAAAAGTGTTTTTTTCACCAAAAAGACCCTAATCCCCCCTTAAAGTGGCAGAGAATTAATTAACAATTTTTAAAAATCAAATCAAGACGTTACGAATTTTAACTCATGACATGCATTATGTGCAATTAAGATCAGTATGGAAATTTACAAACAACATATGGTAGAAACAACCAAACTAGAATTCGAAAGAATTACATCGAGATAACGAGAAAGGGAATGTACATACGTCAGCCAGTCGGAAATCATTGTAGAATTGAATTAACAATATATTTCTGTTAAAGACTCAATACCAGTAACATATCTGACGAATTCCAATTAATCAGTTATAAAGAAAAAACTTTACAATACTTAATGACTTTTAGAATTAAATTACAAAAGAGCACACTTGTGCTTAACAAAGTTGAAAATTTAAGGCAAGGTACACACATGTGCTTATAACAGAAGTCGAATACGGAATAGAGGCATACTAATGTGCTTATAACACACGTTGAATAGGGAAGGGCGAGAGAGATCTCGTCTTCCGTCTTATTTCTCAGCCAAGCAGACGGAGATTACGTCACAAGGGCCACTAAATAGAGTCTAAGCCGATTGGCTATCATTGAACTGTCGCTAAGCGACTGACAATGAAATGCACTATGCTGTTTGACTGTTGTTCATAATTATCCTGCACGAGTACACTGTTTCACTCCGCTGGAAGGCCACGTGACGTTGATGGACTCCGCGCCAAATTAGAATAGTTGATTCGCTTAAAACTTCCTTCCTAGTCATTGAGTGGGGTGGAACGAACAAACGACAAGTGATATATCATCATTGAATATCTGATAGGACCGACCGTCCCTATAACATCTAGTCAGAGACAGAGAAATTAAAATATTCTCTGAATTAGTATTATAATTTTCAAAGAGTGTCCTAGCCTGGCGAGGTTTTCAGAGTATTTTATAGAGTTACTTCGATTGGTCAATATGACAAATTTCACTCAATCGAAGTTATGATTCCGTACTTGACTTATTTCAGAATTGAATTTATGAAGATAAGTGGTTTATATTATAGTTTATTTTGTATGGGTATTAAATACCACGTTACAGTATGTATGTATGTATTCACGTCTGTATGTATGTATAAGCAAAATTTACGATTATAATACATACATACATATGTATGTATTATAACCGTAAATTTTGCTTATGGTTATTTGAGATTTGAATTTATACTTTGCAGTTATTTTAGATTAGAATGAATGATATAATATATTTAAAATATTGAGCGCCAGCTCATGTTTACTGAAAATGAGCAAAAGAAAGATTAATGATTATTAGATTAGAAGCTATTCGCCTAATTCGGCTACATAGCATCTATCAACCACGCAGAGAGGTGGGTAATAATAAAAATAACGACTGAATTTATAAAGAATAATTCAAAAGTTTATTTAGTTTAAAGGCCAATAGTTAGAAAGAGTTCAATATATAAAGAGGTCGAAGCTCAATAATGAATCGTGACTCGAATAACAGCAAGATTAATTGGTGTACGATAGAGAACCTTATTTAAATATAAGAATTTACTAAACATCATTCAAAGAAGATGCGAGGAAGAGAATTGATCAGCGGCCACTCGACGTCTAAAGATCAGGCGTTTGCCCCTCATATTTCCTCTAGTCAAACCAGATATGTTAAAGAACAGTCGTTGCAATCTTATACTTAAATCCCCAAATACGATCCTTAAATCAAATGCCGAATCAATCTCCAAATGGAGTGAGAATAGAGTTCGTTTGAGTGATGAACTGATTAAAATCGAATTTCAGTTTGTACACGCGAGACTTAACGAAAGGGCGTGTTGCCAATACGGAATTAGAACAGAGAGTAAGCGAGAGCGGCTCTCTTCCTGCCTCGTGGCATGCACAGAAATAGGCAGCGCCACGAGACTTAAACTATATAAAGACTTGAATGCTAAATTATACTAGACTAACGCTAAGGTACTATAATTCGCCGAATTGACAGATGTACAGAGATGTAATCTTCCTGGTCGTTTATGTCTACGGGAATCACATCCAGGCACTTTGACCAGGATCCTCTTCTGACCTTGCGATGCGGTACGAGACGTCGTGGAAATGAATTATTGTGTGTGCGGTTTGTCCTGATGTGAACAATGTCTTGTAATTAGCTGATTGTTTAAGAGCTCCTGTGGTCCAATCAACTTATAGACTTTACGCAGGCAGCTAAGTGGCTCTATGCTCAAAATTTAATACACAGAAGAAAGCTAATGGAAATATGTGCTTGGTAGAAAATATACCACGTCTCAGTATGTATATATGTGTTGTAACGTGGTATTTCATACCCGTGCAAAATTAACTGTAGATTATTATTTAAATTCTATAAATTCAAACCTAATTTCAAAGTCGAGTACGGAATCGCACCTTACCAACTTCAATTGGGTCGCATTTTTTCATATTGACCAATTGAAGTGGACTGTGATGCGGTAGATTTTCTATACAACACAAAAATAAAAAAAAAACCTCCCAATATTGATTTCCTAGAAAAGACCGACAGTTTCAATAATTTCGGCACTCCTTGTCTCTTGTCAACGCTTAGATTTAAGTATTTTTATTAATATATTTTTTGTATTCCTTCCCCCTCTTATGTAAACTGCTGTGAGCCTCTTAATCTATGAGGGTTAAAAGTAGAAATTCGTAAGGATGTTCCTTCATTGAGTCATGGACTAGGATCTGTCGTCGTCCGCTGCTTCTACGTATCTTGTTGTCTCTTTTGGTTGATCTTCCAAGCCCTTAGGCTTGTTCCAGTGAGGAAGGATCAACATTACTACCCCTATCGTTAATAGGTCGGTAGGTTTACTTATCTAAATATTATCTGGGCTTATTTATTCCTGGAAAGGAAAAAAGAGCATTTCTGGCCGTGGTTGCCTTTTTATTTTCATGTTGAAGTACTTCGGAATCCACGCTACATCTGCGGTTCGAAGCAAGGACTTCCGGTCTCCCACCAAGATTCACGGCTCCAACCACCTTCGTTAGGTCTTGTTTCGTATGCCCCGAATCATCCCCTCTTGTGTACAGAGAGGTTAGAAGTTCTCCTCTGCGAAAATGGCTTGGTTCCACGAGGAAAGAGAATGACTTTTAGGGAGAACATACGACGACAGGGTAGACCAATGGGCAACAGTCATAAACGGCGATTTCTCTCTCCTCTTTAAAGATGTACGAGTTTACGATTCACACGCAGTCAGCTTTCCACCCTTTTATAATTTTATCGAAAAGCGACGCTCTGCTCGACAATCATTTCTCACGATTCGACACTCTGTTTTTGTGAATTGAAAGTGTCGGTTTAACTAGAAAACTTTTCCTTTCACAAACTAAGTGTGTTCTGAAGCGTTCGCCTGAATTCTTCTCTTTTTTGCTGTTTCTGATTCGGCTGTAGAGATGAGTTTTGTCTTTCACGATACTGCCAAGTTTTTATTGTAACTATTTCGATTATTTGACTCTCCTTGTCTGAATCGCATCTTATTTTAATTATAATGACTTATTTATTGCCCTGTTGTTATGAATATGTTTTGTTTGTAATTTTCTCGAAATATTCCGGAGTGCCGAACCATAAATGACCTTAATAATCCCCAATTTGTCTCCTTTTACGTAATTGTATTATATGTTAAAAAGCTAATTAATAATTTTAAACTCTCGAATCATGTTCTATCTCTATAAGTATTATATTTATTTTATTTTAACCCTGCTAATATAAATTCCCATATTTTAATGATCATTCTCTTTAATTTTTATATTTTGTATTTAATTTAGAATTCCCATATCATGTTTTAAAGACCTCTCCCTAATTTATAATATTTATTGACTTATTACTGCTTATCTTGTTAATTATTGTTATATAATCTATTTCTTTGGTAGAATTTTGATTGTTATTTATCTTTTCTTTGTTACTATTTTGGCGAATTCTTTTTTGTTATCTTTCATTTTGTTGTTTTGTTAAGTTTTACTTTTTACTAGTTATTTTTTTTTGTTATTTTATTTGAATTTCAAATAAACCGTAACTACTTTCAATACTTTAAATCTATTGAGCTTTATTAATTAACGCCCCACCCCTCTCTACCGTTATCTAGCCTTAATTTATGTATATCTTTTGTCTTTTGAGTCTGGTTTTGATGATTTTGTTATCCTTTTGCTAAAAATGACCAGAAGATCCTGAACTATTGTTAACATCTGTCCCAAGAAAGGACCAATATTCAGTGAGGTTTATTTTTTGTTTTTTATTGATTCGTTTTGGTTGTTTGCTTTGGAAAATATGAATCCATGTTTTATTAGGTTTATTTTCCGTTATTTAGTTTCTTGTTTAGTTTTGAGTAACCTGGTTGTATTCAGAAAAATTTTTATAATTGTCCCAAGAAAGGACTGGCGCCAAAATTTCTCATATTCTCGTAAATCTCGTTTATTTTATTAATTTCTTTGTGCGTGACTTTAAGAGACCTAAATTCTATTATTAAAAAAAAGTACACGTCATAGGACTCTGTAAACCACTCCGATACTTCACCAGACTGGGACATCATCATTACTTTAAAACCCGTTATTAATTCAAAGAAGCATTCTACTTCTCTGTTGACTAGAATTTATAGGGTCGGTTAGCCCTATCATTTACTTGAAGAATAAAATCATAACTGGTAGTTCACTCCATTACAATTCGATGACTAAGAAGTAAGCTTCAAGACGTTCGACAATTCAAACTTTGGCGCGGAGTTCCACTGTTACAATCCGATCTCAGCGCCGGAATTCAGTTCAAGAGGCACGAATGTTTGAATTATACTAGAATTATAGAAATTCGCTTACCGGTCGGCTTATAAAGATAAGCTCGGAGATTTTGGAGTAAATAAGGAAAGTATTGGTTTTCAAAAAAGGTAACTATTTATTTCACATACGAAATTTGTCTAAGTGTCGAGCAAAAATACGAAGTCTTGATGAGAGATAAGCTTGGAAGAGAACAAACTTCCCGAGTCAAAAGCTAAGTTGAATTTGCTTTACCACTTCGCGTTTGAGAGTGCTTTCTGGGCTTCAGGCTGCGGCGGTGCTCTTGAGTCCCGTCAGTAAGCCTAGTCTATGTAAGGGGGAGCGTAGGTGGTCCTTTATGAACCCCAATTATTCGTGGGATTAACATGGTAATGGAAGACAAAATAAAAAAATCAACGCGCAAAGGGGCTTGTAGCCGTTGCGCAGGAATCACCTCGTGAGCAGGCAGGGGTCGTGGTCTCCACACCCTCCCTGTCACAGAGGAAAATCACTCTGGTCCGGGAAACCCGGGAAGGGCTAACGATCCAAGCGGAACTAGTATCCGCTGGGTCTCAAGCTGGATTGGCTCTATCGGAGACTCTATCGATGGAGGTTGAGAAAGCTGGTTTCCCTGGTCCCTCGGAACAGGGAGATATGGTAAAGATAAACGGGGCTCAGAAGAGGAAGGCACTCTGGTTGGAGTACCTGAAGAAGAAGGCGGAGGCGGAAAGGCGTCTCTGACCCCACGGTGAAGTTAGCAATAAAGAAGGCGCGGCATGAGCCAAGCTACGCTGTCCAACGTGGATCTTCGTGGGCTTCCCTAAATGGCAACCTCCTTTAGGTCGAGATGACCTTGGGGGAGCAGCTAGCTGAGAGGTTAGCGATGGAGGTTGTAACGGAGTTATTTAGCTCCCTACTGTTTTGGCCCTGGAGAGGTGGACAAGGAGAGAGAGGGGCATGATGGCCGCCTCAACGCTAGCGACTCGGCACGTCAGCCTTTTGTGTCTGAGTCATCTCCGGTAGCAGATGTTCGTGCGTGCCTTCGTCTTCGCTCGCTCAAGTGCCGTGTATGCCTCACATTTTCTCAATTGTGCTTGGATTAGCTGCCTACTTGGCGTGTTGTGTCTATATGGATTTGATCAGTGGTGTTGGATCCATTTCTTAAAAGAGTTTGCTTCCGGTGTTCACGGTTTCGTTTCTTAAGAAAATGCTACCGCTTTATCATCCAAGTTGTCACCATCTTTGCGACTACGTCTAGCTGCTTTTTTACATCGCTTCTCTCTCGGCGTTAGACTATTCTGCGCTTAACTTTCTATTAATTAAAGGTACGCAACTATGGTTTTGAATTCCTGTTCACCTTACTGATTAAGATTGACTATTTAATATTAATCATGTCTTTTCTGTGACTTCACCCACAGCAGCGAGAAACCATTTTCCTTCCAACTTCCTCACGAGTAACTGTTCCTCAAACTCAGTTACAAGGTGTTTGAGGAGGTCAAAGGCATACATATGTAGTAACTATAGGCATAAACGTTTCCTTCTTGCAAGAATAGTCAACCAGAGAACTAGCTGTGGTCAAGGTATAGAGGAATCGCATTGTGGGGTAGAATGGCAGAAACTTAATTATAGCTTCAGCCTACTTTGCGCATAATAGGGACGTATCTCTAGCAGAGGTAAGGAAACTGATAGGTCACTGTCGGGAAGTAGACCTTGACCTATTGATCAGATGCGACGCTAATGCACATTGTGTGCTGTGGGGCTCGACTGATGACAACCAAAGAGGTAAGGATTTCCTGGGTTACATAATAGTGGAAGACCTGGAACTCCTCAATGAGGGGATGGAGCCGACGTTCATAACCGTGAATAGACGAGAGGTCCTAGATATTACGTTATGCAATCCGCGATTAAGAGCAAGGATTGAGGAATGGAGAGTGTGGAAAGGTCGTTTGGCGTAGGAACCCAAGGAACACCGACTGGGGCAGGTTCTTCATTCGAGATTGGTGAGCCTAAGTTGGTAGAGAAGACCAGAGCAATCCTTCAAGGAATTGCGCGGAATAATCATCTAAATCTTATCTGGATACCGGGCCATGCCGGGTGGAAGGGTAACGTAGGGGCAGATAGGCTGGCAAAGGAGGGCACTAGGCTATATGGCCTCCAAGAGCAAGAAGTTGGCATGACTTATCAGGAGAGGATAAACCTCATTAAAGAATGGGTCAAGAACCAAAAAAATAGAGAGTGCCAGCAAAGCCCAGGATGCGTTACGAGCATGGCCTTTTTGGGTAACACCACAGGGACTTGGTCGAAAGAACTCCTGAAGTTCGACAGGCGAAGGATTAGAATAGTTGTGGAAATCTTCACGGGACATAACAATCTAGGGCAACTTACAAGGGGACCTTTAGATCATGTCATTTTAGTTTTTGTCGATATTTTCCTCATTGTAGATACCTTCTAGAGGTTTTCTAAGAAAACACAAGAAGGCGCAATTTTCAGTCATTTGCGAGAAAAATGCATTTAAAAAATTACGTGCGGATGATCATGGTCCTGATGTAATGGTCTCTCCAACGGTACGGTGGTTCAGCTGGTAGAGCGCTTGACTGGTAGTCGCAAGTTTGCACGATCGATTCTCGCGGTGTGTACTTTTTTTTTAAATGCAAAACTGTTTATTTATTCATTTCTTAATACTAATTATTAAAATTATAATATTTAATGATTATTTAGGTAATCTTTTTTTAAATTAAAATCTCTATTTTGACTCTTTATTATTTCTCGCTTGCAAAGTTGTATATTTTCCTTTAAATTATTAATCCTTTAATTGTTTGTAGAATTTATATTATTAAATTAAATTAGGAACAAAGTGTTTCAAAAGAAATAATAATAATGATAATCCTGATGATATAAATAATAATCTTTCAGAATAAATGTTAATGTAAGCTAATAAAGGCATCAAAGATAATTGATTATTATTCCCGAGTTTTATTTCTTGTATTTTGTAGAAACCATTTTGATTTCGTATTTTACATTGCTACTTTCAGTTGAAACACTTAACACTTTGTTCCTAATTTAATTTAATAATATAAATTCCAAAAACAATTAAAGAATTAATAATGTAAAAGAAAATATACAACTTTGTAAACGAGAAATAATAAAGACTCAAAATAGAGATTTTATTTTTAAAAAAGATGAAATACGAGCCAAGCGCTCTACCAGCTGAGCCACCGTACCGTTGGAGGGACCTTTACAACAGGGCCATGACCATCCGCACGTAATTTTTTAAATGCATTTTTCTCGAAAATAACTGAAAATTGCGCCTTCTTGATTTTTCTTAGAAAACGTCTAATAGGTATCTATAATACAATGAGGAAACTATCGACAAAAACTAAAATGACATGACGTAAAGGTCCCCTTGTTAGGCACATCATGGAAAAATGTTCATTACCGGCATGTCAGAGATGTGGGGCGGGTACAGATGGCTCCATCCACTTCCTATGTCACTGCCACGCTTTAGCATATTACAGACATGCTCTGCTCGAGCAGGCCGATGTCTCACAGGTAAGAACAAAGGAGCTGACGGCCAGCCAAAAGACCTGTCGCTACCGGAAGCAACCTTGTGTAGATTAAACAGAGGGGATAGAGTACAAAGGCCTAATAGCTAAGTGCTATGAACAGCGTTTCTCTGAACTCTGAGAACTATAATAATAATAATAATAATAATCGACGAGTTTTTATTATGGTCAGGATCGTTCTAGCAATTACATTTCATGATCTACTGTTCTAAGCTAGAACTGCAAATATGCGGGTGTGCGCTCGATTCGCCTTCTTTCGGGGATTATGTGCCCTGCAGTCTATATCATTTAGTTTTGTATATACGAATACTTAAAAATAAAGTAGTTTATTACAACAATAAGTTTAGGCTAATAAATATTAAGTACCTTACACTGCTATTACTCTTATAAAACTATGAAGTATCTTTCTTAATCTAAATGTGTTAATTTCTAAATGATAATGTCTCAGAAATTCCCGTATTAAGGTCTCTAGGTTATATTTTCTTGGGAAAAACGTCTAATTGTTTCTATACAAACTTATTCAAAACGTACAAATCTTATAATTACTTATTTCTATAGTCTCTTCAGCGAATCTACAATTCTGCCATTTAAATTTTAAATTTGAATTCTATCTTGATTTATCACGTGATCATAAACCAATGATTGACGAGTCTGTAACGACGGTTTGTGAATAAGCCTTTATTTTCAATAATTAAGATGAGCACACATGTACGTTCATCACTCCATCAGCATCATGGGGCCCACCAGCGAAAAGAATCAAGTGTACTAAGTGCAGGAAAATTATGGACGACCATGTCAGTCCAATTGATGTCCAAAAGACGTCTAAAGTCTTAAAGACGTGAGAAGTCTTAAGGACAACAAATGGATTGACATGAACATCCTAAGGATGTCTTTAGGACGTTCGACGTTCTCACGATTTTAATGTCTTTTTGCCCAATGGGTTGAGTTGGGCTGAAACCCATTTTACTTCTAAATACAAGTATTGTAGAGCATTAAGCTCATTATTTATTGAACTAGGCGTGTGCTTTTTCGCAGAATCACAAATTTAAATCAACGGTTTCTCAATATATATTCCAATTTTTAAAGGATCAATTTAACTCTAATATATCAATACCAAGAATCAATCTTAAATTTACTGTTATGAAATGAATAACTCATTGTAATACAACTCGTGGAACCCTCCTTTTTCATTTAATTGTGAAATAAATTCTTTTGTTCCATCTGCTATTTCAAGTATGATTCAGTCTTATCAACAAGCATTGATTCGCCCCTTATCTCGACCCCTTTCTTTGTTGACCAGTCTGGATATTCATAATCTATAATAAATTTCAATGAAGTTTTCCTCATTTTCTCTTTTGACTATTTTAGAGAATTTGTATTAATTGAAACAAAAATAGTCTGGCGTCCGACAGAGAATTCGGAGCATAGTAAGTATCGCTATGAGTTTCTCTTTTCAATTCATAATTTTAAAATTGAGTTAAATTAAATTGCATCTAACCTTTCGGTTTAACATTAAACTTTAAAATAATTCTTAAATATACCTCAAAATAGCCTAAAGGTCATAATTGGTGTTCAAGAGCGTGGAGCTGGGTGAAAAATACACGCACACAAATCTCATTCATGAGTTAGGGCGAAAGTTAGCATCAGATACGATAACGTGAATAAATTCTAGGGGAGATAAAATTCTTTTTATGAACCATGTTGTCAGCGAGACTTGGACGATAACAATAGGAATTGTTTCAAATGAAATATAGATATATAGTCCTTTCCTCTCGTGCTTGTTCCTCATTCATTGACGCCTTTGCTGCAGACCCCAGGTCCTGCAAGTCAACCTGATCCAATGTGTCTTGGATCGCCGCGAGTATCTTTGCATCAGACATACTACGTAGTTTGTACCCAAAGAGGAATTGAGTTGGTGACCTTCGTGTAGTTCTATTTGTAGAACAGTTCATAGCGCTGTGGACCTTTTTCACGCTCTCGTCTCATGTCTCCTCTGCATTTCACCGCAAGTTGCTGCAAGTGAACTTAAAACTGTGCGATAATTTAAAACTGTGACGTAAAGACTGTTTCTCTGTCACTTATTAATCGGGTTGGCACTCCGAATATTGCAATTAACTGACCTAGTGCTTTCAACACATATTTTGTTGAAGTATCACGAACAGGTTCAAGAATAAAAAATTTAGTTTGCGTATTTTTACGGTTACTTTACGGTTTATGTAATAAATGCAGTTTTTACCACAAACAGTCCGACATGATCAAGATGAATCGTATGGAATGGAATGGCAATTTTCTCAATAGGGCTGAGGAGGCCCGGTTTTCGCTCCGATGAAGATTTATAATACAAGCAATTCAAGCAAGCATTAACATACTTCACTACAAACTTTCTCATACCCTTGAACCAATAATGTTCCCGTACCTTCTCCAAAGTTTTCTCAAGTGCAAAGTGCCCTTGCTCATCATGGCACAATCTTACAACATTAAAACGCGACATTCGTGGTACCACCCATTTGTTACCCGAGTCAGTCCTTCTGAAAACAATACCCCCTTTAAGATCATATTTATCAAGGTATTGTTTTGTTTCTGGCTGCGGATCGCTTGATTCCAAAATTTTACGAATTACGTCAATGTCCAGATCTTGTAACTGAACTACTTTAATCCATTCTCTTTCTGTAACATCGACAGCACAACAACCTATTGGATTTCTACTAAAATAGTCCACATGAGCAAGCTGTACTCCAGGGCGGTACGCAATATCAAATTTGTAGTACTGTAGGTACACCCACCAACGAGCCACTCTTGGCTGAATATCTTTTTTATATACAGTAGCCCGTACCGCACTGCAATCAGTGACGACTGTGAATTTGATTCCTAATAAATATACCCGGAATGCTCTTAAAGCAACAAATACCGCCAATGTTTCTAGGTCATATGAATGGTACTTTTGCCCCTCAGGAGTGGTCTTTCGGCTATAATAGGCAACAATGCGTTTTTCGCTTCTGTGTTTTTGAATTAACATGGCGCCTAAGCCTATTGCACACGCGTCTGTGTGCACCTCAGTTTCGCGTGTAGGCTCGTAAATTACTAATACTGGTCGATTAACCAAAATTGCTTTTGTCTCTTTCATTACTTCAGTTTCCTTTTCTCCCCATTTCCAGGGTACATTCTTCCGCAACAAATTTGTTAGAGGAGCAACTTTACGCGCTAAGTCTTTTATAAATTTGTGAAAATACCCGGCGAGTCCTAAGAACTGTCTGACCTGTTTAACACACCATGGGTCAGTGTCTTGCATGATAACATCAACCTTGTTTTTCCCAGGCCTAACCCCTCCGCTAGAAATTTCGCGTCTTAGGTATTCGATTGTGGTTTGGAAAAATCTGCATTTAGTAAGATTTAGGGTTAAATTGTTTGCTTGAAAAGCCTTCAGGACTGTTTCCAATTGTTTAAACCCTTCCTCAACTGTTTCCGTAGCAATTAATACATCATCGAGGTAAACGAGTGCAGAACCCTTAAGAATTATGTTCATGGCCTTTTGGAAAACAGCAAAAGCATTTGCCAAACCAAACGGCATACGCAAATACTCCCAGTGTCCGTCGGATGTAATAAATGCAGTTTTTACCACTGAATCAGGATGCATCGGGATTTGATGAAACCCGGATTTTAGATCTAATGCAGTGAAAACTCGTTTATTGACGATCACATAGATCAACTTTGTAATAAATTACAAAGTTGATCGTCAATTATTGGCAAAGGATATTGAATACGCTTGGTAATTTTATTAAGTGCTCGGTAATCTACTGTCATTCGCATTTCTCCGTTCTTCTTACGTGCGAGTACTAGAGGACTCGCATGCGAAGAAGTACTTTCATGAATTATACCGTTGTTTTCTGAATCCGTGACTATTTCGTTTACCATTGTATCTCGATCTGATTTCGAATACCGAAATGGTGCGTGATAAACCGGAGTGTCTGAGGTCAATACTATTTTCATTTCTGTCGCGCTGGTTTTCCCTAACTCTTTTGTGTTTAATGATATACATTGCCGATACTTGTTTAAAAGTTTAAGTAGCTCGTTTACTAAGCCACTCTGTTCACACTAGAAATCCACCCGATATATCTGATATAGCTTTGACGCCGGTTTTTAATAAGATATCCCTACCAATGAGAATCTCCCTTGATAATTGATCGTCAGAAACAAGAAAATCTCTTATTTTAAATGGAATTTCATCAATTTGAAGTTAAATTTTTGAACGAGCAACTGGAATAAGGATGGAATGATTAAATCCTGATAGCATACTTTGTGTTTCTTTAAATTTTAGGTTTAAGGATCGTGCAGTGTTTTCTAGAATAATCGAACAGTCACTTCCCAGATCAACTGTGCATATTTTCTCTGCATTATCGAAGGCACATTTCTTCACCGGTTTGTTTGCTATGGCTGACTCAACTCAAACGCAATTGTTCATCGTGAATACCGAAGACTACAAACTCGACCAGCTTTTCTTCTGGAATATCTAGGTTTAAACGATTTATTCTTTTAATTTTTTCAAAACAGTAAGCGGACAATGCCTGACCCAGTGAACTTTTGAGGTTTCCAGCGTACTCGTAAAGTTGACCGAAATTTTCTTCCCCCGAAAATTATCTCATAATCGCGACAGAGAAAGCGTCCCAACTTACAGGAGCATTCTTGAGCACATCATACCAACTTTTCACTATCCCCTTTAACTTTATTGATGCCAAATATATAATATTCTGAGGGATTCATCCCAATCATACATAATTGCATACATGTTAACCTTTTCAAGCCATTCCATAACCGATAAATCTTTTTTCTCGGGATCAAAATCTGGTAAAACTTTTTCATTTATATAATGATTGAATCTCTTAAAACCTCTCTGAACAATAGTTACCATACTAGCACTTCAGTCAATTTAGCAAAATCAGACTAACCCTCTTGTGCCTTTTTCGAACTCCCACTTGCAGATCTGGTTCTCGAATTCGATCTCGATCGGCTCCGGTTCCAGCTCCGACTCCTGGTTTCATGAGTTCTTTCCCGACGTTCTCTAGATCTTGAGGCATCTCTTGAACGGTTCCTGCTCTTGATTTCTCGTCGTCGACGATGTTCTCTAGATCTCGAGGCATCTCTCAAATGACTGCTATCCTTAATTTCACGTCTTCATCGACGTTCAGACATTTTCATGGTTTCGTTTTTCACACAACACTATTTTAAATTGAACTTAGCGCGAGATTATTCAACTTCTGATCTGTAGGAAGGATAATAAATACCCGAATGGTTAATGTAAGTGGATATTTAATTAAGTAACAATCCAGGATAAAATTGTAACAATGAGTATTCAAGTGAGTATTTTTAATAGTTCATTCGATTAGGGCACTGATCGAACTGAAGAAGAACTGAAGGTTCTGGACCTCGCCTTCTTAGGACCACCAGCCTGGATACGTCATTGTTTAGGCTAACTTCTGACGCCAAGTGATAAGCTTCCATCAACCGATATTTGGTAAATGTCGGGAAACGAAATACCGATTGTCAAACACACATCGACTTCGATGATTTTTCATAGACACAACACAGATACTAAATAAAAAAATCGATTTATAGAAAGTTTCAATAAAATATTATATAATTTATAATTATGAAGCGAATTTCACGACCCGATGCGAAAGAAAACTGGGAAATACTTAAAACTTTTTTGTTGACTAGATGACGGACAATGACCGATGATGTGGAAAGGAGGTCAGGGAATAGAGATGTAAAATTCTCGGCTATATAAAATTAGATTATATTCTCGAGAATATTATAGAGAATATTCTCCGTCCAGAGAATGTATGGGAATTTTATATTTCTAAATATTCACTGCAATTTGAAACATTTATATACAAATTCCGGAATATTAGGAAATTTTCGGATTGTTTCAGAAGATATTTTAAATTTTTGGTCGATTTTATGTCTATTATTTCGGTTATATTTACATCTCTTTTCCCTGCCCCCTTTCCTTTTAAGTATAATATTATATTTCCCAGGTTATTTTCGCATCGGGTCGTGAAATTTGCTTCATAATTAAAAATTATATTTTATTGAAACTTTCTATAAATTGCGTTTTTTTTTTATTTAGAGTCTGTGTTGTGTCTATAAAAAATCATCGAAGTCATGTGTTTGACAATCGGCTTTTCTTTTCCCGACATTTGACAAAGAAGTATAAATGTTGACCGTTACTACTTCATAAGCGCGCTGCTAAATCGGCTTCCTCTGCACTCATTTCTTCATCATCTGTCATCGTCCGTCATCTAGTCAACAAAAGAGTTTTAAGTATTTCCCATGTTTTTTTTGCATCGGGTCGAGAAATTCGCTTCATAATTATAAATTATATTTTATTGAAAGTTTCTATAAATCGATTTTTTTATTTAGTGATTGTGTTGTGTCTATAAAAAATCATCAAAGTCGCATATTTTACAATCGGCATCTCTTTTCCCGACATTCCAGAATTACATCAGACTCCAAATACTTGGTGAATTGTCTTTATTTATCCTACAATATACTTTCCGAAAATAAATATGAGGACAAGACCGTATTGATAATGGGGGGCACCCAAAAGAATTTCTAAATCAAACTTATCCAACGCCCTTAATACATCAACATATTAAAATTATGAGTCCTATTGAGAATTTAACATATTAATGTTTGAACATAAAAATATAATAAATAAAATAATTAGCCGTACGGATTAGTTTATGCTTCATCAATAAGGTGTACTTGAGAAAAGGTATTACCTCCGATTACGAATATGATAGTGAAAATTGGTGCAAATTAGATTGTCATGGTGAAACCACGAATGAACCAAAAAAGGCATGCTGTTTTTAATTTATCTCAACTAATATACAAAATTTAAAGAAATGTTTCCTTTAATAGATCTCATTAAAATACATACTTTTTGTTTGAAGAATTTTTCTCTAAGAGTGATAATTTCCTAGAAAATCTGTTATACATTAACTTTCATCATGGTAAAGGGAAATGGAATAGGGAAATGGCAACGGGAAATCATTGTAAAGGTGAAGGGGAAGACATGGTAAAATAAAATGGTAAAAGTAAATGATGAAAGGAAAAGGTTAAAGAAAATGATAAACGGAAATCATGGTAAAAGGGGAAGATGTCGTAAAATAAAATGGTAAAGACAAATCATGGTAAAGGGAAATGGTAAATGGAAATCATGGTGAAGGGGGAAGATATGGTAAAGTAAAATGGTACCTTTAGTTTACACATTTTGATTCTTATCTTAATAATTAAATTGATTTCAACGGGAAATTAAACCAATGGGCATAATACCCCAAACTAATAAATAGATAACTTTACTATTTCCGATAAGTAAGATGACTCGAGTGGCGCTAAACGTAATCGTTGTCTCACATATAGGTTGTCAAATTTTGATTAATTCTACGCACCTATCAGCGATGATTGATACCTCCTAAATAGCATTACTCCTTTCGGATTCTGTGTTGCACTATGGCGTGGAAACCTACTATTTAACACCCAACATGAATTGATTCCAATAATTTTATCAATCTCTAGCTTCTGAATCCGAAAATGTTGATGGGTTAAGTTTCATAAATATGACACACCTTGAGATTCGTAAATGGTTATTCTGGATTTCGAAATTCGCGTCAATCCAAATTCATTAATGTAAGTTAAAATACCGGATGACATCGAAATATTCTTTGTTTTATAGAGAAAGGTATTACATAAATATATATTTTAATATTTAAGAAAATCGCTAATGCTTCATCTATGAGGAAGCAAATGCGTTTGTAACTTCATCATAATAAGGAAGCAAAGTTGCTCAAAAAATGAGCACGAAAAAAATATAAATATATTTAAATCTAACACCTGAAATCGAATTCACAGCTACTCTTTTTTTAATTAACTAAATGTGATGCGCTCCGAGAAAAAGGACCTATCAGGCAAAAAATCGATTTTCGGATTATGATGAATGCTATAAGATCTTTAACTGATATTTTTAGAGGTGCGATCGGAAATTTTTTATCTGCATTATTTCAAAAGATATAAATTATTGAAAGAGTCTTTGAACGCGTGCAGAGTTCTTTTTTTTCCCCACCACTTCCACTACTCGTTGTGGCCCCTGCGTGGAGCTCTACTTTCCGCCCAATCCACGTGCTTGTTGCGACGTGCTTCCTTATGACAAAAGAAGACAGTTGTTTACTCTGAGACTTCTCCTCCGCTTTGCTGACCAGAGCTCGAGATTTCTTCAATCCCTCGCCCTGTAAAACTTCACTTTTGTCTAGTAGGTCCCTTTTCTCGGATCGCGTCACAAATGATTAAGTGTGTATTAAAATTATACAATAAATTCATTCAAATTAATATTCTAAATAATATATTATACGAGTACTTAATATATAATGGTAAGGCACTCATCCGAGCCTCAAGAGGGCTGTGTACAACCGTGGGAACTCTGAGTTGAGTGTGCGAGAGAGACAGAAGTATGATAAGCACGCATCCAAGGGTGGTTTTCCAGTGAAAAAAAAATGTTGACAGCCAATCAGTACAAGAATATTTTCAGCAAAAAAGGGTACATGCGAAAAAGTCTGAAAAAAACAGTCCGCAATAACATGTGTACCGCACGCGACAACCAATCAAGTTCAGGCAAGGACTAAACCCTCACAGCGGCAGGTAGCCTGCCGCTGAATTACTAAGTAGTATACGACAATAGAAAAAGTTCAAAACAAATATACACTAGTTAAATTGAACAAATCATTTATTCAGATTAAGAATCAAAAAGATAATTGAATTCTGCGTCGAAT
>JAUEJJ010000047.1:15130255-15142903 GCA_032164275.1 Synergus coniferae | reverse complement strand
GTGTTTACGGTGAGGCTGCTCTTAGTGAAAGAACGTGTCAAGAGTGGTTTCAACGCTTTAAGAGCGGTGATTTTGATATCGAGGATCGGCATGGCGGTGGAAGAAAGAAAATTTTCGAAGATACCAAACTGGAGGCATTACTTGCTGAAGACTCGTGCCATACTCAAGAAGAATTAGCCAAATCATTGGGAGTCACTCAACAAGCAATTTCGAAACGCCTCAAAGCCAAAATCAAAAATCAAAACAATGTTAATAAATCATGAACCTTTGTTTTGTACTCAACTTTAAAATTTTTAGTTTAAATACTCTAATATATATAAGCAAAAAGACAACAATTATCAGAAACTAGAATTTATTTATATTAAATAACTTAAAGATTAAGAAATAATACAGTCTTATTGAAAAGAATTAGCCTCAATAAAATGAGAAATTAATCTAACTCCTTCATTTTACGATCCTAACATTTCATTCAATTTACAGACACATATAAATACTCTCACAACTCGAACTTTACAATTCAACATTCATTTTCTCACAACTGCTTGAAAATCCTGTTTATAATATTTGCTAATGTACAAAAATACAAATATTTTTCATAGATCTCATCCTCTTTTCAAAAGAAAAAAGAAAAAAAAACAATTTTAAAGTTCCAGGAAAAAAATCATTACAAAAACATGTAAAAAAAACATATGTAAAAACATAAGTCCTTAACTTTCAAATAAGACGTGTTCTGAAATTTTTTAATCTACTTCTTCAACCGTTGGTCCTGAGTGTGGATTCGGTCCTTGGTTTCCGAAATTTTGACCGCCAGCTCCCTGGTGTAATTTCGTCATGATAGGGTTGCATTGTCTCTCAAGTTCACTCAGCCGATGCTGATATTCTTCTTTTTCAGCCAGAGTATTGTTATCCAACCAGTGGACAGTATCCTCGCAAAGCTGGGTGACTTGATTCTTATCAGCCTCAGAAATTTTTGATCCACTGTCCTGGACAGCTTGCTTTAGAGAAAAGACATAGCTCTCCAATTTGTTGCGAGCATCCGCCTTTTCTCTCTGTGCCTTATCCTGTTCTTTGTATTTCTCAGCCTCGGACAACATCCTATCAATCTCAGCCCTCGAAAGACGTCCCTTATCATTTGTAATTCTGACATCATTGCTTCTGCCGCTGGCAGTGTCTTTGGCAGTGACGTGAAGAATTCCGTTTGCATCCATATCAAACGTAACTTCAATCTTTGGAACTCCCCGAGGTGCAGGAGCAATTCCACTCAATTCAAATTTGCCCAACAAGTTATTGTCCTTCGTCATTGCTCGCTCACCTTCGAAAACTTGGATAGTAACGCCAGGTTGGTTGTCAGCGTAGGTGGTGAAGGTCTGGGTCTGTTTGCAAGGAATGCGAGCATTTCTGTCAATGATATTAGTCATGACACCACCAGCTGTTTCAATTCCTAAGGAGAGAGGTGCAACATCAACTAAGAGGACATCCTGAAGAGTTGAACTCTTGTCTCCTTCTCCACTTAAAATCGCAGCTTGAACAGCTGCTCCATAAGCAACAGCCTCGTCAGGGTTGATCGAAAGATTCAACTGTTTTCCACAGAAGAAGTTCTGAAGAAGAGACTGAACCTTTGGAATTCTGGTTGAACCTCCAACAAGTACAACATCGTGAATGGATCTTTTGTCCAGTTTTGCATCAGCCAAGGCTTTTTCTACAGGTTCCAGGGTCGATCTGAACAAATCAGCACAGAGTTCTTCGAATCTGGCTCTGGAGATTTTCGTGTAGAAGTCAATGCCTTCGTAAAGAGCATCGATTTCAATCGAGGCTTCAGTACTTGATGATAAGGTTCGTTTTGCTCTCTCCGCTGCTGTTCTCAATCTTCGGAGAGCTCTAGGATTTGTTTTCATGTTCTTTTTGTATTTCCTCTCGAACTCCTTGCAGAAGTGGTCTACCAATCTGTTGTCGAAATCTTCACCACCAAGGTGAGTGTCTCCAGCGGTGGATTTTACTTCGAAGAGGGAACCTTCGTCGATGGAAAGGATGGAAACGTCGAAGGTTCCGCCGCCAAGATCGAAAATTAGGACGTTCTTCTCTCCTTTGAGATTCTTGTCAAGTCCGTAGGCGAGAGCAGCAGCTGTCGGTTCGTTAATGATCCTAAGGACGTTTATTCCTGCGATTGCACCAGCATCCTTAGTAGCCTGTCTCTGAGAGTCGTTGAAATAAGCGGGAACTGTGATTACTGCATCTTTAACGGATTGTCCGAGGAATGCTTCCGCTGTTTCCTTCATTTTTGTCAGGACCATCGAGCTGATCTCCTCTGGGTTGAACTTCTTGACCTCACCACGGAATTCTACCTGGATCTTTGGTTTGCCTGAAAATAAAAAATTTTATTAGTTGAATGCGATGGAATTTAAAAAATCTTTTAAAACTAAATACGTTCAAAATTGCATAAATTCAATACAAATTTAAATATTTTACAACATTAAGTTCCAACAACGTAATAGAAACTAAAGTAATTATAAAATGGAATTAATTCTAAAATTTATGACAGTTCGGTTTTATAACCTTAAAAATGTCAAAACTCGTTACAGGAGCATTTTAAATAAATTAAAAATAAATAAACTCGAAATACAGGGAAAATGAATAAAATTAAAAAGCATGTATAATTTCCTTTTCCGACAAGGAGAAAACGAATTCAATAATTTAAAACTCTGTGAATAAGTAAAATGTAAACAAGATTTGACAGCTAGAACTTGCTCCAAAATAAGAAAATTTCGCAAAACACTTTTCAAGTTTTAAACTAGAATAAAAAGAACTAAAACATTGAAAATAGAAAGTTTAAATTCTTTTTTTCTTACCTCCTTCATTGATGACTTTGAAGGGCCAGTGTTTGATGTCAGCCTGGATCTTTGGATCATCAAATCGTCTTCCAATCAACCTTTTAGCGTCGAAGACGGTGTTGGCAGGATTCATGGCAACCTGGTTTTTGGCAGCATCTCCGATGAGCCTCTCAGAATCCGTAAAGGCAACATAACTCGGTGTTGTGCGGTTACCCTGGTCATTGGCGATGATCTCAACTTTTCCCTGTTGCCAAACTCCTACACAGGAGTAGGTGGTTCCCAAATCAATTCCAATTGCTGGCATTTTGACGTTTGTTGTAGTTTTTTAAAAATGCAACGTATAATAAACTTTGATCATACAATAACACTTCACTATTCGTTCGTTATTGCTCAGTAGCGTTTGGTTGAAATTGAGTCGCAGACTCTTGATTTCGCTTGAAATACACTTCGTTTCGTGTTTGAATTGATACTGCCGGGCTCGGCTCGTGGCGCTCGATTTATACTTTCCCGCTAGTTTTCTAGAATCATCGAGAAAGAGGTCGAGAAGTTTCTAGAAATGCAATTGGTTAGACAAGGACAAGAAGACTATGCGAAGTTTCAACGAATATTCCCGAATAATCTCGAGCGCTTTTTCAATGACGAATAATGACGAAAACTTTATTTTTGTATCAATTTACAATTTTCAAAGCCTTTTTTGTCGGGGTTTACGTCAACCTGGAAGGATTTCTATTTTTATTCGTATATAATTTGAATCCGGTTCCGGTATTTTATTAAAAGTTTTAAGATATGGTTTTTTTAGTATTTGGAAATTTTCCAGAAAGTTATCGAAGTTTCTTATGCCAATGTATTATTTAAAAAATGTTTTTACTACTATGTATATATTTGAAAATAAATTTTTTTTCTAACAGAAAGATTATATATAAATTATAAGTATTTTGGAAATACATATACGCGTACTTTTTATTAGAACAAGATATTAATAAATTAATAAAATTATGTAGGAAGTTTGTAATAAAAAATAGTCTTTCCTTGAAATAATACCAATTAAAACCAATCCGAAATTTCTAAATTTGCATACAGTACGAATTTGGAACAATTTTGAAAATTTGAAAACTATGTATATTTAATATAAATTTATAAATTTAGTGATTCTCAAAATTAAAACAAAATTGCTTTTTTGAAAATTATTCAACTACTTTAGTTTAATATCAATAAACTGCGTTGTCTGGAAATTTCCAACGTTTGAAATACCTTGGAAACATTGATCCGAGTGAACGAATTGCCCATCATTTTGCAAACTACATAAGTACTCTCACAGTTATTTCTCGAGGGAACTCCGATTTAATTCATTGTAAAATCTTATTTCCCTTTTTCAGAAACACTGATTTAAGAAAAATTATTGGAAATTTAAACTTTTGTTTTGTAAATAAATGACAAATATTTCAAAATAGAGAGAATAGATTAAAAAATTATTTGGTTTTTAAGACAAACAAAATTTTAAAAAGTTCTACATTTCACAAATTAAATGGATTCAAATAACCGCAAGTATTTATAAAAATAATAAATTAATTAAATTTATTTAAAGCACTCTTATCACAAAAAACCGGTTTATCTATCTATCCAAGATTTTGTTAGAAAATTAAACTATTTGGATAATTTACAATTATCTATTTTTGTATCTATTTATATTTGTATCTGTATTTGTATCTATTTTTCAGGCATATGTTCCATTATCACGGTCTCTAATGCTTTAACGTAATCAAGATGTTTTGGTAAACATTCTGAACGCCATTGCAGCCATTTCCTGAATTTTACGATGCATTTAAGAGCCTCTGACGTACTTATTTCTGCCGGTTTGGGATTTTCAAAGGAAGGTTCGCTTTTTTCGATTTCAATAATACTTTCAGACTCACAAGACCACGTCGAAGTTGATTGCACCGGTCCGGGATTTTCAAAGATAGGTTCACTTTTTTCAATTTCAAATAGACTTTCAGACTCGCAAGACCATGTCGAAGTTGATTCCACTGATCCAGGATTTTCAAAGAAAGGTTCGCTTTTTTGAATTTCAGATATACTTTCTGCCTCGCCATTTTCGATCAAAGATATTTCCACCGGTTCGGGGTCTTCAAAGATAGGTTCGCTTTTTTCAATTTTAATAATACTTTCAAGCTCGCAATCCTCTTTCGACGTTATTTCCACCGGCTCGGGATTTTTGAAGGAAGGTTCACTTTCGTCGTTTTCAAATATACTTTCAGTCTCGCAAGACCATGTCGAAGTTGATTCTACCGATCCGGGATTTTCAAGGAAAGGTTCGCTTTGTTGACTATCAAATATACTTTCATACTTGTCATCTTCTATCGAAGTCATTTTCACCGAATCGGGGTCTTCAAATATAGGTTCGCTTTTTTCAATTTCAATGATACTTTCAAAATTGCAAGTTACATTCTCAGATTCGCATCTACCATTTGTAGTAGAGTTTATATCACTATCTGATGATAACTTCTCCCAACTGTAACGGATATTATGATTAGTTGCAAACCATTTTATGAGAAATTCTTTTGATTGTTCTGTAGAATAATCTGGCTTTGACAACAATTCAGAAACTTGATTGCAAATTTCATAGGGAAAACAAATTGAATGTCGGCTAACGTAGTGAAGGTCATCTAACAGCGGTTTCCATGCTCTTTGAATAGTGATTGAACTCATGTTTTTCCATGCGATACTGAGCATACTAAAGTAATCTAGTAAGTTCAATTCTCTTAAAAAATTGTTAGCTTTTTCTGATTTCCCACTGAGCAACAACTGTCTTAACAAACTTATTTGGTGTCCTTTTTCTGCTGGCTCTTCTGATTTATCACTAGTTAATAGACTTTCTAACAAAATTTTCTTGCTTAATTTTTCTGTCGTTGCAACTAATCCTTGATCCATGGGTTGAATTAACTTTGTCCCGGTGTAAGGCAAACGTACGACTTGAAAATTTTCATTTATCGCGTTTAATTTATCCAAACTCGAATGAGATAGACCATTATTATCGATGAGTAAAAGAACCTTTCCCGTTATTCCATACGTTCTTTGATGTTCTAAAACTCGCGGAATGAACTCATCCTTGTACCTGAAACATTTAATTTGATTTATAAGTGTACTTAAAAAAAGATATGTAATTGTAATATGTAATTGTTTTTTCAAAAAGAGTTATTTTGAATTTAATCTTATTTCTTTCGCTTTATATAACAATTGTAATTTTTCTTCAAACTATCACTGACGGATTATTTTTTTTTCTAAAAAATTTTTCTACAAAGTGTGAAATATAAATAATTACCATAGTATGAATATCCCATTGTCCAGCAAAGCATTATCTTGATATGTGTAGATGACACCGAGATTTTTTAAACTCATCAAACGCTGATCTTGTGAGTTTATGATTAATAAATTGTTCAAACATTGTGGATTCTTACATTTTCCAATTACCAACGGTGGAATTCGATGACTTCCGGTGACATTGGTACAGAATAAAGCTGTCACACGATCATTGTATCCTCTTTCTTCCGAAGCTTTCAGTTCTTCTAAATATATAGGAAGTGTGCACGCCTTCAAAAGTTGCCACAAAATTCCTGATTCGTCTGCATTGTAAATGTTGTTTAAATTCAAATTTTCGGATTCAATTTTTTTCCTTAAAATTTTTGAGAATTCTTCAGCGTTTGCAAAATCTTCAGACGTTTTTTCTTGCTTTTCTCCTTTGAATCGAATATTGTACCTTTTCTGGAAACCGTCGATCCACCGACGACTTGCCTATAAAAATAACATTTTCTGGAATTATTTATTTTCTCTACAGAATATTATTTTAAGGGTTATAGTTAGTGATATTAGGTTTGGTACATTGGCTTTCATTTTTGAAAATTTATTTCAAGTAATTCATTTACTTGCATATCAAAAAATATTTTTACTCAGTCTGAGACAGTGGCGCCAATCCTTTTTGAAGTATATAGGTAGGGCGAAACAAGCGAAAATCCCTCAGCGATCTCTTGACCTTTTTATAATTTTACTATTTTTTATACCAGTTTTTATACAAAATAGATCTCTGGACCCCGCACCCTCTCGAAAGAAATCAGGCACGGACAGTCACCCGACCTCTATCGAGGGCCCAGCCCCCGAGAATTGACGCCCCTGGTGTAAGACAAGAGATGTAAACATAAATATTTATATGTAGTAGAAACTGGGAACAAATTTTGCGTTATACATACGTCAAAATAGTTGTTTATCTGCATACTTACTTTAAAAGTTTCAGGACCGTTCAGCTGCTTATTAAAAAGAAGAGCTTTCTCTACAATCATTGACCTGTATATTGGATCACCTCTATCTTTCGCATTTTTAATCCATTCTAAGATAGTAGCATCCAACAATGTATTATCAAGTTTTTTTGAAGATTTCTTCTTCCCAAATTCACAATTTTTTACCTTGTACATTACAAGAGACTCGCGATTTATCACACGCCTGTACATTGTCTCTGAGATACCATATTTTTGTAAAATCGTCTCTTTTGATACACCTGATTTCATTTCGGCTAAAAGCTGATGTTTTTGAAACGTTGAAGACTTCTTTTCATAAGACATTTTTGTAATGGTTAATCAAAACTAAAATCCTGTAAAACACTGAAAACAAACAGAATTACACTGAAAACTGATACAGTTGAATCTTAATGTAAACAAGCTACCTTGCTGCGTCAACTGTGGAACTTAATACTTATGGCCCTTATGGGAATATGTATTATCAGGTATTATCACATGTTTGGGCAGGTTTGGAGTTTGGACAGGTATGGGAATGGAATGTTTGTGAGAGAGAGGTGGGAAGAGGCGCCTTTTTCTTAGCCCCTCAAGCCCCTCAATACCCCCTTCCACACATCAGAGAATGCGAACCACGGAAAGTTCTAAGCACGATCGAAGTTCTAAGCATGATCCAATGGTTCTAAGTACGGCCTGGTACGGCACTGTCCTGAGCGCAGTGCTGTAGCCACAAAGCGAGCAGTACGCTAATAAAAAAAAATTAATGTTTACGATTGAAGATCAAAGCGTCAATATGAATATTTCTCAATTTTTAATTTAATTTTAATGACAAGCAATTTGCTGTAATTTTTATTCTAATTGCCAGTTTATCTAACTTTAATTTAAAAATAAATAAAAATTAAAACCAAAAATCATTTGTATTTATACAAATCTTACAAACTAAAGGGAGAGGGATTCATATAATAATTACAAGTATTTATAAAAATAATAAATTAGTTTATTTACGAACGTCTCTTTATCACAGAAAAAAATCGGTTTAAATATCTATCCAAAATTCCATCGCAGACTTAGGATACATTATCACAATATAAAATTGAATAACGCACTTAACCTGGATAAAATTACAGATAGACAACTAAACTGATAACAGGACTAGGTGTTCCATCTCTTGGAAAACTTCACTTAGTAATCAGAAAACTGCGATCTGTGAATTAGAGCTGTTTCCGGAAAACCAGCTCTAATTCACAAATTGCTCGATTCCCAATCACCATGTGAAACTCTCAATAGACTGAACATCTAGCCCTGACATGAAAACTACTTTAATAAATATCATCTTGCGTGAAACAACTTTAGAAAAAATATAAATATCAGTCTCAAACAGAATTCTACAATACTGGATTTGTTACAAAGAACAGATGTTGTTGTTCTTATGGTGACGTTCGTATTAACGTCTCAAAATAAAAGAGAACAGATGGTGTTGTTCTCAACAGAGAACAGATGGTGTTGTTCTCAAAGAACTGATGTTATTGTTCTTATGCCTTGATTTAATCCACCTCCTCCACTGTGGGTCCCGAGTAGTCTTGTTGGCCTTGTCTAAATTGATTTCCGCAGTCCTGTGGACCAGTAGCTCCTCCTTGGTGAATCTTCGTCATGATTGGTGAGCATTGTCTCTGGACTTCTTCCAATTTGTGAACATATTCTTCTTTCTCGGCAAGGGTGTTGTTGTCGAGCCAGCGGATGGTGTCTTCGCACAAGTCCATAACCGATCTCTTGTCGGAATCGGTAAGTTTCGCACCTGAATCCTGGACTGCCTGTTTCACTGAGAAAATGTAACTCTCGATCTTGTTGCGAGCGTCAACTTTCTCTCGCTGTTGTTGATCTTGGTCGCGGTAACGTTCGGCTTCAGCCAGCATTCTGTCGATCTCAGCTCGTGAGAGGCGACCTTTGTCGTTCGTGATGCGGATGTTGCTGCTACGACCACTGGCTGTATCCTTTGCTGTTACGTGAAGGATGCCGTTGGCGTCCATGTCGAAGGTGACGTCGATCTTCGGTACACCTCGTGGTGCGGGTGCTATTCCACTAAGCTCGAAATTGCCAAGTTTGTTGTTGTCCTTCGTCATTGCACGCTCACCTTCATACACCTGGAATTAGAAAATAGGGATATTTAGGGTTTTATTCAGATTTAGGAAGATACCAATTAAATAATGAAAAGAATGAAAATCTATCTTACCTGAATAGACACGCCAGGTTGGTTATCAGCGTAGGTGGTGAAGGTCTGCGATTTTTTGCATGGGATGCGTGCATTTCTATCGATGATGTTAGTCATGACTCCACCAGCAGTCTCGATGCCAAGAGAAAGAGGTGCCACGTCTACCAGTAGAACATCCTGTAGAGCTGAACTCCTCGAACCTTCGCCGGTAAGGATGGCTGCTTGTACTGCCGCTCCATAAGCAACTGCCTCGTCAGGGTTGATGGAAAGATTCAACTGTTTGCCACAGAAGAAGTTCTGCAGCATATTCTGGATCTTTGGAATTCTAGTTGAACCTCCAACGAGGACAATTTCGTCAATGGCTCTCTTATCCAGCTTAGCGTCCGTTAAAGCCTTTTCCACAGGTTCCAAGGTAGCTCTGAACAGGTCTGCGCACAATTCCTCGAAGCGAGCCCTAGAGACTTTGGTGTAGAAGTCTATGCCTTCATAGAGAGCATCGATTTCGATGGTGGCTTCGGTGCTGGAAGACAGGGTTCGCTTCGCCTTTTCGGCTGCTGTTCTGAGGCGACGCAAACTTCTCGGGTTTTTTCTTAGATCTTTTCTATATTTTCGTTCGAATTCTTTGCACAGATGTTCAACCAGTCTCGAGTCGAAATCTTCGCCTCCCAGGTGTGTGTCGCCGGCCGTTGACTTCACTTCAAAGAGCGAGCCTTCGTCGATGGAAAGGATGGAAACGTCGAAGGTTCCGCCGCCAAGATCGAAAATTAGGACGTTCTTCTCTCCTTTGAGATTCTTGTCGAGACCGTAGGCAAGGGCCGCGGCTGTGGGTTCATTGATGATCCTTAGGACGTTGATACCGGCGATCGCTCCAGCATCTGTGGTGGCCTGACGCTGGGAGTCATTGAAGTACGCAGGCACCGTGATGACTGCGTCTTTGACTGGATTTCCAAGATACGCCTCTGCTGTTTCTTTCATCTTCGTTAGGACCATCGAACTGATTTCCTCGGGATTGAACCTCTTCACTTCTCCGCGGAACTCAACCTGGATCTTTGGTTTGCCTGAAATTAAGAGTTCATGAAATTTATTGTTTAAATTAGTTCGTTGAATTTAAAAAAATTAAACTAAAAACAAATTAGTACAATAATTAAAAATTTTAAGTTTTGAATCAAGTTTTTTTAATTACTATTCCAAACGAACCCAGAGGGCATAAAATTGAAGGTTTTTAGAACGTCCTAAAAACTTTCTACATACATGATAAAATTACATTCTGAAACTCTAAAACCATTTTTTTAACTTTACAGAATTTTTTACAGTACCGACTGGGAAGGCAAAAACATTTTGACAGTTCCTACTTCCTCTAACGTCAAAAATAATAAAATTGTAAAACGCATTGAAGATTTTTCAAATTCACTTTAAATACGTGGGAAATAGTAATAAAGTTTAAATAAATATACACAAATTCCTTCCCTAACAAGTAAGAAAACAAACTGAAGAGAAATTTGAAACTAAACAAGTTTAAAACAAGATTTGACAACTCGAACTTTATAATATCAAAATGAGAAAATGTCACATCACAAACATTTTTTAACTAAAGAAACACAACAAACATTAAAAATTATGATTTGAATTCTTTTTGCTTACCTCCTTCGTTGACGACTTTGAAAGGCCAGTGTTTGATGTCGGCCTGGATCTTGGGGTCGTCGAATTTGCGTCCAATTAACCTTTTAGCGTCAAAAACGGTGTTCGACGGATTCATCGCTACCTGGTTTTTAGCGGCATCACCGATTAGACGTTCCGTGTCTGTGAAGGCAACGTAGCTAGGTGTTGTTCTGTTGCCCTGGTCGTTGGCGATGATCTCCACTTTTCCCTGCTGCCATACTCCCACACAGGAGTAGGTGGTTCCCAAATCAATTCCAATAGCAGGCATGTTTGATGTTGTTTCGTGTTCGTTCGATTTATAAAAATTAGTCGTATAACTCGTATTGCTTTTCATGTACTGACGGCTCCTGGCGTGAGCGCTGCTTATATAGGCTTGCGCCATCTTTACTCGATGATTCGAGAAACTTCAAACAAACTCCGAATCAATTTTCGTTCTATTTTGTTTTATTTTGAGTTTTAAACAAATTTATTAGTAATTTTTATATTGCTATGGGTCCTGAAAGAATTTGTGAGTATAATTTTATAAGAATTTTCCACAGGATGAAGGTTTTCGATTAGAAAAAAACATTTTCGACACAATCGTTCTCAAACGTTTTCAATGCATTTTGCGCAGTCATGTATATATGCAGTTGAAAGAGCTGAGATAAAAATAGATTGTTCATTTTTTCACTTTTGGATTATGCAATTTGCAATTCTAGTTCCTTTAATTATTTAAGGACTTAAAATCACTTGTTTAATTAGACTGAGAGATAATTTCAATTAGAATCTCAGCTGTAGAAAATTCCAGAGAAATAATATATTACACAGTTTTCGCGAATATTTGCCTAGTTCTATTTTTATCGATCTCTTATTTACCTCTTTGCCAATTGATTTCTCAGGTATATCAAGATTCATTATCTTGAATTTCATACTTGTATGTTTAGAAAATTTTCCTATGCAATTGTATTTTATCTCACAGATAAAATACAATTGGGAGAATTTTCTGGAGCTTCGCAAAGTCTAGATGTTATTGATCGTGAACTTGTATAAATATTACATATTACTTATGAAATTAATCCAACGGAATCAAATCAATTATTTTTATTCTTGTACAATTACATAAACAAACTTAAACACTTTGTGTAATGAAAACAATTATAGTCGTTGAAAAACATTGCCTCTTGTGAGGAAAAAAAGGCGAATATTATCCAATGCCACACCTTTCCCAAGGCCGAGATAATTTTCAGCAATTTTGTTATATAACGAACTTTGTGATAATATTGATAATGATTATATATTCTTCTTTTTATAATATAATTTATGTAATTATATTATATTATGGCTTTCATAATTCAAAATAAGTATTACGTTTATTTGAACTTCTATTTTTCTAGAAACTTTCAGAAAATAATTTACGAATTAAATAATATAAATTTATTTTTCCCGAAATTATACTGAGAGCTATAATTATTTTGTTTTTATTTTATTTTTCATATTTTTTCTACAAACTTCGAGAAGATTCTAGTCTGGTTCTAAAAACAGAGAGAAAAATGGAAAAATCTAGATGGAAATGACATTTCAAGGGCGAACATTATTTGGGTAATATAAATTTGTATTGTTCTGGAATGTTACTAAATATTATAACTTTAAATATGTTTGTTATTAAGAAAACGTTAATAATGTAGAAGTTAGA
>JAUEJJ010000047.1:15106919-15117242 GCA_032164275.1 Synergus coniferae | reverse complement strand
AAAAATAATAATTTTGCTTCTAACATCAATAATAGACCTTCCGAAATATAAACAAAACTCGATTTTTATAATAATGAACTCAGGCTCGAGGCGAGGAGCTATTTATAATCAAAATAAATACAACACAATTTCTCATTTAAAAGTTATAAACTAAATTGGCAAATCTTCTTTTAAAAAATTTAGAAATTAAATCACAAACACTAATAATAAACCTACTTTGTCTGAATCATAGGAAGGAGCAACATATTGATGGTTTCCAGTGTATATCCGTATAAAGCGAGTCTCTTATCTCCACCCCAGACTCGATTCACAGCCGATATTTTCATTTCGACTCCATTCATATTAAATCCATTTTTCTTGGCCACTTCGGTATTGGGATGACCATTTTGAATCCCTTCGATGGCTCCGCCACTAGCAATATAAGCTGCTCGAAGGTCATCCATCGTTATCTGCATTTTTCAAAATATTGCATCAGTTTTATGTATTGAAAGTGCAATTAATGTGTTTAACCCCCTTAGAAAAAAGTGCATTGAAATTGAGATGGAAAGTTTCAAACAGAATTCAAAATATATCAAAAAAATTGCTTTTATAAACATAGCTAAAAGAATTTGGAAATTCAATTTTGAAGACTTTCTATGTTGGTTGTATATCCTCCACAAAATATTATTAAAATATAAAAAGTCAAAATATCATGCAGTTTTTAATTTTATAAAAAAGGTACTTTTTATACAAAGTGAATCGAGTAGAAAATTGTATCTACAATTTAGTGATCCTCAGAACTAAAAAAAAAAAAGTAAACCTTACTATAGGTGAATATTTTAAAACTAAAATTATATTTCAGTACAGTATAGAATGAAAAGGAAAATACCCATACACTCAAACCAAAATTTCTACAGTGCGAGAATCAGTTGCTACTATAGAAAGGAGGCTACAGAGAAATTAGTTCCTAAAAAGATATATACGAGGGAAAAATCGTTAAAACAATGTGTAGTGGGAGGCTTTCATGAAATGGAAAAACATTCGACACAAAGTAAATAATTCAGGTGAAAAACACAAAAAAAACACACTTAGGTTTTCTGAACAACTATTACAACTCACCATCTTCACATAACACCAATGTAGTCAGCGCACACGGGATAATTGAAAAAAAATGATTTTGAATTAACAAATTGTCGGATTTTCGAAACTTATTCTTTTTCAATCGTTTCATCACATGTAACAAAGGGTAAAGATAATATGCAAGGTTGAAAATACGATACTTAATCACGACATTGAAACGTTAATTTCAGACACACAATGTTATTTTATCGCTCTTCAAAAAGCAGCTCGTTCTTCGTTTCCCGCGAAATTCTGGTAATTAAATATGACAGAATTAGAAACACCCAAAGAAATTTAGTCCTTGAGGTTTCTTTTTTCACAGAATGTTTTTAGCTCTTCAATAGTTTCCTTAAAAAAAGTGTCTTGATTCCAAGAGTTTGAAGAAATTAGTTTCACCAAACTTTAAATTCCTGGAATTAAAAGCAAATGACTTTCCAGTATTTTGAATTTATTAAACGAGAACATTCTCTTTTAAAAAATTGAAATTTGACAGGGAAATTTGCATGGATGATCGATGAATTCGAAATGAAAATGAATTCGAATTGAAATGATGAGTATACCTGTTCCTTGAGCCATGTGGAGTGAGGCCTGCTTTTGGCGATTTTCAACTTAAGCTCCACGTCTTGAATGATTTGCTTTTCCTCAGTGTCGACGAGTAACATTCTGCCGGGCTTCAAGCGACTCTGTAAATAAAATGAGGTTGGAATGATCGTCATTGAACATTTGGCCCGTTAGATCGACATTTATACGACAGCACTGGATGACGGTCCTACTCCTCTATACAAACCTAGTCCCTAAATGATAAATTATCCATTATATATGACATGATCAAAAATAAATAAAATACAATGAGTCGTTACTGCGCAGATTAGAATACAATTAATATAAGAATATTGATGGATTAGGAAAAAATGACATTCTGTCTTTACCGAAATGCTGCCCGTTGCCTTGGACACCTACGGAACCTTGAAAAACCTTCCAGCGAGGATTAAAGTTCTCGCTTGGTGCAACGTAAAAACAGAATATCAGTACAATTGCTGCTTTTTCAATTTAATTAAGCTTCCACAAATAATCATTTTCACACCTTGTCCCCAGTTTCCAGATAAGGTTCAGAAGACAAATTCCTGCTGGTGTCAAAGTGATTTTTTGAGAATGATATACCAGGGTGTCGATTCTGCGGGTGATTTCAAATTCACGAACTTTCAAAACTACTTCTTAAAACACTTTCAACTAAAACTACTTGAAATGAAAATTTTTAATTAAAAGCTTCCAAATCGACTTAGAATATCTCTCAACTTTTATTGAATGCTTCGAGTTGTTATTCAACGTGAAATATGAAAACTGAAGTTTTATACAATATCCGTAGTTAATTATTTTCGAGAGAAAAATACTAGTTCCTGGCACGAGTCCCCAATTTCTTTTCGTTAAATAAAGTTCCCGATTTGATCAACACCCTGCAAACGAAACGATATAGCGAATGACTATAAATGATAAAATAATTAGAGATGCTGGCCGAATTTGGTGGTAACAATCGGCCACAATGCACGCATCCTGGAAGTCTTCTTTCCAATTTGCCAGCTTCTGATCGTTGACCAACCAAGATTCGTTCGCGAAGGCATAAACCTTTCCCTAAAGCTGAAACCCTCTATATTGAACAATATAGAGATTTAACATGATTTAAAGAAAGCTCTTGCACGATTAATTAAATCGACTCTGCGGAAGAGGGAACAGCCGTCTCAGTTCCCAAAATGCCCAAAATGGAGAAAGTCGTTGTTTCTTTAGTTCCTTGTTTACCTTCAGGACAACATTGCTGGGCGGAGTGTCATAGACGCCCACTTCGGACGCCATCACCATCACGTTATCCTTTGTGACGTAGAAACGCGACGGACGCAGGCCATTTCTGCCAAACAAAAATTCAAAAAAGTCTTTTGTATTACCACCTTTGAATCTTTCATTATCAGGCTGAATTATTGTTGTTCGATCGTTCGTTTGCCTTCCTGTTGGCATTCTTATTACTATTATACTCTGTGATTATCAGATACCTTCTGCACTCATATTGTTAGCTTGTCTCCCCTTAGCCAAAGAACCATCTACTCGCGGTGAATCGAATTCTCCCTTCGACACCCAGACGCAGAAGGAAATTAACAAGAATCATTTCATTTTTTACTGCTTTCAATACTCACATATTTCTATTCTGAATATTGAACTTTTTACTTGAATTAGTTTTTTTCAATTTCCTAAAAAATAACATATCCAGAGAACGTGAAGCAATTTGACAAAATATAAACTACCTGAATTTCAACTTTACCATTTATCCAACTACCTCTGCCTTTAAAATCAAGAATCTAAACCCTCAATGCAGTTAATACTGGACTTTCAACTCACAATCAATTCTTTTTCGTCTGCAGTTTTCTTAGTATCCCCTTGGATAACTGGGTATACCAAAACAACAAACGACTGAACATGAAAGTGAAGCTGTGTATTAAAAATTGACGACTAGAAATAAATAAATTTTCTACCTGTCCAAAATAGCACCAATGTAACGGCCATCGGTGAAGGTCAGAAGGGCTGGTCCATCCCAAGGTTCCATGGCACACGAGGCCCAGTGATAAAAGTCTCTCTTCTCCGTAGCCATTGTTTTGTCATTCTGCCAAGCTTCCGGCACCATAGTCATCACAGCCTAAATTACAGACGTATGCTTACTATTTACTTAGTATTTTACTATTTTAAACAGTCTCTTTGGCTCTGAAAATTACGTACTTATTTATTTACGAAGGTGGGAAAATCAGAATAGGATTATTTGAAAAATACGTACTTCGGGGAGAGAACGGTTTCCTGCCATGCATAAAAATTCCAGTACACAGTCGGCTGAACCGGAGTCTGAGAGACCAGGCTCAACGACTGGGTAAAGCTCTTTCAGCTGGTCACCGAAAACTGGACTTTTCATCACACCTTCTCGCGCTTTCATGAAATTCACGTTTCCACGAAGCGTGTTTATCTCTCCATTGTGGGCGAGCAATCTGAAAATAAAATTACAATGCTTTAAAATCCAAGTTCTCACAGTTTAGGTTTAGATTTAGATTTCTTTCAGTTTGAATATTTGACGTTTTTTCTTAGATTTGTTATTTTATTTACCGCAGTGGATGAGCTCTTTCCCAGCTTGGGAAAGTGTTGGTTGAAAACCGTGTGTGAACCAGAGCCATGTAAGTCTCGAATTTCGGTGACTATAAAAGGAAAAGAAAATTGTTTAACTTTAAATGAATAAAAATTGAATATCGCTTTAAAATAAAACGCTTACCCTAAAATCTAGGAAGTAGACCCATAATTGATCAGCCGTAAATTGTCCTTTGTAGACAATAGTTTTCAGAGACAGGGAACAGATGTAGTACCTCAAACCAGGTTGCCGTATAGAATGTGTCGACTTTTTTCGCAAGACAAACACCTACAGAAAAAATTCTCATTAAAATTCCAATTAAAACTCGCACCTCAGACACTCTGAATTATTCGACCAGAAACTCATATATCGTTTCAAAAAGGCTTTTCAAACTTGTTATAATTATAATATCTCAAACAGGTTTCTATATCTAGAATACTTTTGCCAAACAAAGTAACAAATCCAATTTCAATCAAACTGATAAAATTAAGGAAAACTGTCACATTCTCCTTACTTTGTACTTTTTACTTCGACTTGAAGTGATTCAAATATTGCTTAACGAACATTAAGGAAGTGAGCTAGATTTATAACGCTCTACTTTAATAATTTTAAAATGTCACCCATTCTATTTCAACTTGAATAAACCAACAGAAGCGATCAAATTCATCGAACAATTGCCAACGTTTTAGAAAATACAAGCGAATCATTAAATTATACTTGGCATTCATTGAGAATCGCGGGTTTCTGGCAATGCAACTCAAACTCGTATTTAATGAGTTGGATGAAAAACGTAGACGTTTACTTAAATATCGTTTATCTTTTGCATTTAAAATAGGTTCATAATTCATAGTTTCATTCAAGGAAAACGGAGCCCCACATTATTTTCGAATTGCAGTTGAAACTGAAATTGAAAGCGAGAAGTAAAAAATTACCTGACGATTCAAAGCCTCAACCTCCTGATCGCCAGTCACAAATACTTGACGCATATAAGGCTCGCTTTTTCGAGCAACTTCGCCAATAGTTGTACTGTCTGTGGGCACGTCTCGCCAACAGATTACCTGAAAGTTATTAATCTCCGTGTTAAAAATAATATCTATTTGAAGTAAAGTTATCAAAGTGCAAATTTTAAAAATTTCCCTTACTCTTAAGTTGCATTCTTTAGCCAATTTCTCAAAAGAAGCTTCGGTTTCCTGATGGGTATTCTTATCAAGGAAGAGGATGCCCGTTGCGTAATGTCCAAATTCTGGCAAAATTACACCCTGCTTCTCTCTGCAACAAAATTATCCAGAATTATTAAAAGAATTCTTATATATATTTTTGCTTCCTCATAGAAGCTTTGTAGTGGTGATAAAATCCAGTTTTTAAGAAAGGTATTTTTGAACATATTTCAAAGGAAATATATCTAATATGATATCCTGGAAAATTGTCCGGATGTGTGTATAGATGTGTGTGTATGTATGTATGTCACGCTTTTGACGATCCTGCAATATAGCGAAAACGCGTACAGATAAATTGATGAAACTTTGCATAGTTAATCCAATATATACCAAGTTGAATTTCTTAAAAGGGTTTAACAAAATATTTAATTTTACAAGTTCTATGTACTTTTAAAGTTTTCGTAAAATTGATTTTTCGACTATAACTTCTTAAATAATCAAAATTTAATGCAGATGTAAGAAGAAACAAGATTTCTTGTGTCGAGGCGAATCGATTCAATTATACGTTTAATGCATTTCAGTGAAAAATAAGAAAGTTATGGTTACTTGTAATTTTCAAAAATTAATTTTTCGCCATTAATTTCTGAAATAATAAAAATTTTAAGTTGGTGTAAGGAAAATGAAGAAAAAGAAAGCAAATATGATTTGCTTCCTCATAGAGAAAGCATTAAGTAATAATTAATGAAATATATTAATATTAGATCATCTGATTTGTTTCAACAAGACACTTTTTTTCATCAACTTTAAAATGTGATGATTAGGAAAGCTACAGCTGAAAAATCAATTTTCCAAAATTATAAATAAAAATAACTTCCTTACTTTTCAATTAAATGCATTAATCACATAGACCAATCAATTCGTCTCGATACAAAGAATCTTCATTTTCCCTACATCAGCTTTAAATTATGAATATTTGAGAAGTTATAGTCGAAAAATCAATTTTTGAAAATTACAACTAAGCATAATTTTCTTACTTTTCAATGAAATGCATTAAACTTATAGGTGAATCGATTCGTCTCGACACAAGGAATCTTTTATTTCCTAGATCTGCTTTAAATTTTGATAGTGAAGAACAACTTTTCCGAGTCTCACCTAAGTTCATCCGCAAAGTATTGATGTGGAATAGCACACAAGACACCAGCTCCGTCACCAGTATCATTATCACATGCACATGCACCTCTGTGGTTCATACGCTCTGACAATTTCTCTGCATCACGAAGAATCTGAAAAAAAAATTATTTTTTTATAATTTGTGAAAAATGTGAGTTTTAATACAGAAATTACATTTTTATCGCTTCAGATTTTAGTACTCAATTGAAAAAGATCTAAAAATTTTAATTTAAAACCCTAAACTTTAAAAGACAAGACTTAAAATTGAATTCAAGAATTCTTATCAAACAGAAAAGAATCTTTAAAATAGACTGTATTGAAGTATCACATATTTTTCATAAAATTTAGTATCGCAACGCATTGAAAGATCATGAGCAATCGTTTAAACAGTGTAGATTATATATATAGAAGAAAAAAAATTATGTAGAGTAGATAAACTGATAATCAATATGTTGAAATAACAATTTTTGAAGAACACACAATGTCCAGACAGATGTCAATATTTTATTAATGTCTTTCATTTCAGATTACAGCAACCATTTAAAATTTAAATGCATTTAAAACAAGAAACAATATAGGTCAGGTATAAAGCACTCCAACTTCAAAACATTGTTCATTCATCATTTTCCTTTGAAATGATGACAACAAATTTCAGTAAGTTAAACTCTGGAATTTCAATTTCCATATTTCAAGGAAATTTCGCATTTTGTTCTATTTTAGTTAGAAAGAAGATTCAAATTAAGATATTTCGTAACAGATTTTGCAAGAGACATTAATGTTTATCCTGTACAAAATTGTTCTTTTAATTAATCCAATTTTACTTACACCTCTAAAGTAAAATTTTCAACAAATAATACTGAATCTTTAAAACTGAGGTTCAGCAAAATTTGGTGCAGAAAGTAAAACTCAATTTTCCAGATTTCTTATAGTGATGTAAAACCAATCTAGTGCAATGAAACGAGGCGTGATTTTAAGTTGGAATTGAGAAGATTTATTACGTTTTATCACGTTCTATTTTGCTTGTAATATTAGTATAAATTCTCAATTTTTAATACCTTGTGCGAACGTTTTCCATCAATTGCGACGATAAAACCAACACCACATGCATCTTTTTCAAGAGACGGATCGTAGAGACCCTGCTTCACCGGAAGGGACCACGGCTCACCAGAGCTCATATTCGTATCCTGGAATAATAAAAAAAAGAGCAATTAATTTAAATGAAAACCTATTTTAATTAATAATTGTAAACAGTATTATAAATTCTAGCTTTGAGTCTAGCACCTTGGCAATAAGGAACCTAAAACGACGCAAATAAATTTTCTTTAGCTGGCGCCAAGATTGCAAAGGAGATCTCTAAAACTTATCTCTAAAAATTTTAATTCCTATTGTTTAATTGGATTGTTTCATAACACGTGAAAATCGATTTACGTTCTTCAAAATATCAGCCAATTCTAAAATTTTATTCTAAAGAAATACAGAAAAATATTTCAAAGTCCTCAAATTAAATTTCGTTCCCGATTTAGAAAATGACCTTGCAACCAAAGAAAACTTGCCGTGAAAGTCGCAAGAAAGAGGAAGAAAAAGTTGAAATGTCACGCCGTTTTCACTTTACGACGAAAGAAGGAAATAAAAAGCGATTGACGTATATTATAAAAATTGATATAAGCAAAATCCGCAAAGGTCAGCGAAAAGCAATTTACACGCAACCTGAATTCCAGTTTTAATATTATATCGATTTGTTAGAAACTTTAAAATTCTAGTAAGTCTTAAACGATTTCTCCTGCTTTAATTTAAAATGTGCTCGTTTCCTTAAAGAGATTTTCCGTGACAGAAGGTGGGAAAATTTACTTTTACAAATTACGTTAGATAAATGTTTACAACTTCTATCAAAAACAGCATAGGACGTTGACATCGATATTTGCAATAATAAACGACTGCTCCGTTTTCCTAAAATACTTGTTTTACAAATCACACTTTGACATTCAGCCAATTTGCCGATTTCAGCTTCAGAAACTTTCAAAACACTAATGAACCTCAAATCCTTACTAGTAAATTAATGCATTTTCTTCTACAAAAAATACACTTTCGATTTCGCAATCAAAAAGATTTTTGTCAACAGAGTCTACCTTTTAAAATAATGACATATTTGAATTTTTAATCTTGAACTTAAAATACATTCCTAAAAAATTACAAATCTTTTTTTATTTCATAAAGAAGTAAGTTTATCGTTTGTCATTTAATGGTTCTCGTAATCTATACGAGGCTAGGAAATATAAGACTATAAAAAAATGGTGTCATTTTTTGCATTTTAGAAGATTACTAAAAACGATGGTAACAATAAAATTTCATTTTATGAAATAATCTTACATACTATGATAAATTTAAAACTAATACAATGGGTTTAATTTTAAATTTCAATTTTTAGTAATATCAATGTTTTTAGTGACTAGAATTCTCGGAAAATCTAGTTCAAGTAAATCATCTGTTAGATCTGAAATCTCAGAGAAATATGTAATATACGTGTTCTATTTCATGATGTTTACAATCTTGAAAAGTAGTTGAGTTTTGCGCAGTTTTTAGTCCTCTTGTTATCGGAAATTGTTTACACAAGTGTTATATAATTATAGGTGTTTTCGCAAATTCGAACGCAAAGTTTAAAATTGATGATCAAAACAAGTGTTTTACTTTTAATGCTTCTCGTTCGATCACCGAAGTTAAGCAGCGCTTGACTCGGTTATACTCGGATGGGGGGCTGTCGTACTAGAGTTTATCAATTCAGAATTTACCTACTGCGACAGACAAATATAATTTGTGGGCGTGAAATTTATTGATCCTTCACCGGCACCCGGCGCTTCTAACAACACCCACACTGTGTTATGTATATGTATACAAGTCTCTGACGTACATTCAAGATTTCAAGTACTAAAAGTCGCGTGGGCCGGAAAATGCAAGCGATTCTATGGACTATTGCAAATTGACATTCCTACTTAAATCCTTCAATTTTTTAAACAAAAAGAAAACAAATCGAATTTTAGTACAATTTTTTTAAAGGCCAGCCTTTTCAAATTAAGAATTTGATTCTATATTTTCTTATTCAATTATTGATTGATTCTTAAATTTTCAGAAGAGTAAACGAAATTAGCTAACGGAAACAAAATTATATTTGATTGTTATAGGCAAATAGAATTGATCCGAAGTTAATTAGTCATTTGACAAGTTGTGGAAAATTGGCCTAAGGGTAAATCCCCCTTAATATAAATTATGAATGTCGTGTAAATAAAACTTAATTGGAACCTTTCCACTTGAATTTACTTTTCTCATTGTAATATGAGTGTAGAAGAGATATTCAAATACTTACTTCTGAATTACAATCAAAATGAAAATTTTAGAAAATCTTTCAACTTAATTTAATGATCATTCTATTTTGGGACAATAATTTTTTGCATTAATGAGCTTTCTTGTTCCCCATTGAACCTGTTTCTGAGATTCGTCAGCCCTTCCTTACAAAAAAAAAAAAAAAAAACGTTTCAAGGACACAGGACCAACCTGACATAAGTGGCGTCTATTCAAGGAATTGCGCTTTAGCTTCAGACTCTGCTTTGCAAACGAGTTTATCTACTCGTTAGAAAACATTTACACTAGTCTCTACTGTCTTTAAACTTTTTTAAAAAATCTTGAAAAAATTATGGAATTCAATTCTTAAAATATATTCCACATTTCCGCATAAAATTTAATTTTTGTATT
>JAUEJJ010000047.1:15091458-15102629 GCA_032164275.1 Synergus coniferae | reverse complement strand
ATTAGGAGTTTAAAAAAAGTTTCAAGATAACTTATATAATTTGAAAACTACATTTTAAAAAACAACTATGGAAAGCTCAAAACATAATTACTTCTAATTAAAAATATAGTATTTTACATTAATTTAACCTAGTCTAGTGGATTTAAATAAAACACGATTTTTTTAGAGGAAAATATTCATTGAAACTTTTCAATTGAACTACATAATGCTTTGTTTAAATCACGTTATTATCACGATCCACTAGTTCCTTTTATTTCCAACTTTACTAGCTATTCAGGCAATCCCTACTGCTTTGATTAAATAGAATATTGTATGTATGAGCAAACGTCAAGTCTGAGAACTTTTTACTCTTCGTCTGGGATCCAGCTGCAGGGATCCAATATTCCAATCTTTTATCAGCGATGAGATAGGAAATGTCGAATATGCTTTCATCGATAAAATCGCCGACCAATCGCCGAGTGCGAGAGGTAGAGATATGAATTATGTATGGTAAAGCGAACAGCGTTTCCAGATTCTCTTTTGGTTTTATTGGAAAGCATCGTATTCCCATCCTGGACTAATATTGTTTTTATATTCAAAAAGTACATATCGAAAAAGTAATACTGTTGAGCAGTAATCGCCAGACAAAGGCTTCAGTATGCAAAATGGGATTACATATTCTCTAACAAAATAGTCCCGAGAAAAAGTTTCACTTCGGCAACCCTTTTTTTAATTTAGTTATAGAGGAACAATTAGCTTCCAGCTTCAAACCCTTCAAACATTTCTTAACCTGATTTTTTGTTGTTGTTGAAAAATTATTATTCTCGTATTTTAGTTCAAAATAGTTAATTTATATCCCTAATCAGAACTTTCGGTTTAGAAATTGAAATCCTGTATTAGAGTCCCAAAATATAGTTTAGAATGGTTAAAAAACGAATTTACGAGTTCAAACGATTTTTACTCAATACCTTCAAAATAAATTTTCACTCTCAACATTTTTCGAAATTTAGTAATTCCAATGTTTTCAATGAAATTTTAGTGATTAATTTACTGAAAATCTACTGTTTATACCCTTTCATACTTCATAGATCTCAAAATAACAATATCTAAATCGGCAGCTTTATTTATCTAATCTGCAACCCTTTTGTGAATATAATAAAGCCGCCATCTTAGAATTTCACGCAACGCACAAAAGCACCTGAAAGAACATGAATTAAGAATAATTATCTATTTACTTATTATGACCCTTAAGTCGTAAATAAGATTCTAGGAATGGTGAGAGACTGCGAGATACTTACAAACACTTGAAAGAGTGTGGGTTGATGTAAATATAGCCTTGAAGCAATATCCTGACCATGGAAAATGTATCACCTCATTCTTACATCAAAGTGCAATAAAGACAATCATCAATACTTTTGGCATTTTCCTCCTTCCAACAATCATTTCCCAACAATGCCATCGCATGAATGCATTCAATTACCCGGAATTTTCATTTTTAACCATTTTCCATGACCTTCACGAAAGTTTACCTTGCAACCTATTTGCAATCAATGCTGATTTTTCACTCGCGCACTTTCTCCAGTGTCTCAATCCACATTATTCTACATTTATGACTATCAATTCTCTCTTAATTTTACATAATTTGACGTTAAACAAAGAAAAAAACAAACGATTTTAGATAAGACGCCCAGCACATGCCGGCATGCCGGCATTCACAACTTCGCGGCTTGGTACTTGGTGACTCTAAATCGTCAAAATGGCGTCACCTATGGAAGATCGTTGAAGACTGGAAGAAAATACCAACAGTCGAAATTGATTCGATTTACGCGGGTAAAAATTCAAACTTGAATTATTTAAAAAGATTTTTGCTTTTATTGCTTGTGATAACAAAAAAATAACAAATTTATTATTTTCGAATACTTTTACATTATATAGATTAATAAAGTTAATAGTATCGACCGTTTTTATTATATTGCTTTTTAAAAATAAAGACAGATGCCAGTAAATGCGAAAGACTAATATCAAAGATATCAAACAAATTCGAATAATATCGATTGATATCGATCCACCACTTGACTTTTTTAAAATGGCTGCGCCCAGCTGAATGACGTGTAGTTTACTTTTCCAGCTTCGAAAGTAATAAATGACATGGAATACTTTAAAAGTAGCCTAAAATCGGTCCTCGGGGCTCCTCCACCAGGAAATGAACCTTCCGGAGCTGATACGGTATGTAAACGGATTTTTTTTAGTTTACTTGCAAAAAGAGTCTGCTACGGCTTGATACTCGAACTGTCAAAATATCATATTTTTTTTTAAGCTCTGATACTTTTTAGAGTTCTAACAGATTGTAATCATATGTTGTGAAATCAGGGCTAAATTTTGAACGTGAAATTATTTAAAATAGAGAAATATTGGTATATTTGAAGACGGGATCATTTTTTCTTTAGGTTAACTTTCCCTTTCCCTTATTTGAAAAATTGGTCTAAATATATAGTTTAATTCAATAAGAAAACATATTTTCGTATTTATTTTAATTCCATATTGATAGAACATGATAAAGTATTCAAAGTATTTTTATAAAAAAGTATTTTTATCAATTTCAGGATAATGTTTTCAATTTTAGAAGGTTGGATATTTTAAAAATATTAACGTTTTTATTAATTACTTCAACAATTTTTTACGCAGATGTTGACACTGTAGATTTTTTAATTTGAAAGGCATTTTAATTGACCTGCAATATCTTCTGTATCAGCCCTCTGATTAAATTTTGAGTAAGATATACAAATTTATTGTTAAATTTGTTTTAGGTGGAAAGATTGGTGGATCGACTCCAGTCTTCCACTTTGCTCGATGACAGAAGGGATGCTTGTCGGGGTCTAAAGGGCCTTTCCCGAACTTATCGTGTGGAAGTAGGTGCACAAGGAATGGAAGCACTCAGACAAGTTTTGGAAATGGATAAAACAGATTGCGAAATTACTGGTCTTGCTCTCGAAACCCTTTGCAATATAACTCACCCGGATGCTTTTGAGGAGGAAGGTAAAAGAAAGTATATTTTAAATTTAAATCTCTCAAAGAAGCTCAAAGATTCGTCAACTAAAGAACTGTTTAATTAAAATTAAAATAAAATGAACCATTTATTTCGTAGTTGACAAACATGGACCAAATAACAAGATCGGAGAACAATTCACAGAAATTTTTATCAAACAACAAGACAGTGTGGGTCTTATCTTGAGCTTTTTAGAAGAATTTGATTTCAAAGTTAGATACCCAGCCTTGAAATTATTGACCAACTTACTTGTGAACAAGCCAAAAGATATACAGGAAATCATTTTGGTCAGTCCGATGGGGGTTTCTAAGTTAATGGATCTGCTCGCTGATAATCGAGAAGTTATAAGAAATGATGTGAGTATAAATATGTCTCCTAGAAAAATGTAGACAGATTTAATTAAAGAAACCATTCATATAATAAGTTCAGATATTTTATATTCAGATTTTTGCTAAGGAAAATGTTTTATTTAAAGAAGAATAAAAAGCAGGTGGCATTGTTTTGCAGGTTCTATTATTGCTAATAAAATTAACAAAAGGAAATGCAAACATTCAAAAAATTGTAGCTTTCGAAAATGCTTTCGATCGAATTTTTGACGTGATTGCTCAAGAAGGTGGAGCAGACGGAGGAATAGTTGTTGAGGATTGCCTTCTCTTAATGTTGAACCTTTTAAATGGAAATACAAGCAATCAGAACTTTTTTAAAGAAGGTAATAAAACAATTTTAGGCTTTTGAGAAAGTTCTAAAACATCTATATAAAATAAATCAGACAGAAATGTGGTTATGGAATAAAAACTAATACAGTTTAGTTACAATTTTAGGAAGTTATATTCAGAGACTGAAGCCCATGTTCGAAATCCCTCCCGAAGTGGAAGATAGTCCCTTGGCCGGTTGGAGTCCTCAAAAAGTTTCCAATATTCACTGGATGATACGAGTAGTTCGTGCTTTAGTTGCACCAAGCGGACCTGCCCAGGTAATTAATAAAACCGAAAATATTGAAAAGTTAGAAATAAATTATTTTCAGAACTTAAGTATAAAATTTAAAAACTTCTTGCTTTGAAAATATTCTTCTGTTTTTAGTCAGTTGCTGCATGTCAAAGAAGTATGAAAGCCTGTGGATTATTACAAGCTCTCTGTGATATTTTAATGTCGATGGGAGTTCCAGCAGACGTATTAACAGAAGCAATTAGTGCAGTAGCAGAAGTTATCAGAGGAAATACAAGCAATCAAGAATTCCTAGCAAATGTTATGGCACCTTGCAGCCCTCCTAAGTAAATATTCTACTATTATTCTAACATTCTAATATTACTTTTATCTCCCTTTTTACTAAATAAAATTCACCCAAAACATACTATTTCTTATCCAATACGTAATTAATTTATTATTTCATTTCAGACCAGCGATAGTCGTTCTTTTGATGTCGATGGTAAACGAGAAACAACCTTTTCTTTTGAGATGTGCTGTTCTCTACTGCTTCCAATGTTTTCTGTACAAAAATGAAATAGGCCAGGCGCAGCTTGTACAAACTTTTTTACCTCAGGGTAATGAAACACCATCTTTAACCACAGGTTCGTAAATTACATCAAACTGTTTAAATTTTGCTGCAAGGTGGTCGTTAAAATTTAAGAAAACTGTTAAACCTATTTTCTAATTTTATTTTCTTCAGGACAGTTGTTATGTGGTGGACTTTTCTCTTCCGATCCTTTATCCAATTGGTTCTCAGCAGTGTTACTCTCCCACGCATTAATAGACAATGTAGCTCAAAAAGAACAGCTTTTGAAAGTTCTTTTAGCGACAAACATTGGAAAACCTCCAGTAAAATTAATGCAACAATGTGTCATGTTGCTTCAACAGAGCAACCAAAGTCAATCTAAACTCGGTCTCTTAATTCTTTTATGTACGTGGACTTCTCACAGCTCAGTAGCTGTTAAAACATTCCTCGAGATCGATTCCTCGGTTGCTTATCTCACGGCACTTCTCTCTTCTCATGAAAATAACGACGACTTACAGGAATCACTTCTTCAAAACATGTGTGCTTTTCTAATTGGGATTTGCGTTCATTTCAATGACGACAGTGTTCCTAATTACAGCAAGGTATTGGTTCTAAAGACTGAATTTTTAAAGCTTTGAAACTTAGAAGAGTCTGATTTAAATCTGCTTTTAAATCTTCCAGGAGAAATTGTGCAGCTTAGTAGAAAATAGAATAGGACTGGAAAGATTTCAAAACGCAATTGGAGGAATTTCCAGGCATGAAATTTATTCCAGGACGTTAAAACATCCACAATCCTCGGCGAAAAATTCTGCAGAACTTTACCTAGATCACGAATTTTGTAGACTCCTCAAAAACTTAGAAGGTAATCAATTTGTAATTGTCAATTTCATTCATTTTGAACAGTGTACATTAAAAATATACACCACTCGCATTAAATAAGTTAATAACTTGAGAAATAATAAACTATTAATCATATTTCTAGCCATTGTTTTGAAATCGGTACTTGATGGAAGCAGTTCTCAACGTTCTATAAATCCAAATTCCACAATGTCGCCTCCAGATTCTGCTCTAGTTGCACAATATAAAGATCTTATTAGAGAACAGGATGGACAAATCCAAAAGCTTAATCAAATCAATGAAACACTCTCCAAGGAAAAGCGAGAACTTGAAGTAAATATTGTTTTAAATTTTAAAACTTAACTTCTTCACCGGTTAAAAAATATTGATTAAATTACTAATTACTTTATTAATATTTCTTAAACATTAATTTTAGAATAAAATATTAATTGCAGGTTCAAGTTCAAGAACTTCAAACAACAGTGAGTCATCTAAAAGATCAAAATTTGGTGCTCCGAGCAGCTCAGACTAATTTTTCGAATGGAAAAGATTTCATTCCTCCTTCAAATAACGTGGAAGTACAGAACGAAGAATTGGAAAAGTATAAAGCGAAAATAAGAGATTTAGAAGGCAGATTGTCCACTTATGTGTTGAAACTCGAAGAATATGAAAAGAAAAGTATTAGTCGGAACGAAACTGAACATGAAATTGTTTTGAAACAAAAAACAGAAGAGCTCGAAAAATTGAGGAAAGACCAGGAAGATTTGTTAGAACTTCTTACAGATCAAGACAACAAAATCACGATGTATAAAGAAAAACTGATAGCATTAGGAGAAAAGGTACAAATTGAAATAGTAAAATTATTTTGTATTTAATTTTAATTAAATGATAATTTATTGTTAAATGTCGTTTTCTGATCTAATAATTAATTTTTAGGTCGATTCTGATGAAAGTTCAGGTGACCTAGACACGGATGACCATCCGGAATCAAGTAACTGAGTCAGTAAAAAATCTGTAAAGTGATATCCACAAATTTCCAGAAAATTAATATTCGATCATTTTCAATTAAATGTTTTAGTCATAGTTTTGTAATTGTCTTTTAAGAATTGTAAATTATGAATTATTCGTAATTGGTTTTAAATATTTGTTACAACTGTTATTCTTTCTCCATACATATACATATATATAGTATAGACTTATAAATTAATAAAGCAAAGCACAATTTAAATTGTTGAAAAGAAATTTTTATCGAATTCAGTTTCCTTAGAATATCAATAAAAAGATTTAAATTAGACTCAAAATTCTATGTTTATTTATTTATTTATATGTACTTCAATAATATTTAATGCTTTTTTCCTTCTCGAACCGATTTACCACTTTTCTCAGAAAAATGGTCCTCGAAATTATTATACAAAAGAGTGAAAAGTACGCATTATAGCTTTTCGAACAATAATACAATACTCTGACAATACTTCAAAGTATAGAATCAAATACAAAGTGCAGTTATCAGTTCCTATTTTTCTTCTAGATATCTGAATTTTCGCTAAGTTTCATGATGTGCTGAATAACATCTTCTAAATAATGCTTTCTTTTTATTTTAAATAACTTAGTATATCAGTCACTATCATACAAGTAAGCCAACTAGTGGGATCTTTTCAATGGAATTCTGTTACATGTTCTTGAGAACTTGATTGAATTAATACTCGATTTTATCCATATGATTGCGTTATTTTATTGCAACTTTAGTATTACTATAACAGAATCCCACCTATGTACATGGTCAGTTAAAAATTTGATGTCAGTTAAAAATTTGATGATTTTACACTTGGGATTGTTGCTGTTTTAGTGCAGCATGTACACACTTTGCCATTGTTGGTGACGCTCGTGATACTGCATCCGTCATGAAAAACTGATCTAGGGTCTTCTGTCGAACCTCTAATGGGTCTGGCAAGAAAGATCCTTTGGTTTGCTGCAATTGGAAAGATTTTTAAATTAAAATTAAATTTAATTTCAAATAAGTGTTTTATGCAGTAAAAATTTAATCACATTTGTTTTTACATACCTTTCCTAGTTCTACAGCTTCTTTAATATAGTTTGCCTGCTCTACTTGGCCATATCTTACTAAATGTGGGGCTACTTCCTCGATTCTAGAACGTAACTCCGTCAAAGTGTCATACGGTAAACAGTGTCCAGAAATCTGCAAAATAACATTATTCGTTAAAATATTGTCTAAAAAGAAATTCAAAAAACCTTAAATGTAGATTCTAAAAAAGGTAAACATACTTCAGAAAGTGCCCGGATGATTTTCCAGTCAGGCCGAGCCATGCCAGGCGGCGTGATTGCTGCATTAGTTTGCTGAGCTCTTCCTTCTGTATTAACAAAACTGGCATTTTTCTCTGTGTATGCCGCACCACAAAGAACGACATCTGCCATCGCCGCTCCACGATCACCGTGGCTTCCAATATAAACTATGTACGATTTTCCAAAATCTTCCCTTGAAATGTTGGCATCATCAGCTCCCAAAAGGAAAAGACATTTAGGTTCTGCTTTCTTTATTTCTTCAATAGTAGATCCATAGCCGAGATCCAATGCACCTACTTGAGATGCGTTCGTATGAAGTACGTTAAGAACTTTCCACTCTGGAGGAGTCTGAAAAGGTATTAATTAACTTAATAAATTTAATATTAGTTCTTTATAATATTTTAAAAAATCCTACTAACATTGGCCTTTTCTCCGACAATCTTAGCCAACTCTTGTGTCTCGGCAAGGATCTTAGCTCCATCCTTTCGACTTAATTGCTCAGCTCCCAAAATTACAATAGGCTTTTTAGCATTCTTGAGAGTGTTGCTGAAAGGATGTGTGCCGTTCTTCAGCTGAGTTATCGTGTCTGTTGATTGCCCGAGGTGCTGAAAGGAAACGATACATATAAACTTCCTAATAGTTTGCAATAGTTATCAGTTTTAAAGTTAAAAATAAATAGGTCACGAACCTCGTAGTCGTACGTTAAATTTACTTTAGGACCAATAAGAGCAATGGTTTGCTCCGCGTGAAGATAACCTTTTCTCAAACGAGTGTTCACTAACGGAGCCTCAAACCTCGGATTTGTCCCGATTAGTAAGACAACGTCAGCATCCTCTAGGCTTTTAATTTTATTATTAAGAAGATAACTACTTCTGATATCAATGCCAGCTCCCTCCACGTGAAAATTTTGCTCAGTACCCAGTAATTCACTCCCAAGCTTATTCACAAGATCTTTTATCGCCATTAGAGATTCTGCATCTGCCATTTTACCAGCAATGACGGCACATTTATCCTTTGACAAATCTTGTATGGCTCTGGAAACTAGAGATAAAAAAAATAATAATGTTAAGATGTTTTAATATAAATAAATTAGACTGATTAAATTTTTTTACCAGAAACGAGAGCGTCTTCCCACTCAACATTTTGAAGCTTTCCATTGACCTTCATCATTGGGGTGATGAGTCTTTGACGCTTAAGACCGTCGCAGGCAAAACGAACTTTGTCTGATATCCATTCTTCATTCACTTGCTATAAAAAATAGATGAATTTTAAATAATTAGAAATTCAAAAGATAAGACATTTCATGAATTAAAATATTAAATTGAATTGGTATTACCTCATTCTCGCGAGGAAGAATCCTAAGAACTTCTCCCGTTCGATGAGTAACGACAATATTGCTTCCAACAGCATCATGAATATCGATACTGTCAGTTCGACGATTTTCCCAGGGACGAGCCACGAAAGCGTAAGGTTTGCTCGTCAAAGCTCCGACCGGGCAGAGATCGATTATATTTCCCGACATTTCGGACAGGAACATTTTTTCTACGTAAGTTCCAACCTGCATATCATTTCCACGACCAGTGGTTCCTAAATCATCGATACCAGCGACTTCGGAAGCGAAACGAATGCACCGGGTACAGTGGATGCAACGAGTCATTACAGTTTTTATTAAAGGTCCAATGTCCTTGTCCTCGACAGCTCTTTTTCCGCTGAAGTTGATATCAACGAATCGACTTCTATCGCTTCCAAACGCCATACTCTGATCCTGAAGATCGCACTCGCCACCCTGATCACAAATTGGACAATCGAGGGGATGGTTAACTAATAAAAACTCCATCACTCCTTCTCGGGCTTTCTTTGTCAAATCAGAATTCGTCTTCACTCGCCAGCCTTTCATTACTGGCATCGCACAGGCTGCAATTGGCTAAAAATTAAATTTATACATCAACTTAAACACTGTGATCAAATAGCTGATATCATAAAACCCTAGTTAAAATATTAACACACCTTAATTTGTTTCTCGATTTCAACGAGACACATTCTGCAGTTTCCTGCAATCGCCAGACGTTCATGATAACAAAACCGAGGAATCTCTACTCCAACTTTTGCAGCAGCCTGTCAAAATAAGACGTTTTTATAAATATTCTAACAACCTATTAAGAAAATTAGGGCTCTTGAGTTCTTTTATTTACAGTCAATTTGAAAACAAGCGTGATTGGTAAATAAATAAATTCCATATGAAATAAAAATTTCGGAGTTAAATTGTCATTTAAAGCAAGAGAGTAAAATTAGCAAAACATAACAAAAATAGGAATTAGATATGAATAATAACTAATTATATAGTGCAAATGAAAAAGTAGTCTCTCGAGTTTATGACAAATGTAAACAGAAGGTCTTACCTGAAGGACCGTCGTTCCAGGTGGGACTTGAACAGGAATGTCATCGATGAAAAGTTCGACGAGATCCTGGGCGGCCTGCTGGGACTTATTGGCAGTCGTATGAAGGCCAGTGCTTCCAAGCCTGCCACTTGACAGCCCGGTGGCCCTGACCAACGGAAGTCTCAACATTTTTCTGCAAACAATCGTAATGTCACTCCGATTTCGTTATATAAGAAATAATTTGGACGCACGGGCTCCAACGAGCTAAGCTAACCTAACCGCAAAATGGTATGAACAGTGAACCACGACCAACATACGGGTCAAACGAAATTACGACACTTGCGAAACGGGTTTGCAATCTTGTGCAATTAAAAATTGACATCAGAGAATCAACTGACAAACTTTTAAGAAGATATATTGATAAATATTTGAGGAACAATACCTTTTCTGTATTGCAGTCCCTATCTAGATGTCGGGACTACCGAATTAAAAAATCGGTCATTTGTAAATCGGGACTTGACAGGACTACCAATAATGTCATTCAAAAGTACAATAAAATACTATTTATTAAAAATAAAACTGGACATATTTTTAAATACTTCTATACTTGAAAAGTCGGACTGAAAGGAATATACTTGAAGTTTTTCAAATTCGCATTGTATTCAATTCCGATTTTTAATTTCTCAATGAAGACCTTTAAACTTTTCAGTTGCCCAGCCTGTGACGATTTCAAATTCAGTTTTTTGCCCCAACTTTATGCTCGCAATAATAATATTTTTTGCTAAAACCAGACCATTTACAGATTTACCTTCTTTTCTTACAGACTGAGATAAAAAGCCTAGTTTTAACAACATATATTTATTATTGCCAAAGATATTATATCTTTGATTGTAAAGTTGGGGCTTTGATTGGGACATTTCCTGGGAAAACTAAATTTGCTCTCATGGTAATTACCAAAAGAATAATGTCGATATCAGGATATCTCTTATACCGACATTGCAAACGAATAGAGCTTTATCTTGATTATCAACAAAATTCAACCACAGTTTGCTGCGGATATGTTAGATTTCGCTAAATTTCTTTCTTGAAATCACCAATCAGTTCCTTGAAAAGGATATTCACCATATATTCACAGATA
>JAUEJJ010000047.1:15071167-15091358 GCA_032164275.1 Synergus coniferae | reverse complement strand
GCGAATTTCGTCAGTTTTCAACTTATTCATCAGTTTTCAAAATGGCGGCGAAGAGTGGTGGTTCTGTCGACTGGGCGTCGATTATAAAGCCAATTTTAACTGCCACTTATGGTTCATTTAACAAAAATGAGATTATCGAGATCGTGAAAGCCATTGTCAAAAGGTAGGTTTTAATTTTTATGCAAAACAAAGCTAGCAAACGTCAGAAAATTCGCATAACCGAACCTCTGCTAAGGTGACAGTACAGAAATGGTTGCTCATTAACTGTGCGAGACGTATTTATCGATCTATTTAACGTTTATTTTCCAGTGAATCGGAATTTACGTCTCATGAGGAATCCTATGAGGCCTTTTATACATCCTTTGCAGCTTTAGTTGCAGATTACATCGCTGGTTACGCCAATTCTCGTAAGTTTTTCAATGACCTGGCAGTTAAGACTTGAGAACTTATTGTATACGTATTCATACATTTTTATAGATAAAAACCGTTGTGTATATTTGATTTTGCAATCTAAGTATTGGCAAGTCAATGTTAACAATGCAAATTTGCGAGTGAAAGTTTCATAATGACTGCAATTTCCTGAAAATCAGAGTGAATCATTTATCTAAATTCGATCGTTTTTCTCCTTTGAATAACCGACATCTTGCAAAACCTACGCTGTAAAAAATCCGATGAAAATTACTAGTCGGTTATAAAATATTTTTACTATGATTATCGTTGGATTAGTAAGATTTTATTGTGAACTTGCAACGATTAGCGTTGTAATGTAACAACATTTGTATGAATTTTGCACAGAAAGTGTAAAATTACCACGAGAATCAGGGCACAAAATTCATAATAATAAACGTGATAAATTTTAACGGTCAGGTAAATTGCATAAAGTAAATTTAAACCGTGAATTAATGTAAATTTACCACGATTATCAATGTAATTTTACTACAAAATCATAAAAAGGAGCAAAGTCATGTTAAATGTACTATTATTTTTACCTTTTCAGCGTAAAATTACCACGTTTATCACAATAATTTTGTCCCCTGATCCTCGTGGTAATTTTCATCGGGACTTTTTACAGTGTTAGAAGTTGATTTCGTTCTCTGCCTCGTGTTTATACTTGAGTCACCTTGATCCACGCATTTCGATCTGTCATCTAGACAATGAGTTAAAAATATTTCTTATCAAATTGAAAGGGAATTTTAAAGTCTGATTTTATTACTGGATTAAAATATCTCTAGGTATATTGTTGTATTTATGATTTGTTTTGATTAGTTAGAAAATAATTTGACTTAGTTGTGTTTTTTTTTTTTATATACAATTCATATGTTAAGAACGGTAACGTTTTAATAAACTATTGTTTTACCCTTAACAATTAACACGAAATTACATAATTTTTTGAAAGACAGTTTGTTATGATATGTTTAGTAGTTATCTTCTTTTTATCAGGAATATATAATAACTGTAAGGAATTTGTTTTAAAAAATAAATTATAACAAAGCATGACTAAAGTTACTTATTGGTTCATTATATAAACAAAAAGTTTCACATAAATAAATAGACTTAGGTTTAAAAACAATGAGTACTCTCATAAATAATGCTAATTAATTAATTAGAATATTGGTCAATTGTTGGATTAAAAATTTTTAAATGTAACTTTCACAACTATTTCTTTAATTCAACTTATTATAAAACTGAGTTAAGTAATTTCGATATAGATTAAGTCATCAAAAGTAAACAATTTATGATGCCAGTTTGTGGGTCTCTATTTACCTTATTGACTTGATAGTATACATTTTTAATTCAGGTTCGATTTTAATTTTGTTTTAGTTTCAAAGAATCAAATTCCGCTAGTATGGCAAGGATGCAAAATACTGTTGGTCTATTTAGTGGGAAAGTTGCCCCAGAATCAGACGCAACCTGGCGAAGGAATGCCAAATATCCTGACGGCGAAGCAACTTCTTTTGGCAATTCGATCTTTGTGTACTGGACAAACACTTCTCGCGAAAGCAGAGGAATTGGCTTTAGTTGCAATCCTGAAAAATGCGAAAATACCATCAATTGCTCAACCATCTTCGACAAATGGAGAAAAGGAATCGACTCCTCAACCTATCAAGGAAACGAAAAGAACTCGCAGTGATTTATCGAGCAATATTCTTGAACAGTTGACTATGCCTCTTCAAGAATTTATTCCCTCTATGTCAGTCAGAATCGATGCTACACCTGATGGCAACAAAGTCTCTGCTGAAAATGTTACAACTGATCCAGGCTCGGATATAAAGGTATTTAAAATTTTTAAATAAATTTCTATTAAAACTTCATTATCAGTTACATGTAAATAATAATTGCTAATTGATTTGTTTGCAGCTGATGTTCATATCCAACAACATAAGCACCCTCCAAAGCATCGGCGCTGGAGATACCTTGCTAGACATGTGCACGAACCTCTCGCATTTGTCTCGCTATACCAGAAAATACCAAACCTTCCTAAACCGAAAAAGTTTTTGTCTGCCTTCGAATCACTCTGAGGCTCATACAATTCGATACAGTCTTCATTCAGTAGTGAACGACATAAACATTGTCCACAGCGTAGTCTCTTTACCAATTCTCGAGCCTCTAACGCCAGCGAAGTTGGAAAAACTTTCGCTTTTAACTATGTCGTGTCTTTACTGTTCGATAGCGAATGCAACAGCTTCGAGTATAGTCGGAATAACTAATGCAGTATCGCCAAAATGTAGTACAAATACGGCAGCCAGTGCTCCTGGGAATCAGAGTGGCAAGAATGCTGAGGAAGAATACGATACTTTAGCAATTAACGTAGTCGAGAGGAGTTTAGAAATTTTCAGTCTAGTCTCAAACCTAATTAAATACAGTACTCGAGCTGGAGGACATATCTTACAAAACCACCTTTTAATCGGTGTCTGGCTCCTCGTAGCTGGCCTCCAAGCTCAGTTATCCGTCAGCAGTCTCAGCGCAGCGGATAAAGCTAAGGATGAAAAGGGAAAATCTCCAAGTAAAGCTCGAGATGGAACTGGAAGGATTAATTTAATGAAAGTACAACAAGGCTTTGGAGTCTTGTCTGTTGCTTTGGCATCTCACGCTCTCACGTTAATGAGTGCTTTGTTGGAAGATGTCTCTGTGGAAGCTGGACCTAACAGACCTCCGACTCCAGAACCTGCACCTTTAGATATTCTAGCAACTGCTTCGGCTTTACAGAGAGCAGCGACCTTTTTCCAAGCAGCTCCGCTTAATCATTTACTTTTTTACTTAGCCACTATTAGTTACAGAAAAGCCTGTACTTTAAAAAGGGTGCAAAAACATTCTCTCGAAGGTGATAACTTAAGCCAATCAGATTCGACGACGTACTATGAAGATCTCCTGAGTTGCTCTGAGAACTCTGCTGATGAAGAGGAGGATAGTGAACCTATTCTGGGTCTCTGGTTCGAAGAAACTTTGGCTCCTTCTGATGGATCGAGTACTAATACCGCTAAGGAGTCAAGTAACGAACCTACTGTTGAAAGAGCGACGACTGCCATCGTTCCTGATAATAGAGAGCCTCATGGATATATTTCCCTCGCAACTCAAATATTCCAATTCATGAATCAACATTTGCTTGGGAGCAGAAGTATTTATGTTAGAGAATATGTAATGAATGGATTGGTCGAGCAACAAATGGTTATTCTGGCTGCCATTATCAGGGACTTGGATCATGAAGCTGCGAGGACGGAAACTGGAACAATTTCAGTTTTCTATGGAGCAACTCTAGGGGCTATGTACTCTGAATTTTCTCAGGCGTTGAGCCTTTACACACATAATTTACTAACGAGAAATACCTTGAGTGAAGCTCTGCAAAATACGCTTCTTCAACATCTGGGGGTTAGTCCTTGGTCCACAGAAAACGCCAGTACTACCGCTTGGCCCCTACAGGTTTATCCACGAACTCTCAGTGTTCTGGCACAGGTATATAAATCTTTTAAATCCTATGAAAACGTTGAAAATTGCTTAAAATTCCATGAAGTCTTATAAATCTTTCCTGGATGTTGATAAGCTTTTCTGGGTTTTCAGATCCTCTTGCTTAAACCTCAATTGGAAAAAGAAGCAGCATGTATAAGCATTTGGCACAAATTAGTCACGACGATGGTGGAAAATGTTTGTAATCCTCCAGCGACCTTCGACGCTGAGAATGAAGGTATTTGAAAATGCCAATTTCAATTTTATTTTCTTACTATTCTAGGTAAAAAATATTCTTAGATTTTGTAGGAATCCGCTAATGATTAATTTTCTTTTCAGACTTAAATGTGGAGCAAGCACAGCTGGTCTTATTTCTTTTTCACTCATTGAATTTAATGCAGAAGAAGTCAGTTTTGCTCGTGACTGGAAGTGGAGCAGTTCGATGCAGTGAAGCTGTTAAAACCCCGATGAAAGATTCGCAGATTCTCCATCTTTCGCGACTGCTGTTGCTACTTGAGTACATGATGAAACATCTTTACGATGCCCCTTCTTCTTTACTTGAACAAGTAAGTTTTCTTTAATGATTCGATAATTTGTAGCAATTATGGATAAATAATGATAGGAAAATTATTTTAAATAATGCATTTGGAGTTTTAAAAATAGGACTCTCATGTCCTCTTTTCTCAACATTTATACCATTTTTCATATCTCATATTTTATCTATCATCTACCATTTTTCATCATTTCATTCATTCTTCACTATCAAAAATAAATCAAATTCTCCAAATGCTAAAACAATGCAGACATAACAAGTCTTTACGAGATACCAGGGCCACCTCGTTGAAAGTGCCAACTGAGTGGTAGTAATGGTCTCGTACAATTCATTCTCATACTTCTGTTTTTCTAATTGCTTTTATTCTCTTCTAATACTAACCTAATCCCATTCTTATTCCAGGTCCAGTGGAATCTTCTATCTGGAACTAGTTTGGTGAGCGACGCAAAGGAAGGCAATAAACAAGCTTCTAGAATCTACACACCCTGGAAAGAAATCGAGGATAACTACAGAAAATTTAGTTCTCAGGATGAATTTTCAATGAAGCCCCGATTCTACAATTTAACACCTTCTGACTTTAACAACCAAGACACACCAAAACTTGATGGATTAGCCTGCAACTTCGTACTGGGAACTCCTGACAAAATGAAATACCCTCTCCTCGTAGATGCTCTAATCGATATCTTAAACGTTATAAACCAAACAAGCATTCCTAGAAAACAATCCGCAGATGGAAAGGATAAAATGTTCTTCACAGGATTATGCGCCACCCAATATTGCTTCTCCATCTGCTGGCGATTGCTTCTAATGTTGCCTCCATCAACCACCTACATGGGTGAGCTTCCTCTCGGAGAAGAAATTCCTGCCTCTCCCATGCTTCTGTATTCTCTAATCTGGGGACCCAGAGCCGCTTGCAAAACATTCACCGGGTGGATCAAGGACTGCCTCGTAAAACAAGGAATGTACACCCAATACGCTGAGAATCTTCTGAAAACTATTTCCTCGACTGTAACTTCTCTAAAATACGATGTCACTCTCGCGAAAAATTCAATAAAAGCTTTAATGCCTGAAGCAAACGATGAGAGGATAATGCCAAAAAGTTCTCTGCCGAAACTCAGTTCGCTTTGTATATTAGCCGCCGTCGTTGGCAAACTCCAAGTTTTAATGGATGAGAGTTTATCTAAAACGCCCAATGATAACATCGAGGCATCAAAAAACTCACAGTGCCCAGAATCTATTACATCCAATATCAACAAAATGGTCATAGATATTCTACCTCATATTTTAAAGTTAACGAAGTCAGTAGTTGCTGCGTGTAGATCCAGCGTTCTTTATCATGTTCAAGATTCTTCGGAGGCCCAGAGCAAATATACTTTGAGGGACTATACCATTTTAGATATCATCATCGCAATGAACGGAATCATCTCCATGCCTGGTGCTAGTTGGGCGTTAGATACTTCACTAGTTACTTTACTACCAAGCACAATTCGATCTGCTCTGGATAAATGGAAATCCATCAACGTCGCTCATGTTCCGTGGAATACTTATGCTAACGACATCATCCCAGCTGAAAGTTACATTCTCGCAACTATTAATCATCACATTAATCCGTTATCAGAGTTTGGAGTCTTTTCGATCAATCCTTCATTAAAGAACTTGCTTTATTCGTTAGTTACATTCATAATGGAATATGTGAACCCAACAACTGCTCCAGAAGATTCTGAGCTTCGAAATGAAGCTATAGAACTTCTTATTCCATTAACAATGGATGCAAGAACGGAATATGTTATTGAAATGGCTAATAAGACTTTGGGAAAGATCTTAGGCGATGCGGAAAGCGAAGCTAGAATTTTAAAAGTTAACCTCTTCGTTCTTTCGTACACCTACAATCTAATTGTGGATTACACCAGCAATACAGAGGAGACTATTAATGTAACGATTGACGAGCAAATCCTTAAACACTGCATTAAGTACTGGGAACATTTACTAGATAAGCCGGTTGGGTTCAAAGCTCTTGGTGAATTTTTCTCTCCAAAATCTGATCGCACTCTGGTTTCTGTTCTTTTATCCATTGCCTCGCCTCAAGCTTCTCAACAATTTGGAAGTCACGTTCTCCACTTCTTTAACAAACTTTTTAAAACTACGGAAAAGTTCAGTGATCCTAATTTAAATCGCCTATGCAGCTCCGTTTCCTACCTAACGAGCGTTGAAAATGACAAGCTTCAAACATGGTTGAGACACTTGATTCTAGGAGCAAGGAATATCCCTCCTGCTTCTAGTATCCAAACTTCTGATACTGTTACAGCGACTGTTGCTGTTGCAGGCACCGAAGAAACCCAGAAGTCTGAGGAGTCCAACAATCCTTTTAACAACGAAATTGGCTGGCAACCTCTCTTACTGGATGGAGCTACCATCAAAACTAAAAATCAAGAGTACCAGCCTCTTCAAGAAAATAACCAGCTTTTACAGGCGCTAACGAATTACATCGTTAAGGAGAACAGCAATGTCAGTAGTGGTGTGTCGGTTACTTTGCTCGAGGCTTTGATTCCTCTCGGTTATCATATTTTGTCAACAGCAATCGAAGGGGTAAGCTTTCCAGACCTAATGCATGTCATGTCAACTTTAGCCGACGTTGGACTAGATAAAGGCCACAAACTTCTCTTCAAAGCTGCAACTGGTTGGGTTGAAATCTGCAAGCTACAGTTAATGGACAAAGATCCTCAATCTTTGGACAAACCCTCACCTTACGTTGAAGCCGGATGCTGTATATTAAATTATATAGCAGACGTCGTAAGCGCAGTCTGTCCCCAGCAATTCCTTCATGACCGGGCAACAAGTCCCCCCTGGGAAGGAGTGACCCCTCTAAACGACATCAATGATAGCGATTGGAACGACGAAATCGCACACGAGGATGATGATTCTGCTGCGGAAGACTCGGACGAAGACAGTCTCTGTAATAAACTCTGTACCTTTACGATCACTCAGAAGGAGTTTATGAATCAGCACTGGTACCATTGTCATGATTGCAACATGGTAGATGGTGTTGGAGTTTGCACAGTTTGCGCTAGAGTTTGTCACCGAGGACACGATGTTACCTATGCTAAGTATGGAAACTTCTTCTGCGATTGTGGCGCCAAGGAAGACGCCTCCTGCCAAGCTCTGATGAAACGCAGTCCTCAGAGTTCGGAACACCAGGTGACTGGGAATAATGCTTCTTACTCGAATACTGCTGGAAATGACAATTTGTTATCAAGCAGTCTCAGAAGAAGAGCTTCTAGTCCTCTTCATTACAATGATAAAAACGAGAGAAGTGGAAGGGATAAACAGAAGCTCGCAATCCTTTCGAAACAACTTGAAGGATCTAAGGACTGGATTTTATCCCAACTTTGGTCGAGTGGGCTTGTCTCATCACTCGTACAATTGATGAGTAACTTAGTTCCTGCTGTGGAATCCTGTTGCAAAAAACATTCAGCAGTAGGGTGTCATTCGCGAGCCCAAAATGCTTTGAGGCAACTCCACACGTTGGACAAGAAATTTGAACACACTGATCAGCTTATGCTACCGACTTTGGGATCTCAGGAAGGCGCATTTGAGAACGTGAGAATGAATTACTCTGGAGATCAAGGACAAACAATCAGACAACTTCTCTCTGCTCACATGATTCGAAGAGTTGCAATGTGCTGTCTCTCTTCTCCTCATGGAAAAAGACAACATCTTGCAGTTTCTCACGAAAAAGGAAAAATTACTGTTTTACAGTTGAGTACTTTACTCAAGCAGGCTGATTCTTCGAAGAGGAAGTTGACTTTGACCCGCCTAGCTTCAGCGCCAATACCTTTCACAGTTCTCTCTGTAACCGGAAACCAGTGGAATGAAGATTTTCTTGCGGTTTGTGGACTGAAGGATTGCCATGTTTTGACTTTTAATAGTTCCGGAACAGTTTCTGACCATTTAGTCCTCCATCCACAATTAGAGACCGGTAATTTTATTATCAAGCCCCTCTGGTTGCCAGGTTCGCAAACACAATTGGCTCTAGTGACTGCAGACTTTGTTAAAATCTACGACTTGAGCAAAGACGCTTTGAGTCCACAGTATTACTTTTTGGTACCCGCAGGAAAAATTCGGGATTGTACATTCATTCACGCGGAGGATGGAATGTTTCATCTGTTGCTGATGTCGTCTGCTGGGTACATTTACAGTCAGGCGATGGACGAAGAAAGTCTAGCGAAGCATGGACCCTTTTATGTGACAAACACTTTAGACATTTATCATTCGGAGATCAAAGATAATGGACAAGTTGGAGGAGGAGGCGTTTCTATTTATTATTCCCACGCACTGCAGTTACTGTTTTTCAGCTACGCTTGTGGGAAGAGTTTCATCGCTCCTTTAAAGCATATGGATTCGAACATCACTGTGGTTTTCATGATTAATTTGGCAAACAAAACCAACGGAAATAAATCGAATAACAATCAGCCTCAGCCACTTTGCCAGTGGAGTGAGATAGCTAATCATCCGGGATTGGTTTGCTCTGTTTTGCAGAGTAGTAATAATCCCGTGATTCTGATGATCAAACCGGAGACCATCATGATACAGGAAATTAAGGTTGTGCCTGCGAAAGCAAAGATCATGGATATGGTGGCGATTAGACATCCTAGTTCTAATGCTGATCACAGAACAACATTAATTTTACTATGTGAAGATGGAAGTTTGCGAATTTATATGGCAGCAATGGACCAAACTGGGTTCTGGATGTCTCCTAATGTTCAACCAGTTGGAACCATGGCGACTGTAAAGCAACCTAAGAAAAAGAAAGCGGCAAAGACAGGGAAACCTCCTGGCTCAGTCTCCTTCCCAATCGATTTCTTCGAACATACCCAGGCCATGAATGATGTGGAATTTGGAGGAAATGATCTACTCCAGATTTATAACGTGGCACAGATTAAACATAGGCTGAATACCACAGGGATGTATGTGGCTTCGACGAGATCTGTTGGATTCAATGTGGAGGTCATCAACAATGATCCTACTCTAGTCATGACAGGATTCAGAGTTCAGTTGGGGAATCAGGATATTCAAAGAGCGCCGCTTTTTGTTGAGGTGAGTTGCGACTTGGGATTCAACAATTTTTATTAAAAAACTTTACGAATTAGTTAATTTAAAATTAAAACGTACTCTCTAAATCTGAATTAATGAACAATTTTCAGTGATTCTAATTTCAGGATAGTCTCAACTTTGAGACTGTCAACTCAAACTCTAATTTTTGTTGCAGGTTTTCGCTAGAAATATGAGAATTGCGCTAACTCGCAGTCGATGGTTTGATATTCCTTTAACCAGAGAGGAAAGTCTACAAGCGGATAAGAAGTTAATTATAACTTTCGGTCCATCTCAAGATGCTGAAGGTGTCATTATGGTTGATTCAATTAAAGTGTAAGTTTTCTAACTTTTATATTTTTATTTCTAATAAAAATAAATAACTCATTGATTCATTTTACAAATTCATTTTCAATATAGATACGGGAAAACTAAAGATGCATTTGGTTGGCCTGAAGAAACAGAAGAAATTCCTGGTGCGCAATCTACTTCAGCACCAATAACATCTGGTGCACCTGTGAACAACGAAAATGAAAGCGCCCTTGTTTCTCCGATTCCATTAACATCGATTGATAAGTAAGTAATAACTTTTCAATTTATTTCGTACTCAGAATTAAATTTTGATGTTTTTTCTATCACTTTTTCAAACACAATTTCTACGTTTAGTAAACCTTTCGCCTTGCTCTTTCTTGCATGAGAATTTTCCCTCAGTGTGGTTTTTATTTGCGAAATTAAATAATTTATTCAAAAATTCCTTACTCTATTTTTGTATTTTACTATAAGGAATTTTTGATTGTGAATATTTATATCGGATCTGAAAAATTAAATAGAAAAACGGCTTTCGCTGTCTAGTTTCAAGAAAGATTTTTATACAAAATTTATAATTTTTCTTTATATCAAAATGCATCAGACCAACAAAGGATGATTCTGTGAATATTGAAAGGTAAGAAGAAAATTGAAATTCCCCGTAGTTTTCGTTTTTCTACTCATTAGTGTACTTTTTGTACACAAGTGTTTCCTCGTCATCAGATCATTTAACATTTCCTTCCTTTCTCATAAAATATTTATATTATTACAGAATGACATCCAGCATTCTCGAGGTTCTTGTTTCGTCATTCACCCTCTCTTCTAACGATGATACCAAAACATCTCTAAGATCTACAGCAGTCGAGGTTGCATCGAATCTTTTGACACTACCCACACCACCAAAAGTTCAAATTCATACGACTGCACTTTTGGCTGCTCTGCATAATTCAAAATCGTTCTATCACTCTCACAAGGTAAGAGAACAAATATTTTGTTTCTTAAATTGATGCAAGGAACTAGTGGAATAATAATAAAGATTTTTTTGTAATTATTTCAGGATCAAGTTCTTCTCTCGCACGTTCTCGAGGCTTTGAACTCGATGCAAAAAATCAGCGATCCACGTAACATCGACGCTGAAAACTTTTACAGGCTTGTTCTTATTGTGAGAAACATCGCAGTCGCTCGTCCGAATAATTTAGCGAAATTTGCAGAACAACATGGATCGAAACCTATTGACGTATCGAGTAGTAAGTTTCTTTAGAAAATTATTACATTTTTGGCAGAATAGAATTTAAATTATCTTTTCATAACGTTTAACATCAATTTCCTTCTTGCTTAGTACCAGTTTTCGAGAAAGATCGACTAAATTCGCAGTGGACGTTGGATAAAAATCAGCATTTGGTGGTGCAACTGATGGACGTCTTGTGGGCGTTGCATACAGCTTATCCAAAAAATATGGCCCTGGCCCCTGTCGTAGTTCCTGGATTAACTCACACGGAAGCCACGATCCACGCAATCGTCGAAATAATTCACGCTTTTACAACTTGCGACGTTGACGGAAATACTCCTCTAGCCGCGAAACTCTACCTCCAATTACTATTGTCTTCCGACACTAGTATCAGCTTTAGTGCCAAACACGCGATTATCAGGGTATTGAGGCCTCGCTATAAACGAAGAAAGGTTTTCATACCGAGTCCGCCTCATTGCAGTACTCCAGGTTGGTTTATTTGTTTATAATTCACTTATAATTGTACAAGCTTCGAACTAGCCTCTTTTTCCCCTTTTTTTTTTGCCACCTTTCACTCTTCCATATTTGAAATATATATTCTAAGTAGTGAAATATTTCTTTAGGTGCTCCAATGGAACCAGAGGAAAGATCAGAACCAATTTCTGCTCAACCATCTCAAGAATCTGCCGAACCGGAGCAACAATATGAGATAGAAGCTGCGGATCCGATGGGCTTGCTGGGTGAAGATGGAAACCAAGCGGCAGGAGGTCGAGCTGGTAATCATCCCTTGGAAGCCCTTCTTGGTCCAGGTGGATTCCCACAACTGATGGACATAGCTCCAGCTGATGATGATGAAGTCATGGTAGAATTGGCAATCGCTCTGAGTTTGCAGGATCAGCAGGGCGGCGCAGATAATCAAGGTCCTCAGCAAGGATTCCAACAGGGACTGGCTAATATTCCAGGACTTCAGGGTTTGGAGAATTTAAGTGGACCCGAGTTGGAGCGAATTCAGGCTCTTGCTGTTCAAGGTCTCTCGCATGCTGTCGAAAGATTAAATGTTGCCGTCATGGGTCAGGAAGGAAGTCACTATTCAGATACAACTGCTTCTGCTGGAGGTTCTGATGATGAAGGCTCAACTGCAGCAACTGAGGGCAGTACTTTAAGAACGTCGCCAGCGGAACAAGGAGGAAGCGGTGGAAGCGGTGGCAGTAAAGGAAGTGAGAGCGGTGGAAGTGAATCAGGAGGTAGCGCAGTTGATAGCATAACTGGAGAACACAATGTTTCCGGGAGAAGTTCAGCTTATGGTGACAATGCTCCTGAAAGCATTCCTGCTATGAATATGGCTCAGCCACCTCGTTCCGAAACCAGTTCCGTCGGTGCTCCAACGACTTTCAGTGCCATTGAACAAGAAGAGGGACAAGAGCAAGAACGAGAACGAATATTAATTCAAGAGATAGATACTCTTGTAGAAAATACAGCTAATCTCCACGATGTGCGAGTATTGTTACTAGATAAACTAATGCAGTTTATTCCTAATTTGAACGTTTCGGGCGTTCTTGCAATTCCCTTCATGCAAGTGATTCTAATGCTTACATCTGATCTGGACGGTCAAGATGAAAGGGACAAAGCCTGTGTTGAGAGTTTGCTACATGTTTTGGTGAAAGAACTGGAAATGGACAATCCTAATACCAGTGACATTTGTCAACGTAGCAATAAAAGAGAAGTCCATCTTGTGATAATGCGTTTGTTGAGTGTTTTGATGTCAAGGTCAAAATGTAGTTCAAAGGGTCAAACAGATAATCCAAACTTCGTATCTCAGACAGCAGCAGCTATTCTAAGCAATGCAGGGGTTATTGACTACTGTTTGAATTTGCTGAAAGCTCTACTCGAGTACTGGAAAAATACTTCTACTGAAGAATCTGGAAATGTAATTGGAGGACAGTTGCTCAGAGATCACCTTATCAGTTCTCCTCCTGATATGTCACCTTTCTTCTTAAAGCAGTACGTCAAAGGACATGCGAGTGATGTTTTCGAACCCTATCCTCAATTATTAACTGAAATGGCACTCAAGGTGCCTTACCAAGTGCACAAATATGCTGAGAACGCAACCCTACAACCAGCTTTTGACCATCAGGCATGGTACTATTACCTTTGTGAATATATGATGTCTTATCAAACTCCTTTCGTAAGAAGACAAGTTCGCAAATTATTGCTCTTCATCTGTGGAAACAAGGAGAAATATCGTCAATTAAGAGATTTACACTCCTTAGTATCTCATGTGCAGTCAGTACAGCAATGCTGCAACACCGGAGGCTATGATCCTCTCCAGTCCCAACCAATCTCAATAAATTTGCCTTACGACTCACTCGTCGAGCTGATAGAACACCTCAAGTGCTGCGTTGATGTTGCAACTAGTCGAACCGGGAACTGGCAAAGATTTTGCTCCAAGCAAAACACAGTTCTCTCGTACCTCTTCACTATCTCAACTCTCCTAGATGAAGGCGTCAGTCCCACTGTTCTTCAGTTACTTCAATGTGCGATTTGTTCAAGCAAATCTAAAGACACTAAAACTAAGGACTCGAAACCAGGTTCTACTACAAAAGAAAGAAGAGACCGCGAGAAGTCTGAAGATTCTGATACCGAAGCAAAATTCGAAGAAGCTCAATGTATTTCCCTAGTCGAGCAGATTCAGCAACAAGTTTCTCCAGCTCTTCTCACAAAATTCATCCAGACTTTCCTCCTCGAAGCCAACAACACCAACGTTCGTTGGCAAGCTCACTCCTTAATTCTCGCTATCTACAAAAACTGCGGTCCATCAAATCAGGAAATCCTTCTGGACCTTCTCTGGCGATTGTGGCCTCTTCTCCCCATGTATGGAAGAAAAGCTGCTCAATTCGTAGATCTCCTTGGCTACTTTTCTCTCAAGACTCCTCACACTGGGAATAAAATGCACGCCTACATGGAACAAGCAGTCGCAGTTCTTCACGCGCAGAATCAATTATTGTCCCGTCATCCCAACGCAAACTTATACGCCAATCTCGCTCAATTCGTGGAACTTGATGGCTATTATCTAGAAAGTGAGCCGTGCCTCGTATGCAACAACCCTGAAGTACCAATGTCGACGATCAAACTGTCATCAATTAAAGTTGACTCGAAATTCACGACAACCACACAAATTGTTAAACTCGTGGGCAGTCACACGATCAGTCGCATCATCTTGCGAATTGGAGACTTGAAGAGGACAAAGATGGTTCGGACTATCAACGTTTTCTACAATAACAGATCCGTCCAAGCTGTCGTCGAGTTAAAAAACAAGCCAGCCATGTGGCACAAGGCGAAGAAAATTACTCTCGCCCAGGGCCAGACCGAGATTAAAATAGAATTCCCATTGCCAATCGTCGCTTGTAATTTAATGATAGAGTATGCTGATTTCTATGAGAATATCCAAGCCTCTTCAGAAACTCTTCAGTGTCCTAGATGCTCAGCCAGCGTTCCCGCAAATCCGGGAGTTTGCGCCAACTGTGGAGAGAATGTTTTCCAATGCCACAAATGTCGGGCGATCAATTATGACGAGAAAGATCCGTTCTTGTGTCACGCTTGTGGCTTTTGTAAATATGCAAAGTTTGATTATACCTTAACTGGAAGACCTTGTTGTGCAGTTGATCCTATAGAAAGTGACGATGATCGGAAAAAAACAGTCGCGACGATTAATACGCTTTTAGAAAAAGCAGACAGAGTTTACAAGAGTTTGATTTCGAATAAGCCAACCCTGGAGATGTTCCTCGTGAAGATCTCCGAGCATCGTTCAGATAGAAGTTTGGAAGAAGGAGTCCAAGTCGCTGGAAGCACGCAAATTAATAGAGCGATTCAACTACTTGCCCAGAAGTATTGCGGGGAGTGCAAAACTTCTTTTGAGGAATTAAGCAAGATTATTCAGCGTGTCCTCGCCTGTCGGAGGGAACTAGTTGCTTATGACAGAAACCAAAGGGGGCAGACTGTGATACAATATCATCAAGCCTCCACTTCTGATGGGTCAGTCAGGGATGAACCGATCGCTCCCAATGCGGGAAGATGTTACGGTTGTGCCTCTGCAGCGACAGAACACTGTTTAACGCTTCTCCGAGCTTTAGCAACCAACACAGCTGCAAGGGAAGTTTTGTGCAAGCAAGGACTTATTCAAGAACTGGTAGAAAATAATTTAAGAAAAGGAACTGTTCAAGTTCAGGAGGAAGTTCGACAGCTTCTCTGCCTCGTAACGAGAGACAACATCGATTCGACGCAGGAACTTTGCTCGCTTTTAGCCAACAGAGTCACGATGACTCTACAAGGTCGAGTAGCCACTCACGATTTATCTATGGCAGTTCGCCACGAAATGGCACTTCTTGCAGCTTTGGTGCAGAAAGAAGATTCATGCTGGGAACAGAAACTCAGATGTGTGATGCAGCTTTTCTTACTTGCTTGTAAGGATTCAAAGAGCCCTGTCGTGATGGAAAGTATCATCCTACCTTGTATGAAGATTCTTCAGGGTGTGATAAAACCAGAACAACCGCTTTCGAAGAAGAACAAGGACAAGAATGTGGAATCTCTAGCGACGATACAACCACCACCGGGGATTAGTATTGATATTGGAAGATGGTTGAGCGGTGATTCGAAACACACTTACACTGATTGGTTGCAGAAAATGCCATCGAGGAAGTCGGAAGTTGGCCCCAGCAAACAATTAACGAAAGAAGAAGCAAGGATTGTTTATCTGATGGAAAAATACGGACATCGTTGGCACAACAGATGTCATCGTCTAAGGGATGTGAAACCGTTGAAGCTAGTCGATGAAGCATGGTTAAAGGAAGTTCTTTTTAATCCTAGTTCAAGGCTCGCGAGACAAGTTGCCTGCACGATGGTGGAAAGTCTTTGTCAAGGAATGGAGCGGAAGAAAGAACTTTTAGTTCTTTTGACAAATTATCTGGAGGAAGTCCACACGGCGGGAGAAAGCAGCGCAGAATTTCTGTCTCTTTATCAAAGCCTAATTAGGCAATCTCCCTGGAAACAATTCCTGGCGGTGAGAGGAGTTTTGACTCTTCTAGCTGAGTTGCTAACTAGAGAGATAGAGGAGTTACATCGGTTGGAGGAGACAACTCTCACGAGTGATCTCGCCCAGGGTTATTCGCTCAAGATGTTGACAGAGCTTCTGGCCACTTTCCTTGAACAAGATAACATCAAGCAGCATTATAAAGGAAGACTCGTCGGTGCTGTCCTTAATGGCTATTTATCTCTGAGAAGATTGGTAGTCCAGAGAACGAGGTTGATTGATGACACACAGGAAAAGCTTCTGGAACTTCTGGAGGAGATGACGACTGGAACAGAGGAAGAGACAAAAGCATTTATGGCGGTTTGCGTTGAAACTGTTCAGAAGTATAGTCCACAGGATGTGAGAACACCCGTCTTTATTTTCGAAAGGCTTTGCTCGATTATTTACCCGGAGGAGAACGATGTCGGAGAATTCTTTCTCACTTTGGAAAAAGATCCTCAGCAAGAGGACTTCCTTCAAGGAAGAATGTTGGGCAATCCCTACAGTAGTTTGGAACCTGGACTTGGTCCTTTGATGAGAGATGTGAAAAATAAGATCTGTCAGGATTGTGAACTCGTCGCACTTTTGGAAGACGATAATGGAATGGAGCTTCTTGTAAATAACAAAATTATCAGCCTCGACCTGCCAGTGAAGGAGGTGTACAAAAAGATTTGGGTAGTCGAAGGTGGCGAATGCGACGCAATGAGAGTTGTCTACCGAATGAGAGGACTTCTTGGAGACGCTACAGAAGAGTTTGTAGAGACTTTGAATGCCAATACTGAACAGGAAGTTAATAACGAGGAGGTGTACAAAATGGCGAACGTCTTGGCGGATTGTGGAGGATTGGAAGTGATGTTGGATCGACTTGCAGCGATACAAGACGTCAGTAGAGCAAGACCTTTGCTTCAAGTTCTTCTGAAGCTTTTCCGCCTGTCAGTAAAGGTCAAGAAGAACCAGGAGGTTCTCAGCAGACCGGAATTAAAAGCTGTTTCTGTATTATTGGATGTTCTTCAAAGGTGTTTGGAAACAGAATCAGACAGTTCACAGGTAAGGACGTCAATCTCATTTTTTAGGTCAAATTCTGATTTATTTAAATTTAAGGCTTTGATTGAAAGAGTTTGATTATACTAATTGTTCTTATTTGCAGGCTAAAGTCACAGAGCAGTTGCTGGATATCATGGAGAACATTTTGGCGAACGCCGCTGCACAGCCTTTGAATTCCTTCGAAGCGTTTTCAAAGACTTTAGGAGGAGTCGATCACATCAAGGCGCTCTTGTCCTGTACACAGTCAGCAGCAGTGAGGCAGAGTCACAGTGTTCTGTTGCACTTGGCGAGGGTTTTGGCAGCTCTGACTTATGGAAATGAAGAGAAAATGGCTCTCTTGTGTGACTATTTTAAGCCAGTATTGAACTTTTATAAATTCGATTATGAACATACAACGGAGGATGAACAGAAGTTGGAGTTGTTCTGTATTCTGACCCAGGGAATTGAAAGAAACGCGATTGGAAACACGTTAAAGGATCATATTATTGGAATGGGCATTGTCAAGGACGCTTTTGAGTACATAACGATGCATGCTCCTTGTGTGAAACCTACATTACTGAGGACGGATAGTGATGAACTCAAGGAGTTTATATCGAAGCCTGCTTTGAAATATATCTTGAGGTTCCTTACGGGTCTGGCGACGGATCATGAACCTACACAGTTAGCAGTCTCGCAAGCGATTATCAGCATTATCCATAGATTGGAACAAGTGTCTTCGGATGAACATGTTGGTTCTTTAGCGGAGAACTTGTTGGAAGCACTTTGTACAAATAAGACAGTGTCGGAGTTGATCGAAGAGGCGAGACAGCACACAAGGAGTGAGAAGAAGAGGCTGGCAATGGCAATGAGGGAGAGACAGTTGGGAGCTCTAGGAATGAGGACGAATGATAAAGGTCAAGTCACAGCGAGTGGGACGATTCTTCAGCAAATGGAGGATTTGGGAGACGAGACGGGACTTATTTGTGTCATCTGCAGGGAGGGATACAAGTTTAAACCCAATCTGGTGCTGGGAATCTACACCTTTACGAAACGCTGCAACGTCGAGGAGTTCGAGACGAAGCAGAGGAAGACTGTAGGCTACACTACAGTGACTCACTTTAATGTGGTACACGTCGATTGTCACATGTCAGCAGTTCGATTAGCACGAGCTAGGGATGAATGGGAGAGTGCCGCTTTGCAAAATGCCAACACCAAGTGTAACGGTTTACTGCCACTTTGGGGACCTCAAGTTCCTGAGTCTGCGTTTGCGAGCTGCTTGGCGAGACACAATACCTATTTACAGGAATGTACAGGACATCGCGACATTTCTTACTCCTCGACGATCCACGATTTAAAGTTGCTCCTCCTGCGATTTGCTCAGGAAAAAAGCTTCCACGAGGACACGGGTGGAGGTGGACCTCAATCAAATATGCACATAATACCTTACCTTATTCACATGGCTCTCTACGTCATCAATACGTAAGTTCTAATTTATATTCTATTAAATAGTATATAAGTAGTATGAATACATAGTATCTCCATTTTATAAATTTACAGAGTTTTATTCAATTTTCAACTTTTTATTTTGCAGAACAAGATCGGCATCGAGAGAAGAGAAGGCGCACATGTCCTATTTACAATCATCTGCCAATTCTTCGTGGCTCGAGAATTGTTACGAAGCTGATGGACCGTTTTATCAGTGCACTCTCTCACTCCTCATAATGCCGCCCGCCCAATGGAATATATACAAAATCACCCATTTGAAGAGACTTATAATCCTCGCTCAACAGAGATATATTTCTCCTATGTCGTCTACGAAAACTTTATCCGACGCTACGGTGAAAGACTACTCAGTTTACAAGAGTGCGCTCATCTTTTTCGGTCTCGTCGACTGCATATACAATAACTTTTTCAAGGTGCGTAAAAAAACTTTCGAAGTTTCCAAATTCGAGTGCTTTTTTAAGTTAAAGACTTCTTGACAACAGCCATACCACGTTGAAAACACAAGTTCTCATCCGATTACTTAAGTTAAGCAACATTGGGCACGGTTAGTACTTGGATGGGCGATCACTTGGGAATACCGTGTGCTGTTGTCATTTACGTTACTTGATTATCGCTGTATGTGTAAAGCTTTAGATGATGGCACAAGCTAATGTACCAAACTTAATAACCTTCATTTGTCTTTTACAGAAAGCCAGCGTCTCATCGGACGATCAATGGCCGTCAATTTTAGCTGAATATATTAGGCACAATGACGAGGCTTTGCTCAAAGCTTCAGAACGCGTTTTGGCAACTTATAGAGATGAACTGTTGCCTTGTGAATCATTTGAAGAATTTTGTGATGTTGTTGGTAAGTGGAAAATTCAGCTTTAAATTTTTTAAAAATATATTTAAATAATTATTTATTATAGGGGAGGCCACTGAATTAGTGGGGGTTTTCTGAAGGATAATATTTAAAAAAATATATATATAAAACATGTTACCAAAATACAATTTTCTTTAAATAAATTATTTTAATCAATAAAATCACTATGATTATTAAACTGAACTATATGTGATTTCTTTTTCAGGATTAATTGTCGAAATAACAGATCCCTCGTCGTTCATAAGTGAAGTCTTGCAAGAACATGCTTAGAGTGATTGGAAGCACGTACCCTTCTGAAACGCTTTCTTACATCTCCAATTCTTCGAGTGCGAAAAAAACTACCCGAGTGCATATTTTTAGTTTTTTATGACACGAACTGAAACGGCTTACCGAAGCCTTTGATTATTGTGAAATTTGTCCAAATGTCGCTAGATTGGGATACATCATTGTGTTTGTTGCAACTAATGAATTTGTATAACGATCGACATTAAAAGGCGTTCTTATTTATGTATAAGCCTGTATGAATATAATTATGAACATAAAAGTTGTGCTTTAACGAAATTCGATATAATAAAATGTTTGCAGATGTTAAGTTCACCCTTCATATTTCTTTACACAGAG
>JAUEJJ010000047.1:14911210-14922131 GCA_032164275.1 Synergus coniferae | reverse complement strand
ATTTTCGAGTATTGTTAATGCAAGAAGCCAGCGTGAATCCGTTATTAATATAAAGCACGGAACTCTCGTCTAAACGCAGAAAGCTAATCGTCATGTCGTTTTGATGAAATGCGGAAGACGTTTGACAGTTTGACAATATATACAGGGGAACGGCAACCAGGCGAAAATGGAAATTGGACTCGAGCGAGTATAGTACTTAATGAGTTTCTGAGCCAGGCGAAAATTCTTGCTGATGATCGCTCTTAAGGTTCAGGAATAAATAATGTGCTTGCACGCGGAACAACCAAACCACGCAAGTATGTATCGCATCAGTCACAGCAACAGCGACTTACGAGGATTAATGGAACTCTTATATTGAGTATGAAAAATAGCGGTTCTAAAATTGTATCTGGTCTCGTTCTGTTACTTCCTGTGTTCACAAATTAGTTTGAATCTCTAAAGTTTCCAAAAAATTGAAAATAATTTAATTCCAGAGAATTTGATGAAATTTAATTACAAAGAATTGAAAGAATTGAACAGGTTGCTGATCTCTTAAATTAAAGTTAAATTTTTTTAAAATTAAATCTTACAAATTGGACAAGCCACTTATCTTAATTAAAATGAAAACTCAAGATAAAGAAACAATCTCTTAAGTGAAGTCAGATTTGTTAGTGGAATAGTTTTTCTCGCGCACACAATCGGCAATAATTTTCGATAATTATTTTTCTGAGGCGTATGGAATATGCGTATGTTTTCTATTCTCATGGGAATGACTTTTCGCATAAAAAAGTTGTATTCTTTAATCACTATTCACGTTTCGCGATGTGTTTCAATATTTCTATGGTACAAGGTACAAGATGTAGGTAAACGGTACGGTAAATATCAATCCTGTAATCAGAGATAATACCGTTTGTAACTGGAAACGGTAATGGTTACTTTATATTAAAGTTACATAAAAACTCATTAAGTATCCAGCCTAAGCTGTGTGCATTTATACATTGTGTATGATAAACGGCGTTGCGATAAACTGCATGAAAACCTGGGAAATAAAACTGCGCGGTCGCATAATTGCAAATCATTGGTTTTGTGACGGAGCAACGAAGTAAATTATATTTCAGACTATGAAGCATATCGTGCGAAAAGAATAAAACGCCGTTTGAATTTATAACATGTAATTTTTGTAAAAGAATACTATTAGAAATTTGTAACTGTTTCTTGAGTATGCGATCAATTTTCAGGCTTGTACGAATTACTCACCGATTGAAAGCTAAAAAGTGGGTAAAGATTTTTCAAAATCCCTTGATCATTAATTCATTTTTCGGTTTCCCGGCCGAGCAACCATTCTCAGAAAGCAGTTAGCTTTTTTTCGGCTCAAACTAAATCTTTTTAGATTCTATTCAATGAACAAGAATAAGAGAATTTAATTAAACTTCCTACTATGTGTCTATTAATGCACTTAATGATTTTCGAATTTCTGATTAATGACACTACCAAACAACAAAAGCTTCCACAGATTGTTTTCCCATACAAATACATAAAAGAAGAAGCGTGAAAACGAGAACTTACCTTTCATTCGAGAGCCTGTTGTTATGCTGGGGCTGCTGAGGTCCTTCTTTCTCGCGAATAGTTCTTCCAATTCCACTAATTTTTTGTGGAGGGTCTCTAAGAGCAAAACTCTTCGCATAATGACCGAGATGAAGTTCCTTGCGGTTAAACATTTCCCTCATGTCTCGAGGATAACTTGAATAAAATCGCACCCAGGACATGTACGCTGCAAAATAAAATAAAATTAAGTTCTTTCAAATTTTACACTTTCAAACTAATTTGAATTAAAAGCCTTGGAAGCCTAAAAGTAAATAATGCCATGCGTTATATTTTTCCTATTATTAATTAGCTTCACAGAGTTCCTCGCGAGCGTATAATAATTTTGGTTCATTATAAATAAGAATACAAAAGACTGAAGAGAATACTCAAATACAAATTTCCACATAAAATTCTCATTTTCAATTTAAAATTGAGAAATAAATTTCGTTAATGGAATTTTTATGAGTATTATCTGACAATATCAGGAGTTACATAAAAGGATTGTCACGCGAGCAAAGCGCTTTGTGCGAACATGGCATTGTGTACCATTGCGGTCATCAAGATTAAACGATTACTATATCATTTTTTAATGTTCTGGATTTTACATCCAGGGAAGACTAAATTATTAGCCAAAATTCAACATGGCGTAAGCTCCGTAATTTTGAAAATTTTCAATTTTTTTCGCCGAACAAGTTTAGATTTTATGAGTGTAACTGAGATCACGTGTAAAGTAGTACATAATCATTGAGATATGTGCGCCCTTATTAATTGTGGTTCCATTAGGTTCCACGGGGGTGGCAACAAATTCTATAGGGTACCCTGTAGTGCTCTATTAAGGGGCATTAGCTAGGGTCGAGTCAAGTGCTGCGGCTAATACTCCTAATACTAACCCCTGGCTTCTGTACGGGTGAGAAAGTCGAGAGTTTCTGGGTTCTGAGAGAACTCAACATGTGCTCATCGTTCAACCATAGCGAAAACGTGCCATTTTTCTATCTCATGAAGTGTGCAGCATTTATGACCTAAAATGCCTTTGAAGAGATTCAAAGAGGAAAATTAATCGAGTAAAACATTTCACAACTGCTTTTATAATCAAGGTTCATGAATGTTTTTTGGCCAAATTTATTTTCCAAATTATCTCAGGGAATTATTTTGTCAAGTATGTCAAATGATTTTAAATGTTATTAAAGAATTCTAAAGGTTTTAAAAATATTTTTTAAAAGTAATCAGTAGTCAGACTTTGGCGTGCAGAAAACTTGCAGCGGCCATGACCTTTAAGCTAAAAACTTAAGGATTCTCTAAAGAGTCTAACGAGACCATAAGTCTTGGCAACGCTTTCAGTCTTCAGTTCCGTCAGTTTCTTTGCGCATTTCCGGCTTTCCTCGACGAAGGAAACCACCAGGCAATCTTTCTCGACTTGCGGTGTCGACGTCGAAGCTAATGTTCGCTAAGGAAAAGAGGAGAAATGTTTTTCTCCATTTAACACATAAATCTGACGAATGCTGGTGTGTTATTCGTACTCGCTAAGGGTGAGTAGTAGTAAGAGAGAAAGATAAAGGGAGAAACAGAGAAAGTGAGAGAGAAAGAGACGGGGGGGGGTAGGAGCTGCACAGCGGCCCACACAGGGTGGCATTGTTCCTAAGTGATGTAACTGCGTCTTATTGTATTTGTATCCTGTATCGTATTGTTAAGAGTCTCTCGCCACAAAGCGTAAGTGGTTTTGGCGGAAGCCACATTCAGTGGTTGGATTGTGTCGGCCCCTAGAGCCACCCCCTTTCAGAAAGGCGTGCGAGCAGATACACCCTCTACGAACTAACTCACGACTATTATCCCCTTGTAAAAACACTCTTAATCGCAAAAAAACTGCATTTTCCAACTTAAAAATGCGAACTCTTGACCTTATTTAACAAATATTATAATCAAAGGATTTTCCCTCTCAGTGGAACTTTCATTTTACAGAAAGTGTGTAGTCTAAAATTGAAAACATTTTAGGTTGTTAAAAATAAGATTTTCTCCTACTCAAACTGATTAAATAACAATGTACAATTTTATTCATCGAGGTATTTGAAGGTGGTATTTAATATCATCGATAAATCTTGCAATAGATTTTCAGCTTTAGAAATTGTAGCTTTAAAAGGTTTATCAAGCTTAGGCATGGTTTTTGAGCAGTTAGCCACTTTGAGTGACGCTACACAGCTTACCACTTGACCACACCTTTGCTTGTATCGAGTGATTGATAGATTAATTGTGGCTGGATTTTGACCCCCGAAAGGCCTTTACGATCGAACTATTTATCATGGTCTTCCATTCAGCCATTCTCAGATCAATAGAGTTTATTTACCATGCCAAATTTCACTTAAAACCCGAAATTTGATTCATTCTGTATTATAATCCATAATCGTCAATTTCATAAATCAACCTGACTAGATTTCAAATAAACAATATTTGTTAGAACCGACTTTTCCTTTAAATATAGTAAGAATTCTTTAGATGAGATTCTCAGATTCTAGATTGTAGAAACTATTGTGAAAATGCCACTAACTTGAAGTTTTAGAGACACTTTTATCCCCTTTTGAAGATGCGATTCTATTATACGGAAGCTAGAGGTTTCAGAAAGAACTTGGCTACTTAGAAGATCAAAAGGTCAGATGTGAAGCACGTGACAGAGATACGAGAATAATGGTTTCTGTACGGTGGCTACCACAGAAATATATTTAATTCGTGACTGAAGAGGGGAATAGAGAGTTAGAGGGAGAAGTGGAAATCTCACTAATTCGTAACATTATCACCCTAATAGAGTCGAACAGCCCTCAATAGCGAGAACTGCTCCATAGAACAAACCCTTAGGCTACGACCCTCGCCACACTGAACTAAGGGATTCATCCACTATGTTTCGTCTCACGTTGAGTGTTTATACTCTATTCATCCTAACTCTAGGTGGCTGCAAAACTTCAGTTTTTGTATTCTAAAAAAAATACAAATTTCAAATTAATTCAAATTTCATTAATTTATCTACAACCATCTTCGAGTTATCGTGTTAAAAAAAAAAACTTAAAAAGAAAAAAAATGTTTACTTTAAAATTTTTACCACTAATAAGCTTCCTCTATGAGGAAATAAAATAGATTAATTCAGAAATAGCTCCCGAAAACTGTTCCGCATCACACTATGATGAAACGATTTCCACTAAAATCACTATTGCCCAACTCGACATTAGTTTGCGGTAATAAAATCTGATAAACGAGCACCAAAGCGTGATTTATAAAAAAGAAAGAGAACCTCACAAACTCGTGGTGACGTCAGAAAAAGAGAAGAAATCGTAGGAGGAACCTCGCTGAATATCTATAGTAAGGGCGCATCACACCCCACTGAGCGAATACGAGTCGTCGCATCGTAATGGATTTATTATTGCCGAAAATAAATTCTTCCCCATAACGACCCTAATAGAGTAACCATGGTATGGCAAACAAGATCATCCTTCCTCATCCATGGACTATGTAAATACGCGAGTACCATACTGGGGAAAAAGAGAGAAAAGAAGAAAGAAAAAAAAGACGAGACCGTATGGGGTGACTTTATATGCAATTGGGGTGCCGGTGGAATTGGTTTAGTCTTCTCCAGAGTCAACCCCTCTCCAACTAAATCAAGATCGTTGTCTTTCATCGAACAGGGCGATTAAATGTCTCCAGAGTTGACAAAATTAGATTATGGAAATGATCGCAAAAACGAGCTAAAAACTCTTATAGAAGAGAGCATTAATGACTCAATCTCACCCTTGCAAGCCTTTTCGTGGAGTCTTTTGTCCGTGATCACCAAATTCTCGAACTCGTTTTGAAGCGCTATAGCTGCCGCTTCTACTGAACGGTGTCTTGAAAGGGGGCCCAAGAGCTTGTTTAAAACATCGTTCATGTCCTCTTGTTTGATCCTGATCCTCCGCGATTCCAACATCCGGACGAATTCGGTTTCCGGGGGTGTTAGGAAAATTGTCGCTATTCCTGAAGAACCTGCTCGAGCTGTTCTACCGATTCGGTGGACATAGTCTCTTGCTGATAAGGGACCCGTGTATTGAATTACAGTGTTCACTTTTGGCATGTCTAATCCTCGAGCTGCTACGTCCTGTAAATATAAATTTAACATTAGAATTCATTAAACTAAAATTTTTAAATTCATTTTACAGATTTAATTTAAATCGATCGTGAGTAGGAAATAATCCAACCCCGTGGCGAGAATGTCAGAAGTCTTGGCGGTTTGCTCTTACAAATGTCTTACAAAAGCGGGCAGGTTTCTCGTTTTGTAACCAGTATGCTGAAACACACGTACGCAGTTTGTAACGACGCCCGCTGCGGACCCCGACGGCGAACGTTTGAGTTGAACCCTTGCTTTCAGTTGGTTTCAGTCCACTCTCTATGTTTGGCTAGCCAATGATTTAGTAGCGCGAGCACTCGAAATATCCTACTTGATAGCCCGAGAAACCCTGCCACCAGTGGGGGGTGGCCAAAATTCCTTCACGAAACGATTGCGTTTTTTAAATCGTTTTTGCAAATATTAATTCGATGCTAGCATCCTCTGAGAGTTAAGTCGAGTGGTCGATAAAGACAAATTTAGATCAGATAAATCGATTCCATTTAAAATTTACAGGGTTTGGCGGTCATTCAAATTTAAATTAAAATTTTCAACTAAAAAAAAAAGAATTTTTAAGCAAAAATAATTGAATTTGCAACAAAAAATAGTCGAATGTTCAATCAAAAAAGTGAATCTTTAACCGAATACTTTACATTTCAATCAAACAAAGGAATTTTCAACAAAGAAAATTGATTTTGTTGATTCACTCCACATTTAAGTGAAAAACGAAAAAAATAAGACTTAATTCACAAATTTTATAATGCAATCACAAGCTCTTGATTAAATTAGCTAAGACAGGAATTCAACGAACCGGTTATATGCCACTGGATTTAGGTCGATGATACCGACATTCACGAAGGCGATTAATAGCAGCGATTAAAACAAACGATCGTTTAAGAGTCGGCCAGAATGACCTGGGATCGGAAACGGATAGCCGCTCAAAACATCTCACTTGGTCCATAGATCATCGAAACTGAATCTACCATTGAGCCTGCTGTGCACATTCGACCAATGCTCCAGCATTTCACGGGAAAATTAATAATACCACTCAGATGACCTCTTTTTCTAACTTCAAACATAATTATAATTTATACGTATTTAATAAACTGCTGGGCTGAAAATACGAAAAAATTTTTAGTCTGTTAAATTAAATTTAAGTAACAGATTTTAAAGAATTCAAAAAAATTGTTTATGTTTTCAAATTACTTCAAAATGTTGAAACTCTTCTGAATTCTTTTGAAATTCCTTTAAAATTCCTTAAAATCAGTTGGTAGTTCTGGTCTCGATTCTAATTTAAAGGGAGCGGATACAAATCAAAACAATAGGTGAAAACAAAATGTGGCTTCAGATTTTAAGAATGTATTTTCGATATAATTGCAACCGCCTTCTCATGAGAGGATCAAGACTTAAGATTCTAAGTCGGGAGTGCGTTGCTATTCAGAAACTAGATCATAATTAATAACTAACGGCGGAGATGGTTCCGTTCTGAAATATGAAATACGCGGTGGGTCGTAAATAAAGTGATACCGCAATACGCGGCTTCCGCGATCATAAAAATTAATAGTAATATTAAAGAACTGAAGAAAAAAACACAAGGAGCGAAAGAAAAGCAAAATTATATACAAGAGTGGGCAACTGGGCACACCCAAGATTGTAAATTAGGCCGTGGCTTATTCTTTCAACGGGAATTTAATATCTTTGGACCCACGCTGCGTTCGGAGGTTAAAAATTATGCGCGCGTATGAAACCTGCGTAACGAGTATAATTATCATTGTCAGTTGGTTCTAAACCACTGGTTATTATCCCAGCTAACTTTGTATATTAACATTTTCTCCTTAACTCTACTTCTTTGATGAGAGAAAAGATCAATTAATTTTTATCAATTCTTTTTAGTTCTTTTCAATTATTTTGAATTTCATAGAATTCTTGTTCATATTAATAATTTTTCTGCATAAATCTATAGTACTAAGTAGAAGATTTTTTTCATAGATTCTTCATTTTGTTGTTAATAACAGAGATAAATGATGAGAATCTAAAAAAAAAAATCAAGCAGAGCTAAATAACTCAAGGGAAGCAATTAGCAGAATAGATTCTGAGAAACAGAAATTATAGATCACTCATATATTGAACCAATTTGCAAATTGTCTCAGCGCGTTTTCAATCGTCGTTAAATTGCTTTATAATGGCTAAAGCAAACCGACTGTTACGCGCAGTATTGCATTGCTGCAATATCTAATAGCTTTCAGATCGTTACAGATAAAATGTGTTTCGACACTTACATTTATCGAATAACGGATCGAGATAGATAGTCCGGTAATTCTTCGATTGCATGGAACCAATAGATAATTGTTAGAAATTGTTTTGTTGCGAGGAAATCAGGACTTGTGAATTAAAATTCTTATGTTCAAGGATAAAAAATTCCAGAAAATTGATATAATTAATTTAATTTATTAATCTTACTCACTGTGCACAGCAACACCCCACTTTTCGCCAACCTGAAGGTTTTGAAGACTTCCGTTCTTTCTTGTTGCGACATGCTGCCATGAAGTTTGAAAAATTCAACGTCTACGAGTGGATCAGAATCTTCATCGTTTTCATCTTCCGGTTTGGACAAAACATTTGATAAAATATCTGTGTGGAAGTCAATCATGTCTTGCGTTGCCATGAAAACTAATATTTTGTGCTGTCCGGAAGTCTAGATAAAAAAATATTATAGATATAAACTGAAATTTTCAAAATAAAATTAAATAAAAATTCGCAAAATATTTTAAATAAATTAAAAACTTTACCTGACATTTTCCTGCAATGTAAGCACTTAAAGCAACCATCCTCAATTTCGGTGGAGTGACAATGTAGCTCTGAGTTACACTTTGAGGAACAACTAAATCTTCATTTATATCGCTAGTATGATCACCGAACATTTCTAAATTTTCTTTAGCAGCATCAACGAAAACAGGATTATTCATAGTGAGGCCAGCAAGTTTTTCTACTGCTTGAGTTAAAGTAGCAGAAAGTAAAATTGTCTGTCTACCATGATTTGAACCAACAGAAATAATCTTAGAATTTTTTCCACCTAGTTTCACCTCTGTAGTTTTTTTTCCTTTTCCAATCGTCTTTTTATTTTCCTTAATAGGAAAATTTTCCTCATTATCAGAATTTTCATCTGAACTGGAATGGTACTTTCTTTTTATCGAAAAATTCTCCTCTTCACATTCAGACTCGTCTGATTTTTCAAATTCGTCTTCCTTTAACTCGATTTTTTCGGCATTCGACTCGTCACTGCATTTGGTTTTATTGTTTTGACGAAGCATTTCCATGGCATCGTATCCTGTTTCTGTCGGATCTGATGATGAAATTTTTAGGGCTGAGACTATTCTAAAATATAATTAAATAAATAAATACTGACTTAAAGTAAAAATATATTAGACTATATTTTGTGTCCATAAAAATGTTGAAATTATAATTACTCTGAGATATCTTTTTCGTATCCCATATCAAGCATGCGATCAGCTTCGTCCAAAACAAAACAAGAAACGTCGGTTAATTTGAGGGCTTCTGTGTGTTTTATATGATCTAATAATCTCCCAGGAGTTGCGACTAAAATATTACATCCACGTCTCAATCTTGCTTTTTCGGCTTTTCTTTTTTCTCCGCCGACTAAATAACCCGGGACAATCCAAGTGAAGGGCTACAATTTATATTAATATTGTGCATTTACTTAATTTTCTTCTTCATATAATCGTTAAAACTTAAAATACGAAATTAACTCACTTTTATAAGCTTTAAAAAACACTCGTAAGTTTGCAAAGCAAGTTCCCTCGTTGGAACAACAACAAGAGCTTTTAATCCACTACTTCTCGATAATTTTGGCGTAATCTTTTGCAAAGATTCAATTATGGGCAAAGCATAGGCGAGGGTTTTTCCAGAACCAGTCTGAGATCTGATTAAAACATCTTTCCCCGACAGTATTTGAGGAATTGCTTTTTGTTGGACTGTAGTCATTTTAGTTATCTGCATATTTTGTTCTAAATTCGATACCTAGTAAATAAAACCAGTTACTACAAAGAATCAATAAGTAATTAATCTTTTAATAAATTAAAATAAAACTTATTACAATACGAACCGAAAATGGGTGAATTTCAAGATCGCTAAAATTGACTCCAGAAAATACTTTTTCCTGGACAGGTTTCACAAATCTTTGACCCATAGTTGGCACTTCTGGATTATTACCAAAAAGTGAAGAAATTTTCCCAGTTGATTGATTCATTTCTCTCTCATTTTTGCCTCCTGATTTTTTATTAATTCTATTATTTTTCTCCTTGTACTTATTTCGCTTTTTATCGAATTCCACCTGCTTGTCTTTCCCTTCACCAAAAGTTTCCCTATTTTCAAAATTGTCTTGGGTCTTTGATTTCCAAGTGGAAATTCGTAAATCTGAATCGACTGTACTTTTGTCTTTAGAGTTTTCAAGTGTAGGAAAGGAAAAACTTGAATCTGATTTATTCGAACCTTTAGAAAAAATTTCAGAGAGAGATTTCTGATCTTTTGAATCACTATTTTTTTTCTTCAAGACTTTAGGCTTACTCGTATTTTCCTTTGTATTTTTAACAAATTTAACAATCGCCTGCGAATCTGAAATCGACTTTTCATTAGAATCTGATCTATCACGTTTCTCAACATTCTTCTCGGTGATACTTCCAGAAATGGATTTCCGTTTATTCAACAAAATTCCCGATTCATTAGTGTCAATTGTCTGTCCTAATTTTTTCGCAACAATCGCTGCAAGTGATTTTTGTTTAATTCTGACTTTTGAGATTGTTGGACTACCAGAAATACTTTCAGATCGAGCGACTTTCACGAATTTGTCATTTTTGGACTTGATAAGCTTATTTTGAAGCCTTTTAGTGTCTTTCTTCTTCCTGGTCTAAAGCGAAAATGGAATTTAATTGAAAAGTTTGAAGAAATAAGCCGAGAAAATCGTAAAATGATATTTTGAGGCTAACTTACCTTTGACCTGGCAGATGTCGAACCTGCCGTTATATTTAAACAAATATCCATGTCCTGCACTGTCATGTATGAAAACTCACTGAATTTAACACAAACTTTATATAAAAACACTTCACTTAACGAAATATTGCGATAAAACTCAGGAGAAGAAATGTAAACATAACCTTTAAGCAGAATTCGGAACGTCGACGAAACACGTGTGTGAAGTCTGCTTGAAATCAAATCAATGACTGA
>JAUEJJ010000047.1:14849249-14867074 GCA_032164275.1 Synergus coniferae | reverse complement strand
TGCCCATAACGCGCTATCTGTGAAGCGGTATTTGGCCGATAAACGCACTCCAGTGCTCGAACACGCGCCGTACTCGCTAGATTATGCACCGTGCGACTTTTTTTTTGTTTCCGTAGATAAAATCTGCTTTGAAAGGGACCTGATTTGAGTCGATTTAAGCGGTAAAGCATAAAACGGCAGAGTTCCTAAAGGCCCTCACCAAAGAAGACTTTCAGCACTGCTTCGATCAGTGGAAGAAACGTATGGAAAGGTGTGCGGCGAGGGGAGGGGATTATATTGAAGGGGAGAATAATTTTTATATTATAATAAAACACTTTTTCGTAATCAATCTCGTTATTTAAAAGCCAGACCTCGTACAGTTCTAGATTAAAGAGTTTAAACATTTTTTTAAAAATAATTTAAAGAGATTTCATATTTAAGAGATATCAGGTTTCTAGTAATTATATTTCGTCGTCTCGTTGTCCTAGATCATAACGTATAATAGTTACATCTATCTGTACATTCGCTGATCACAGTTTTAAAGCTAAATTCAAAACAGGGAACTTTAGCCGCGCCCACTCACTAAGGTGGCGCTGACTACTTTCTATATCATTGCATTTTTCTGTGTAATTCTAGTTACGTTGTGGTTTTTATAATTCATGTGTTTTTTGGTAAAAATCAGTGTTTTTTCGACGGTATGCCACCTTCAAGAGTTGGAGATCCGGACAGGATCGCGGGATCATCACTAGGCCAGTGGAGACTATTACCGTTCTCGTCAACAGTGAATTCCGAATCATCATAAACCTGATCGTTAGATATCCGAGAGAAACGACGGTTTCAAAAGCTGGTAGATCTGATCGCTATTTGCGAGAAGCGACGGATCGAGTTGATCAAAGATCCGGTCGTTTTTCCTTTTAATTTTTTTAAAATGAAAAGAAATAAAAAAGAAAAAAAAACCTATTGGATTTCAAAGAAGAGACCTTAAATTTAAGTTCACTTAAAGAAATAATTCAATACATACATTAAATAATAGAAGGTATATAGCAACTGTTTTTCTGCGTAAATTCAACTTGACCCCACATGACATTTACATTATTTATTGACCTCCACAACGGGTTAAGGAACACATTCTCATCAGGACACTCGCGCTTCGGCAATCGGGATTACTATTTGACTTAAAAATTATTTAGAGCTGGCGCACAGCGCTGAACTCTGTTCATGGTATAATCTATATAAGAAATCTATTCGATCATTTAAAAGAGGATCAAAAGAATTATCCTAATTATTTATTATTGATCTTATAAAAAAATGATTAACAGCCATTTAATGTGACATTTAAAGGATTAGTTTTATTTTTCTGTAATATTTTCTCATGATTCAAGTTTTTTAGCGAGGAAATTTAATTTTTATAATTTCTTAATAATATTTTCCACGATAGAAACTAAAATTACTTATTTTATCTGAAAATAATCAAGAGGAATTTGTAGATCTTTATCTGTCTTTATAAAACCAATAATTAGGGTAAGAGTACCATTGTTGGCACTTTCATCTATTGTTGGTACCCCCTTTTAATTTGTTTATAATAGAATAATAGAAAAATGCAAATATTTAACGTACTCTATTCGAGATACTATCATGTGAACAAAATATGATAAAAATTTGCATTTTTCTGTTTTTGAAAGCAAAGTAGAAGGGGGTGCCAACAATAGGTGAAGGTGCCAAAAATTGGTACTCTTACACCCTATGTTAATTATCATTTTCTCTGTATTGCGTTATATTTTGCTCAAAATTTGAACTTTCGATTTTTCAAAAAAATTCAAAAAGTTATGTCAATAGTGTAGGGCGTTCAAGAAGCGACGTTTTCCTTCTTTTCATTTTTTTCACATCTAACGTTGTTTGTTTTAAAATTTTGATTTTGATTGTTTCCAATTTTGTAAATAGAGTAACTCAGATAATGACTTGAAATTCACTGAAGGGGAGGTTCTGGTCTTTTTTTCAAAAACATCAATTTTTTTTTGATTAAATGAAAGGCATGAATGTCTAGAATATAGTATGTGTGCAAAAGGATTTTTCGATTCGAAGCATATTTTTCTGATTAAAGCCATTCGAACGCACACCTACCGCGCTGCCAAAAATCGTTTAAAAAAATAATTTTAGCAAAATTTACATGGCATCATTGTAAAGAGCACCCTTGAAAATAGTGAAAAAGGGATGGGGCTCATTTTTGCTTGCCAATTTCAAGATGTAAATTGAGTAGGCGATGGTACTCTTGAAACGTGCTTTTGAGATTTAAAACTTTAAACGCATTTTTATCGAAACCACTTTTTTCAACCTTTGGTCAAGCCTAACTCAAGATCTACTGATCCGATTTACTGCAACTAAAATATTCCTGAAAGGTATGATTTTTTGTATGACTTTGTATGACCTAAAATGAGTATAAACAATTGTTAATTAATGATTTTTTAACAAGCTTGAAGTTGAAAAAAAGAGGGTAAAAATTTAATGTTTTTTTTTTCAAGTGGCCATAAATTGGATAATTTTTCATAAAAATGCGTTGAAAATAGATTGAAGTCATAGGGAATCTCATAAATTTTACTAAACAATAACTATTTTTTACTTCAATTCAGTACAAGAGGCTGCAGACTTGATACGAGCGGACGATGTATCGCCGGGAGAGGTTCACGAGAGCCGCCATTTTGGGGCCGCCATATTTAATTTTATGAAAAAAAATTGTATGCCTTCTAGAAAAATACTTAATAAAACAATCAAAATCAGAAGTTTGTAAGTCTTTTCATCATCCCCCGAAATTGCTATATTCTCCGAATCTTTAATTTCAATACAAAAATGTAGATATTTTTTTTAAATCATCTTAAATTGTTTAAAATATATTGAAATATTTTCAAATCTATTTACACTTTTTAAATCATTTATAATGCTTTTAAATTTTTTGAAATCCTTTAAAATCTCTGGAAATAATTTAAAATCCTTTAACGTCTTTTTAAATTCCTCTGAATCTCTAAAAATTAAAATTTCATAAAATTACTTATACTTTGGAATTCTTATAAGATTGTTTGAAACTCTTGTAAATTTCTTGAAATCCATTAAAACTGTTGTTTTCTCAATTTTTTATGTCAATAAGAAAATGTAAGTAATTCAAGTTTTGAAATCTTTTGTAACTCATTTTGTAACTTTTGATTTTTTTGAATCTTGTGAAATCACTTGAAATTCTTTAATATTATTTATAATATCTTGAAATATTGAAAAAGTATGAATGTACTTGAAAATCCTTCAACTTTTTTAATTCTTTTAAAATTTCATATTATTTTAATAATTTAAAAATGATTAAAAGCTCTGGATCATCAGTGAATGCCTCACGTACACTTCCTACAGACGACACCTAATCGGCCTAATAGTCTGAACACAATCGTGAACTGAACCTGTAATCTGGACCCGATGGTGGTTCTGTCCTTTTCTCTCATATTGCTCTATCTCTCACAGAAAAGGACAGAACTATATTCGGGTCCAGGTTACGGATTCAGTTTACGATTGTGCTCAGGCCATAACGCATATACTTGGCATATATAATGTTCTACACTTCTTCTTTTTTCACTTTCTTTAATATCTTTCAGATCTACCAATCAGCGATCTGCAATGAAACTGGACTAACCAAACCAAGCAAATTTCACCACAGCGTTACGAAATCGATAAAATTCGAGATAGTCGTTCCTAGCGTAACGATTGGTAACGCTTTTGGGGACTCGTATAACGAACACAAGCAAATAATACACAGAGTGAAAATGTGCGCTACACACACGTATGAGCTACATATTCATAACCTTACGATACCATTCGAGAAAATAATCGAATAGAGATTTCTTATATAGGACTCGCTTCTTGAATTGCGAACCTCCTTTTGCTCCTTGGTTTTGCATACTTACACTTCGATTGGTAATGGATAACTGACGTTCAAAACGTATTCCATTTGGCGAATCCATTGATGTAAGACTTGCAACCCTAGTTTGAACGCTGCTTCATTTTCTGCTCTTTCTAACACTTTCCGCATATTATTCATCTCGCTTGGTTTCGACCCGCAAATGATACAATTAGCAGCAGAAGAAGAACCGGTGATAGTTGGCATACTTTTTCATGTAACATTGTCCCGATTAGTTCATGCTCCACATAATATCATAATATTATGTGGAATTGAATTTTAATGTCATTTTCAAATGCCTCTTACATTCAGGTGGTTTAACATATTCACGTTTCAAAAGGCTAGCAGCAGTATGATCCAAAAGGTATTGTAGTTGAATAGTAGCTCATGCTTTAGTGACTTTTATAGCAAAACTTCTTGGTTAGCAATCGTTCTTTGTATCTACAATGCGGCTGTAAGAAGGTAGAATGTCCACATTTTTGTCTTTCAAGCGATTCCTCAAAAGTTGATATTTAATTTTTGTAAGCTTCAAGTCCACAAAAAGTGCGAAAGCTTCATCATCAGTGAATGGGATTGGATTTTCATTTTACAAATCTATCGTATCAATATCCATTGCATCATTTGAGAAACCTTTTCTGACAATATCAGTCGCAGTTTTGTTGTCCAGTGTTCGTTAATTATCAAATAGATCAATTTCACCTCCTGACACGGAATGCTTAACTACCTCAATTGTCCTCTTTTTCGTTTTATCAGAGCATTCATCAAAACTCTTTGTTCTACGAAGAGTGGATGAGGATGTCTCTGATAAAGAAAATTCCAAATTCAAACAACTTTTATTTTGCAGTAGAAACTTTTCATTGTGTGCCTTCTGATTACCTACACTTTTTGCCCATTTTTTCGTGAATGCTGGCATGAAATATCAAGAAAGTTTGACACGAGCTAATTCTCTCGAATTCTCAGGAAGATCATACTTTTCCTGTGAATGATTCAATAAAACTTCTACAGTTTTAGAACTCGAGGTTATCAGGACACTGCTCAATTCCTGATTTTTGACTATTGTAAGTGGCTGAGGGGAATGGATCTGCGTTAATGTAACATGATTTAAATACAATCGAAGTTTATTGGAGAAAATATATAGGAAAGTATTAGAGAATCTGAGTTGCTCGCTTGCTTGCCACAGCTCAAATGGTACAGTTGTCCGGGTTCTCCGGAAGACTCGCACTCGAGTCTTCCGCTCGGAAGGGGAGAGAGCCAATACGCAAAGCCACGAATCAGACTACGAGCACGAACTGGTTTTTTGCCGGTTGAGTGCGAGCTTGAACTGGATTTTGTCGGTTGAGTGCGAGCTTCATCTAGATTTTTCCAATTGAGTATGAGCTTAAACTGGATTTTTTTGAACAAACTGTGTATTTGTTTATTACATTTGTTTAAATAATCAACAATTGTTATCAGATGATCGAAAATAATGAATGGGTACCATCAATTAGTGATTTGCAGTTGATTCTGGGTGAAAAACGCTATTCATTCCATGACGAATAGAAAAGATGAGTAATTGTTCATGAAATTGCTTATAACAATGGCAGTTGTTATTATTCATTCAAATCCCCTAACGTTATTCGAAGATCAGTCATTAACAATTAAATACATCCAAAAAACGGAGTTTGTGTGACGAAAAATAGCCGAATAATGCAATTGTTAACTGAGATCGTTTGAACAATTGCGAATTGTCGTTATATGAGCAGATATGATAACTGAGTATAATTCACGAGCTCTATGAAGCTAATTCCATGGAAAATGACTATTCTTTTCGTCACCAATAGCTAAAGGCAAAAATTATTTTCTTTATTTGTTCATAATAGTGATTGTTTATTCATTAATCCTCACGGGTATGACCAAAAATTATTTCTGTTGATCAATTGAGAAAATCCAGTGAGAATCAAGGGACCATACACCGTAAAACCATATGAAACCATTTTCATCCACTTATTTGTTTATAACAAATTAAATAAATGTTTTAGTTATCCTACGGTACTCGAAAATTGTACTGGATAGTTTCTCTACTCATTCTGGGTATTTGGGAATGAATCTGAGTATTCTCTTAGAAATGGTACTCTTCTTTTTCAATGCAAACCTGTTTATTTATTCATTCCTTAATAATAATTATTAAAATTATAATTTCTAAATGATTATTTAATCTTTTTTTTTAAAATAAAATCTCTTTTTTGACTCTTTATTATTTTTCGCTTACAAAGCTGCGTATTTTATTTTAAATTATTAATTCTTTAATTGTTTTTAGAATTTATATTATTAAATTAAATTAGGAACAAAGTGTTTCATATGAGAATTGCAATGTTAAATACGAAACCAAAATGTTTTCTACAAAATGCAAAAAATAAAACACAAGAATAATAGTCAATTATCTTTTAAACATTTATTAACTTACATTAATATTTATTCTGAAAAATTATTATTCATATCGTCAAGATTATGTATTATTAATATTATTATTATTATTTAATTTGAAACACTTTGTTCCTAATTTAATTTAAAAATATAAATACTACAAATAATTAAGTAATTAATAATTTAAAAGAAAATATGCAACTTTGTAAGCGAGAAATAATAAAGAGTCAGAATGAAGGTTTTATTTAAAAAAAAAGATTAAATAATCATTTAAAAATTATAATTTTAATAATTATTATTAAGGAAAGAATAAATAAACAGTTTTGCATATAAAAAATAGAATAAACAAATAAGTAAATAAGTGCAGGCCGCGAGAATTGAACGTGCATCTTTGCGCTCTATCAGTTGAGCCACCGTACCGTTGGAGGGATCTTTACTTCAGGGCCATTACCATCCGCATGCAATTCTTTAAATGCATTTTTCTCGAAAAAGGTTGAGAATTGCGCCTTCTTGTTTTTTCTCAGAAAACTTCTAATATGTATCTATCATTCAGGAGAGTATCGATAAAAATAAAAATTACAACGTCGCAAGGTCCCCTTGTTAGCTTTAAAACTGTGATCAGAATGTATGGTTTTGTAGAAAATTTCGTGGTGCACCTTTTATTCTTTTACAAAAACAATTGTATTGTTTACTATGTCTAAAAGAAATTGAAAAAACTGATTTTTGTGAAAAACAAAATTTAATCAATATTTGACTTCAAAGTTCAACTCGCTTCAAAAGACAAACTTCTGAATATTTTTACATGCATAAAAATAGGAGGAGCTAGTTGTGCTTCAAAATATGAGCTTTGAAACTTTCCCGATTTGTTATTAAAAAAAAAGGTATTCATTTTTTTGTCAAAAAGAATCAAAATAATGTTATGTAATTTTCAAACGCTTCGTTTATATCGAGGGAATTTTGATTAAATGCAGACTTTCAGCGGAAGAAATGTTTATTAGTGTATATAATGAAGTTTTTTGTAAAGTAGTACTTCAATTAAATGAATCGATAAAAAGTTGGAATATTCAAACAGCATGTCAAAGAGAGGTGGAGCGCATGAGAGGTGAGAATACTTCACCTCTCGATTCTACTTAATGCGCTGTTTGAATGCTCGCATTTTTTTAACGATTCATTCTATTGAAGTAATACTTTTCATAAAACTTCATTATATCCTAAGTAACTTTTCTTCACTTGGAAGTTTGGGCCTACTTAAAATTCCTTCGATAAACGAAGCGTTTGAAAGTTGCGTAACGTCATTTTGAGACTGCTTGACAAAAAAATGCATAACTATTTTTTATAACAAATCGGAAAAGTTTAAATGAGCATATCATTTTCAAAACAGTTTAAAGTATAGATCTTCCAATTTTCATGTAAAAATATTCAGAACTTTGTCTTTTAGAGCGAGTTAGAGTCAAAATATTTATTAACTTTTGTTTTTACAAATTCAATTTTTTTCACTTTCTTTCAGAAACAATAAAAGATACAACTTTTTTGTAAAAGGATAAAACATGTAACTTCAAATTTACTATTATACAAAACAATATAATTCAAGTATTTATTTTACATAATCGATTTTAAAGACAACAAGGCCCAGTTCGTAATGGTCGGAAAATTTTATGTGGTGCTATTGAATCCGGCGGTTCAAAGTTTTCAGCTTTGACGCATCACCTAGTTACCATGGAAATGATGAAAAGTTGAAGAAGGTAGCACTTGAGTATAGACTAAATCTTGTATACCTATATCACCTATATATACTCTGCTGCCACTAGCCGTATCTAGGTATATAATACCTCTGGTTTGATCAAACGAAACTGACATGATTTTCACCTGTCAAATGAAACTAAAGTTTCTCTCGCCAGGCGGCGTGTTGGTAGTGCTCCATAGGTAACTACAGAATTTGAAAAGTAACTATCGTGTTAAAAAAGTGTGCGAGAAAGGAAAATAGGTGCCAAAAAGGGAACTATAGTTGATTTAGGTATGTGCAGTACGTTTTTATCATGCCTTACTAAAATATGTGAGTTTCGGTACACTTTTTAGTGCGCAAAGACGAACTTTTTGTGCATGTGTTATAAAAAATATTTTGTGGAATTCTAAGGAATTTCATGTAATTTCAAGATATTTTGAGGAATTTTAAAGGATTTTCAAGGTTGTGAAATTTTAAAGAATTTCAAAAAACTGCACAATACATTTCTAGATTAATAGAATCGAAATCGCCCATCCCTATTAATAAATTGGCTCCAAAGTGTTTAAGGACATGTATTACTGTCCGATCTCTACCTTACCGACATTTTTTTCTCTGCAACGTTACGTCTACATTTATTGAGATATCAAATTGAAAATTTCAATAATTAAATTTAAAGCATTAAGGTACTTTTTTCTGGTCCTAAATTTTTATAAAAATAAAAAAAAATATTTTGAAAAATTTTTTTTTTCATAAAAGTAAATATTTAAAAGACCAGATAAACATACCTTAATGCTTTAACTTTAGTTACTGAAATTTTAAATTTGATATCTCAATAAATTTAGAAGTAACGTTGCAGAGAAAAAATGTCGGTAAGGTAGGGATCGGATAAGTAATACATGGTCTTAATTACAAATCTGATTTTGCTTACTTGTGATTTAACGGCTAAACTTTTCTGCATTTCTTCAACTTGTTCCACGGTTTCCGCAATTTTACTCAATCCAACATTCAAATGTAATTGCTGCTCTTCCAAATCACTTCGCTTTTCTTGGTAAAGTTTAACAAAGTGATTAATGAAATCAAGATAATGTCGAGGTGTGATTGCCATTGTTCTGCTGCCTCTCTTCGCTAATCGAGCATTTGCTTTGTGCAGCGTTTGGTGGACATAAACACAGGCATTAATCACGCCGTCTCTGTGCAAGGGTTGTGCCGGAATTAAGGAGCAAACTGAGGGAAAGAAGTCTGGACATTTCCATGATGGTCTTTCCAGGTCGACGCGGCTTGTGAACTCCTTCCCAACTTGAAAGAGCGCATTATCGGACCAATCACCAAACCAATTTAGTACACACCTGTTAAAAAGGAAAAACATTTAAGTCAATAAGAATACCTTATTGTGTTGATGAAATAAAAATGGTGAGAAATTTACCGAAATTTAAAATTGCCGAAAAATAAAAATTTCCGAAATCGAAAACTCCAGAAAGAAAATAATAATAAGTACCGAAAGTTTAAATTGCCGATGCTGAAAGTTACCGAAATTTTAAATTCCCTAAGTTAAATATTCCAGAAATTTAAAAATCCCGAAATTAAAATTTTCCAAAATGAAAAAAGATTAAAAATTAATATTTCGTAATTTTTTAATTTTAAGGCAAAGTTTAATTACCCTAAAAATAATTATGGAGTCGTAGTTAGATTGTGTAGACTTATAATCGAAACATATTGATTATTATGAATGTAAAATTGTTGAAACTAAACATATTTTTAGGGTAATTAAACCTTGCCTTAAAGTTAAAAAAGTACGAAATATTTATTTTTAATATATATATTTTTTTCATTTCAGGCAATTTCAATTTCGGGAATCTTTCGAGAATATATTTAGCTTGGGGAATTTTAAATTTTGGTAATTTTCAACTTCGGGAATTTTAAATTTCGATAATTTTCAAACTCAGGAATTTTTAATTACGATAAATTTACGTGATCCCGAAAATTTGGATTTTTTTTTTAAATTTCTAAGATTTAATAAGAACAATATTTTCCAAGAATTTAAAAAAATTTTAAGATATTTCAGAGAATTTTTGCGAATTTTCAAGGAATTCAACAGGTTTTTAAGAATGTCATGAAATTTTTAGGTTATTTAAGGAATTTTAAGGGATTTCAAGAGATTTAATAAGATTTTATAGGGGTTTATGGAATTTCAAGTGATTTTAATAAATTTCAAGGAATTTAAAGAGATTTCACGAACTTTTGAGGAAATTACAAAAATATCGAGAGATTTTAAGGCTTTAAAATCTCTCGATCTTTAAATCTTTAAATCTTTAAAATAGGAACGTTAAAGGTGGTCAGAAGTTTTAAGTGTTTCTGATGATTTAATTTAAATTGTTAAGGCCATGTATTACTTATTCGATCCCTACCTTACCGGCATTTTTTTATCTGCAACGTTACCTCTAAATTTATTGAGATATCAAAATAAAAATTTCTGTAATTAAATTTAATGCATTAAGGTAGGTTTATCTGGTCTAAATATTTATATTTATAAACAAAAAATTTTTTCAAAATATTGTTTTTATTTTTATAAAAATTTAGGACCAGATAAACGTATCTTAATGCTTTAACTTTAATTATTGAAATGTTCAATTTCATATCTTAATAAATGTAGACGTAACGTTGCAGAGAAAAAAATGTCAGCAAGGTAGGGATCTTATAGTAATACATGCCCTTAAGGCCTTAATTGATTAAATGAGATTTTTGAACATTTTCTAGCACTTTTAAGGAATTTAAAAAAGATTTCACGACATTTTAAATAGTTTCCTAAGATTTAATGCAATTTTGCAGGGCTTAACGATTTTTAAATCTCATTTGAAATCACTTAAAAAATTGTGAACTGCTTTAAATTTTTTGAAATTAAAATCTTCTAAATTCTGTTAGATATCTTTGAATTTCTTGGATTCCGTTAAATTGTATGGAATTCTTTTGAAATATTATTTACAATTTCTTTTCACATTCTTTCGAGCTATTTTAAAAATAACATGAAATTCGTTAAAATTTTAACAATTTTCTCAACTAGCGCCACCGACGACCGCAATACGTCCGTCGCCATTGATGGTGCTAGTGTACCGTTCTATATTCTTTTCTATATTCAATGCTCTAACACATTACTAAAGGATCTTTTGATTTTTTTTAAGACCTTGAAATCTTCTCAGATTGATTAAATTCAGGTAAAAGTTCAGTTTTAACTTAATTAAATTCCATTTTCAATTCTTTTGACCTTTTGAATCTGCCAAAATCGCTTAAAAGCACTTTGTTTTGTCTAAAAATGTGGAAAACATAAACAATATTCGTATTTGTATTTTGAAATGAGCGCAATGAAAGATTTTGCCCGAAGGCGCCACATCCCTGCTGGAAGTAAAGAGATAGAAATCCTATTCCTTTCTATCTCCTTCTATCTCTCGCCTAACCCCGTGTATTTCTTTCTATCTCCATATCAACCCACGTCCACGTCTATCTCTTTGAATCTCCTGTATGCTATCCCGTTCTATCTCTTATCTATGTCTGCCTATGACTTTCTGTCTCCATCTCAAACCACAACTATTTCTGTCTATCTTATTTTCACTCACCGTTCTCTCTTATCTCTTTTAACCCCCACTTCTCTCTCTCTCTCTCTCTCTCTCTCTCTCTCTCTCTCTCTCTCTCTCTCTCTCTCTCTCTCTCTCTCTCTCTCTCTATATATATATATATATATATATATATACACCTGTCTATTCCCTTCTATCTCCTTGTCAATCTCCATTCACTTCTATCTCTTTCAATCTCTAGTACTCTATCCCTTCCTATCTCTATTTCAATCTACAACCACACATATCTCTTTCAATCCGCATTTCAACAGTCGTTCTCTCCTACCTTTTTTAATCCCGACTTTTCTATTCCTTCCTATCGCTCGCCTATTTTCCTCTACCCCTCTTATCTCTTATCTCGTTTAATACCCACTTTTCTCTTCTTTTTATGTAATTTCTCGTCTATCTTCATTTACTTCTCTCTATCTCCTTGTCAATTGATATTTATTTCTCTCTGTTTCAATCCCAGGATTTCAATGCCAGCATATTTCTAAACCTATCTTTTTGAATGTCTTCTTCTCTGCCTCAGCCTAACTCGTTTCTATTCATATTCATCCTTGTTTATCATATTACGGTTCAATTATTTCGTTTTAAAAAAGAAGTTATTTGGAACTCATTAAGAGCATACTGGAAGCGTGACCTTAGCCATAAGATAGAGGAAAAAGGGGATTGAAATAGGTAGGTTAGTAATTATACTGACCAAGAGATTGAAAGAGATAGACATGCATAGATGAGAGATAGGCTGAAATAAATAGAAATAAGGAGATTAAAAGAGATAGGTTTATAGTGATTATAACGACTGACAGAGATTTAAAAAGGGAGAGGTGGATAGACGATAGATATTAACAGATATTGAAAAATATAGAGTTGGATAAATAAGAGATAGATTGTGATAGAGCTCTTTTGGATGAGTGATATTGGTTTTGACCACAAAATTCCTAAGTCCTTCGTTAGCTCAGTGGACTAAACGTTGGACAACGAACTCGATGTGCGCAGATTCGCGTCCTATAGATATGGATTTTTCGGTGTTATATACGTTAGTTGTATGATTATAATAATATGTATGAATAAAATATTATAGTTATAAAATAATTATGCATGTTTAAAATATGAAAATTAATAAGTTAATAAGGGAGAGATAGCCGTAGGGATAGAAAGAGATACAAATTTCTAGCAAGGGAGATAGATTTAGGGATAGAAAGGAATAAAATATTTTTGCATAGAGATAGACTAACAATAAGAGATATGGTAGAAAGAGATAGATATTACCAAAAATAGGGATAGACTGAGGAATAGGAAGGAATAGATATTACCAGACACAGGGATAGACTGAGGGATAGGAAGAGATAGATATTACCAGATACGGAGATACAATGGGGGATAGAAAGAGATAGCGTTTTGATGATGCGAAATGGATACTTGGAAGATTTAGAAAAATTCAATCTCTTTCAATCTTTCTATTTCTTTCTATCTCTTTTCTTCCAGCAGGAGTAGGCTAATGCCGGTAGTGTTTTAAAAGAATGGATGTAGTTTTCCCAAAGTTTGTGTACGTACCTATTAAATAAAGCTGGTGATGTTGCTGCTCTATCTTTAAGACCATCAGTGCTTGGGTTCATTGTAAAGACAACATGCAAATTTTTCATGACCTGTCCAGTGAACCACTTATAAAGTTCTTCATTCGAATCCAACATAAGGCCTTCTCTTTGAGCTCCTTCCTTACATTGAGTCATAAGTGTAGTGTATTCATCACCTTCGAACAAACCTGGCACTTCTCCATTAGCCAATAAAGTATTCATGCGTTCGAGAAAGCCCGAATCCAGAACATTTGACTCATCCAGAATAAAGGCTATTTTCTCATCTTTACAACCTGATCTTCTTAAAACTTGACGTAAATCCTCGTCAAAGTCTTCACCAGTGTACTTATTGTGAACCTGTTTAAAGTAAAAGTCCAAACAGTTCAGTTTAAAATATTTAAAATCTAGGATAATCGATAGTTTACTCAAAACTAACCCATATCAAAAATTCAAACTAATTCAAACAACAAGTACAGAAATGATAAATATTTATTAGCTCGTCGAAATCCTCTAAAACGATTCTCGAAAAAACAAATCTGAGCCTCAGAAATGAACCCTAAACAAAAACTATACATTTAAAACTGTTGGAACATTTTGAAAAAGAAAAGTACTGTAGAATGACTCAAATCTACACCTTATTTCTGAAATTTCATGATAAAATCGCAAAACATGCATTGTTTGACGAGTCCTTTAATCGGAATATGTTTTTCGATTGCATAACTTAGATTTAGGATCATTTCCCAGGAAAAAGAAAGTATTTTTTTTCAAAGGTAGATAAAACGTCGCGCCCTTGCGCCCTTCGCGACGCTTTTGTTTTAATTATTTTCGTTTTAAATAAAGAGATCTCATTTACTTAATGTTCTATCGATCACAAGGAACACATTCTCGTTAGGACACTCTCGCTTCGCGCTCGATATTTGACATAAATCTCTCACGTTTTTTGGCGCGAAAATTAAATTTTTTATTTTTTAAAAATAGTTTTCACGATTAAAACGAAAATTACTTACTTTATCAAAAAAAAGGTTCAAAGAAACATTTGTAGATATTTTAAAGACCATTAATTATGTTCCTTATCATTTTTTCTGTATCTCGCGTTATTTGGCTTAAAATTTGAATTCTCGATTTTTCAAAAAAATTCAAAAAGGTTTTATGCCATTCCTGTTGAGCGTTAAAAGAAACACTTTTCATCTGTTGACATTTTTTCATATCGTGCGTTGTTTGGCTACAAATTGTAATTTTTTTCGTTTTTTTTTTAATTTTTGAAATGTCATAAGTCTGACAATTATTTTTTTATCGAAAAAAGTCATAAGGATAAATTGTTCTACTTTTTGAGTACTACGAGCATCCATACATAGAATTTGTAAATAAAAAAAAAGTGGTTTCAAAAATTTAAAAAAAAATGCTCCAACTCTTTTAAACGGGAGGGGAGGGGGCAAATTTTACACAAATCTAATACATTCCCTAATGAGAATGTAAAAAGTTGATATACTCTGATTTAGACGAGAAAGTAATATTTTTACAGGTATTTTATGAAAATTTATCAAAAATTGACCACAATTTTCTGTAATTTTGTCGATAATAATTTACGGTGGTTTAAAAAAAATTGCCCGAAAGTTGAATTAAAATTTTATCGATAATTGTACCAGTAATTTACCGTAAATTGTGCGTAGAATTACAAAAAAATTGTAATTTGTGAGAAATTACTGAAAAAACCTTAAAAAATTTCTGAAAATGTTTAACTTGCATTTTCTGAATATTTATGTCAAAGTTCCGGTAAAATTACCAACAATTGTTGGCAATTAATGGTAGGTTACTATAAATTACGTATAAAATTACCAACAATTTTTCTAATTCCTTAATGGTATGGTAAATTACAGTTGATTTTCGGGACCTTGTAAAAGATTAAATTGATCTTTAGTATAATTTTGGGTAAGTAACGATAAAATAATCAAATGTTGCAAAAATTACAAGTCACCATAAATTACGTGGAAAATTACTATAAATTTCCAGAAATTATGCAGAATAAATGTATTGAAAATTGTTTAATTATTGATAAATAACCGTAAATTTTCACAAATTTGCGGAAAGTTTTGAAATTGAATTTTTTTGGAAATTTACAGTGAGTTTCCCTAAATTATGGATAAAATTACCAAAAATTGTCGTAAATTAAATTAAATTAAAATATATATATATAATTATATATTTATATATACATATAATAGGATTTTTACCGTAAATTTGTATAAATTTTCGGAAATTTTGTAAACATAACTTTCGGGAATTCTCCTTTAATTCACGATAATTTACCGTAAATTACTTGTAAAATTACTAAATAATTGTTATAAATTTCAAAAAAAAAATAAATAAAAAAATGTATTGAAAATAGTGGAATTTGTGATAAATCCCCAGAAAGTTTTAAAAATTAATTTTTTGGTGATTTACGATAACAAAATGATAAGTTACCGTAAATTATAATTAAAAGTACAAAAAAAGTTTGTAGAAGATTTTGAAACTCTATCAGTTCTTCGAAATTGAATTTATAAAAATGGTAAGAATACCTTTATTTGAAAAATGGACAGTCCGTTCATCCATGCGACAAATCTAGATAATGTAGTTTTTCCAGCCCCTGAAACTCCAATCAGTAACAAGTGTCCCTGAGGTTGGCGGAAAATTCTGTCAATTCGCAAAACATGTTCCAAGACTTCATCAAAAAGTACTAATGGAACATCCAACTCTTCTTCGTAAAAAACTTTGAGCCTTGCTCTCACGTAATCTCTTAATTCTTGTCTGTTTACAGGAACGTAATCTTTAGAAAGCCAATTACTGTAGAGAATGGGTCTGGATAATGCTTTTTCCTTATCAACGCCAATAAAGTGCTTCGTAGCTACCACATCTATATTTTTATTGGTCCAAGCGCGTTCAGTGTCATCAACCAATCTGTCTTGGAATAAACGTAGAGCTTCGTGTGCCCAAAGTCGAACTAAACCCTCCACGGAGAGACTGTCCAACGGTCTGATTGCTTCACAGATTCCTCGAACCCACCGTGTCATTTCACGAGGGGAATAAACATAGTGAGGCTGCATATCTTGAGTGAATCTTTCTTGAGAAGCCAAGTAAAACTCCACCATAGCGTTTGTTAAAGATTCCGAATATCCCCTCAATGACGGTGTCAGCCTAGAAAAAACAAAGTTGTTAATAATTATTAAATCGATTATTAGGTACTCTCTTCTAGACTATTTAAGCATTTTATTATTTACTCCTCTTTGTTGCTACAGAAAAGAATGTTCTAAACGATTTTTAAAAATTTCAAAAGAATTTAAGGCCATGTATTACTTATCCGATCTCTTCTACCTCACAGACATTTTTTTCACCACAACGTTACTTCTAACTTTATTGAGATAGGTATAAAATTGAAAATTTCAGTAATTAAAGTTAAAGCATTACGGTACATTTATCTGGTCCTAATTATTTACATTTATAAAAAAAATTTTTTTCAAAATATTTTTCTTTATTTTCATAAAAATTTAGGACTAGATAAACGTACCTTAATGCTTTAACTTTAATTATTGAAATGTTCAATTTGATACCTCAATAAATGTAGACGTAACGTTGCAGAGAAAAAATGTCGGTAGGATAGGGATTGGATAGTAATACATGCCCTTAACTATTTTTAATTAATTTAACAATATTTTCAGGTACTTAAAGGGATTTTACATTATTTTCAAGAATTCCAAGCTATTTCAGAAGAAATAAAATGAGTTTCGTGATTTTTACGAATTTTCAAGTATTTCTATAGATTTTCAGGGCATATATTAGGTACATAACGATCCCTACCTTACTGACACAGTTTTCTCTGCAACATTACGTATACATTTATTGATATCAAATTGAAAAATCAATAATTAAAGTTAAAGAATTAAGGTACGTTTATCGGGTCCTAAATATTTATTTTTATAAAAAAAATTTGTTTTCAAAATATTTTTTTTTTATAAAAATTTAGGACCAGATAAACGTACCAAAATGCTTTAACTTTAATTATTGACATTTTCAATTTAATATCTCAATAAATGTAGACGTAACGTTGCAGAGAAAAATATGTCGGTAAGGTAGGGATCGGATAAGTAATACATGCCCTTAAGTGATTTCAAGAAAGTTTCAAAGAGCTTTTGAGAGTTTGTAAATTATTTTAAAGAGTTTAAAAAAATTTTACAGAATTTCAAAAAGTTTCACAAGATTTTATAGACGTCAATAGATTTCAAGAAATCTCGAAACATTTTAAATCTTTAAGTTATGTCAAAGAGTTTCAAAAGATTTCACAGAATTTCAAAGAATTCCACGAGATTTCAAAAGATTTAAAAGAAAACCAAAGAATTTGAAGATATTTTATAAAATATATAATAGAAATCAATAGATTTCAAGAAATTTCAAAAGCTTTTGAGAGTTTGTAAATTATTTTAAAGAGTTTCAAAAAATTTTACAGAATTTCAAAAAGTTTCACAAGATTTTATAGACGTCAATAGACTTCAAGAAATTTCGAAACATTTTAAATCTTTAAGTTATGTCAAAGAGTTTCAAAAGATTTCACAGAATTTCAAAGAATTCCACGAGAT